>CM074284.1:30103531-30463531 GCA_037194245.1 Opsariichthys bidens
CGAGATGAAAACATCCCGAACGCCCCGAGCTCCCGAACGCTTGCAAAAGGAGGAGGAGGAAGCGACGCGGCCGCGCTTTACACGCTTTTTTAGGCACGATATGTGAACGGCCCCTAAAGAGGCAGGAAGCGTCGCTATTACTCCTAACGGTTGGACTTCTCTGTGTACGCAGAGCTTTATCAGTTTCAGCCACACAATCAATAGTGACTGAGAGATGTTCAACTTTGTACTGCAGTTAAAGTGTTATTTGAATTTTTTATTTCTATGTTTATTTTATTTATACTGTTTAATTTGTGTTGAATCTGTAGAAAGAAGTTCAGTGAGATTTCTCATGTGAAATTATAAACAATTGGTTGATTTTGTAGCAAAACGTTTAGCAGTGTTTGCATGTTGTTTCACTGCAAATAACAGAAGTAAAATGACATGCATTACAAGTTGATTTCCAAATGCACCAACATTTTTGCATTTTATGATTTTCAGTTGAATAAAAGACTATTTTCCCTTCATACGTTTCAATATTGAGGATTTCTTAAATACTATAAAAATCTCGTCTCGTGAACCCGATCTCGTGTCTCGTCTCGTGGGATTGTGGTCTCGTCACGCCCCTATTAATTACTCACCCTCATGCCGTTCTACACCCGCGAGACCTTCTTTGAACACACATCAAGATGTTTTTGATGAAATCTGAGGGTTTCTGAACGACACATTGGCAGGAACGTCAGTGCACCTTTTGCACGAAACCTAAAAACATATCTTTTTAAAAAAGCTTTTTATTAAATGTTATTTATGTTGGCACTTCTTTTTAACAAACTATATTTTTTAATCTATATCTTTTTTTTATATACTACTGTATGTTTTGTAGCACTTTGAGATTTCTAAAATGTAAAGTGCAATACAAATAAAATTTATTATTATTATTATTACCCTCTGAGAACCAGAGAGATAGCAAAGACATCGTTAAAACTGTTCATGTGACTACAGTGGGTCGACCTTAATGTTATGAAGCGTTTTTGTGTGCAAAACACAAACAAAAATAATGACTTTAATCATAATTAGTCGTGGCCAAGTGGTGAGGGAGTCGGGCTTGTAACCTGAAGGTTGTTGGTTCGATTCCCACGCCGGCAGGAATTGAAGGTGGGGATTGTGAATGAACAGCACTCTCTCCACCTTCAACACCATGACTAAAGTGCCTTGAGCAAGACACCAACCCCTAATTGCTCCCCTTGTAAGTCGCTTTGGATAAAAGCGTCTGAAAAATGATGAAAAATTAAAACATTTCTTCTATTCCCCGACTGTCTCCTATATTGTCGACAAAACGAACACAGTGCAGCACCTCCGTGTTCTACATCAGAGCTCCAGCGTCGGCCGATACCGAGCCAAGTACATACTCGGCCATAAACACGGAAGCACTGCACTGAGTCTACAACATAAACAGCGTAGGAGACTGACAGGGAAGAGAAAAAAAGATGTTGAATAAAATGATTTTTGTTTTGTGTCGCGCATAAAAAGTGTTCCCATCGCTTCATGACATTAAGGTTAGTGTGGGTAGTCGTGGCCTAGTGGTGAGGGAGTCGGGCTTGTAATCTGAAGGTTGCTGGTTCAATTCCCACGCCGGTGGGGATTGTGAATGAACAGCACTCTCTCCACCTTTGATACCATGACTAAAGTGACCTTGAGCAAGACACCAACCCCTAATTGCTCCCCTTGTAAGTCGCTTTGGATAAAAGCGTCTGCTAAATGATGAAAAATGTAAAAAAATTAAGGTTGGCCCATTGTAGTCACATGACCTGTTTTAACGACGTCTAAATGTAACAACCTCTTTAATGTGTCGTTCGGATTTCATCGAAAACATCTCGTGTGTTCCAAAGATGAATGAAGGTCGTGTGGTTTTGGAACTTCTAATTATTACAGATATTTCATTTTTGGGTGAACTAACCCTTTGATTGCTGACAAACTAAAAATACGTCCTGATTAATGGCACAAACATTTAGTACTTTGGCAGAAACAAACTGTAGCGCTCAAGAACGCAGTGAACAGGTTACGTACAAGACTTTGCTCTCGCAAATCGTTGACCAAGCATTTGCGCCGATGTACTTGTGTAGTTTTCCAATCTGAGGTTACAATTGTACTTTTTTCCACCCGAATCGTTCACAAAAATATACGTTTGTACGAGTTGTCTGATAGATTGATACATGAAGAGAAAACCTCCCAGGCCACTGGAAGCAAGAAATGCCAAAAAAGGGGGTTGGCTACACCTTTGTACAAATGCACTAACTTTAAAACATGCAAACAAACTTCTTAAGGAGCAATTGTGATTGTGATGAGCAAAAACAGATTGTGAGGAGTACCATCGTCTCTGAAGTACAAAAAATCATTTCAGAGTTCTTATATGTATTTTTCGTCCCCTAGTTTCCATTTTGGGTAGTAGAAGCCAATTAAACAGTAACACAACTGGAAACAAAACAGCTCAGCTTTGAAAGCCCGTGAATGGGAAAGTTGCGGACAGCCCAATCCTTTCCTACGACCATTGTAACCTTGAGCAAAGGCACTTCGGTTACACACCCCAGGTTGCTCTAGGTGGACTCGATTAAAGCAAGTTGCTTTGGATGAAACACATCTGTAAAACGACAAGTGAAAAAAGTAAATACCTTATCCTGCAATACTTTTCCAGACGTTAGAAAGCCTCTGTAGTGCCTAAGCAAAGAAAACGCTCGTGACCGTGACAAACCACTACAATAAAACACTAACCGCAAGTCCCTTTAACAGCTGTAGTTAAAGTGCTCATTTCTTTTGGAGATTCTTCCCGATCTGCGTGCATGGTGTCCCACCATCCATCTTTTGTAGCCCAGGACCTGAGTTCGTATTTGTTCCGACTCGCTTTGTGCCGGTCCACTTTTTGGCATTCTCTGTCAAACTGTCTTTGTAACTTCAGCGCCAGTTCTCGGTCCTCCTTTTCCTGACTCATTCGCTGGACAGTCAGATGGTCGAGCCTGTCGCGGGAACTGCAGCCATCTGTCCGGGATATTTTTGTCTGCGGGTTCTCTTCCAAGTGTTTGGTTTTGTGGCTTCTCTTTTTGCCCCTTCTTGAGGTAGGTCTGTTAAGTACACAGCTCACGGTGGTAGGATCATTTATAAAGTTCTCAGGGTCTACAGTACCCGGATTACAACGTCCAGCATGTTTATCTAATGTTTCTGAGAGTGCTTCACATCTGCTACGCCTTTTCGGGGACGAAGTATCCGCGAGAGTCGTTGACCTGATGCGAGCGCTTCCTTCCTCTTTGTGACACTGATCGAATATCAGCCGTCGTTTATTACAGACTACAAGTTTATCCTTCCGATCCTTAGACCCACAATTGCACGGATGATCCTCCAAGCCTTCCTTGGCTACAGCGCAGCTGCAGAGTCGGCTGTCCCGTTCTTCAACGGGACTCAGTTTAAGGCTGAGATCCTCTGCGATCGGACTCGTGACTGTACCTTTGGAGGTCACCTTGATGCACTGACGATCAATTTCAATCTGCTTCCACTTCTGCAAGATGGTCGGGCTGGCCTCGTAGCTTGTGGACTTGTGCAGAGTGCGTGTCAAGTTCCTAGGGGTCGACTTCACGATCGTAGGTTCCAAAAGTCGCCCATCGGGCAACCTTTTGGGTGGCGTGCACGGCGAGCAGACGATAGGCTTGAAATGGTTGAGTTCTTCCGATATGCTATCATTGCTCTCGGGGCTAATGGACCTCTCTGGTTTTGTTTGAAGCACAACGGAAACGGAAGAGGCGTGGACGCCCCGCCAGTGATGTCTCTTGTCTAGGCTCAGTACCGGGGCGGAAAAAGACAGGCTGTTCTCCGAGGAGAGAAGGATTCCAGCGTTGTAACTGTGAGTGATGCTGGCCTAGAGCAGGGAAAGAGTAGAGTAGTATCACTGTGAATAAAACCATTCTCTGGACAATTTGCCAGTCACTGACCGCAACAACAGACGTTATTCCCTAGTACAGAGGTGTACAATTGTGCTTCTGAAGTGCCAATGCACAGCACAAACGAGCTCCTACCTGCCCAAAAAGACTAGGGTAGTCGTGGCCTATTGGTGAGGGAGTCGGGCTTGTAACCTGAAGGTTGTTGGTTCGATTCCCACTCCGGCAGGAACTGAAGGTGGGGATTGTGAATGAACAGCACTCTCTCCACCTTCAATACCATGACTAAAGTGCTCTTGAGCAAGACACCAACCCCTAATTGCTCCCCTTGTAAGTCGCTTTGGATAAAAGCGTCAGCTAAATGATGAAAAAAAAAAACACTTGTCTGAAGTTTCTAGTAATTTTGAAGACATTGGAGCTAAACTTCAGGAGCAGGATTGCACACCCTGTCATACTATAAAGTTTTAGGGTGATTATATGCAGGGCTCACGCCACGTCGTAATCACCATAATTATGAGATAACAACAGAATTATGAAGTGTGTGATGAGATTATGCGATTTTAAAATACCTCGTCGAGGTAAACGCGACATCGCCATGACGGAACACGAGGGTGAAATTAGTATACAATATGTCACCGCTACGTTTAATCCATTTAATTCAGTTTTAAAACAGTCATTTCGATTGTAAACACGGGCTCGCATATCAAGGAATCAAGGTTCACTGATCACGTGATGAGAGTAAGGCGAGATGACTGACAAGACCATGGAGGAGGATTCATTGCGCAATAGAGCCCAAGCATCTGATAAACGTCATATTTTGTAAAATGTGCGATTGCAAATGCGAAACCGCAAGTAATGCATGCAAATTAGGCTATATAAAACAGCCTGTCTCCCAATGTCAAACCTATCTTAGGCTGGGATAGTTGCTGTAGCTGTAGTTGTGACCGCCTCATATCTCTGGTCTCTGTTTGCACTTTGAATATTGAGGGACAAGAGCGGACCGCGGCTTGTCTGCGTGACGTAATTTTCGTTATCAGCACAGTCCGCTGATGTCTGTGCAAGCCCTCCACATGCACGATTCTGGCTCTGAGAATCACGTTTTTCGGTTTCAAATAGAGATCCCGATTCTCCCACGATTCTGAACATACAACCAAACAAAATAACATGTAATTTACAAGAGGTTTTGACAAAATATAAATTGCTAGAAAATGTTTAATGCAGACCTGCCAACCTTGAAGAATTTTTATGAGTAATGAGTTTATGAAGTCTTGCAACATATTATACTATGCACAAGTTCGAAAAGGTTTTATAAAAAGATAAAACTAACATATTTCAGCCTTTAAATCATTTGTATAAGTCCAAAAAGTCGCTTTGATTATTAATTATTTTATCCTTTATTATTAATAGCATTCGGTCCGATTTTTCCTGATGCGTCTGTCGTGCACCGCGCTCTCCACGACAGAAAATAAAATCTTCCTCGGTTCGATTGCATTTTTAAGACCTTGAAACGCGGATTAAAGACATTTTAATGCTAATTAAGGCCTTATTTTTACATTATGAAATGTAAGACTTGTAAAGGATCCGGAGACTCTTTAACCGAGCTGGACCGTTATGATGTCCAGGTCATAAATGCAAAAAATAGCCTAACTGTTACCTTTATCTCACGTTAATCGGCATTAAATCGCCTGTCTAAAACCTTCTAGATTTCTAGCCATTCCACCCCTTGTCTAACTAACTGAACTGCCCCCAGTTCATGGGAAGTATGGCGGGTATTATTGACTAGCCTATCGACACTATGAGCGTTTATCTTCTTATCATCCTTTTATTTTTAATATCACTGTGTTTCTGGGGGTGGGGAGTATTTTTGTGTGGCACGGTTTACACTACCTGTTGCCGATGTCTGTTTTGCACACGGAGCAGAACGCATGATGAGGCGGCCTGGACATCTGGAGGGAAGGCCATCTCTTCCGATAGCCGTCTAAAAATCTTTGTGGCTTGCAAACTTTTTTTTAGGCGGTTCAGTCATGGCATGCATGCCAACAGCATGCATTAAATCGAGGGCACTAAATCGAATTGAACGCGGGAATGCGCGATTCGCCGCGAAGCATTTGGCTAGGAGGGGCGGGGTTAAAATACAGCGCTCTGATTGGCCGACAGCTTTTCACTCCACTTACACGGCAGAAGCAACGATTGCATAGAAACTAAAACCGGCAGAAATGCAACAAAACGCGCACCTAGAGAGCAGCGAATCGTACTTAAGGGTCAAAATGCGTGGCAGAGTACAAAAATGCGTACATGTTGTTAATGAACTATTTAAAACACGAATTCAATGACTCTAATAAATACTTGATGAATCAGTGTTTTTGAACGAATCTTTTGAATGAATGATTCAATGACACATTTTTTAACAGTCACTCGTCACCACCTAGAGGAATAAGATATAATTAAAACAAGGTGGTTTGCTCTATTTTGATCGCTATAGACATCAGTGTTTATACACTAACTTAAAACTTACATCTCAGTACTTCTGTGATCATTTGAATATTCAGCATGTGCGGTTGAAAACCGCTCTCTCCGGCTCTGGCAGCACGAACACATATTTGAATGTTACGGTATGATTTCGTCAAAGCTTTAAAAGACACAGGCGAATTGTTGTCATTAATGAAATGAGATCGCTCGGGTGTTTGAATCAAGATCGCGATCTCTTTACGATTAATCGTGCAGCCTGTCGTTTTCGTGTTTGCATGGACCACAGCGCATGCGCACGTGGTCTGAGGAGGTTTGTGACATGGAGCATGGAAAAAATACATACACACGAGCCTTTAAACCTAGGTTTTCAAATCTGGCCGTTTTTTTTTAAACTTGCCTGCCTGTCATTTTCTGGTATTCCTTATGCAAGACTTTGATTAGCTCGTTCGTTTGCGTTTAATTAGGGTTAAACAGACCGTGGATCTCCAGGGCCAGATATGAAGAACCAGTATGTAAGTAAGTAATGGTTGCTTACTAAAAAAAAAAAAAAAATTCAGCACTCTAAAATTGAGTTGAGAACCAAATATACTTCTTGGAACAACACTAAACACCAAATTAGACCGATGATCATTTGAACAGATGCATTCAGGCAATAACTGCAATGTTATATACCTTGTCAGGAATGGCATGATGTGTGTGAACTCTGCTTTTCCCTCGGCCATCCTCAGAATCCGTACAGCTCCTGCTCCTCTGAACGGCACTGCTATGAAGACAACTGTAAAGCAGCACAAGGATGTTTATATAAAACCTCAACATCAGATAAGCACCACAATTAAGTACATCTATCTATGACTGGCACTGGTATATTCGCACATGTAGAATATGTTTGTGGCATCAAGCTCTATCAATGCATTGTCATGCATTTACATTTACAAGAATTGACTTGAGCGAATATCATGTTAAACAAGTGCTTCATGAAGATATTTCTGTCATGACAACTCTCGGAGTGTTTGGCATTGCATCGGATATGACAATATTGATACGTTTGATCTTGGCGGATACTTGGGATGGGACTTGCTACTGAGAGACTGCCGAGAGAAAGGAAGACATGCCACAACATAGCGTACGTGAATTACCCTGAGCAGATCTATACAGGTGGAGCTGGGGAAGGTGGAGGGTTTCTGAAACTGCTACAGCAAATGCTGACCAAGTATTTGAAGATCGAGCAGCGAGCTCATTGGCTGCTGATACAGCAGGAACCAATCAGCTGTGCCCTATAGAGAATGACGTGATTGCAAAGCAAATCGAGTTAAGGATCGTCAAGAGTTTCATGACAGAACTTTGTATAGACAAATTACATCTCTAAATAAGGTTAAACAGAACAGAATTTGCTCGACGCGTTTGGCCACGACATCATTCGTATGCTTCTATACTTCATTTTGTTCAAAGTTTTTCAAAAGTGTGGAAAATAGTCATGTAAAAAAAAAAAAGGAATTGTGTGCTTTTATGTTTTCTGCATGTTAGCGTTTTCCAGGCCGACCGTTCTAGATACGATGAAAAACCATATCATTCAACCACTAATAATGAATAATAATCACATAAATACATGGTAAATATATGTGCAATACCCTTTATTGAAAGCAGGGGAGCATCTCGTTTTTCGTACGAATGCTGAAACGTGTCTGGTCCTCTTTCCCACCGGCTCTTCATTCTCAGAGTCGGACACGCCACAGAACTTTAAGATGGACAAGCAAATGTAATTAAGCGCTAACGAAATACTCAATAAAAGAAATGATCGAGCACGTGAATTAAAGCGTTTGTTCACCGTGAATATTTTGTCATTAAAGGGATAGTTCCCGCACAGAGCAGGATATTTGGTAAAATGTCAGTAACTGAACATACCAAATTCTATGGTATTCAATGGGAGATTTGTTTTCCGGAGCTCAAAAGTGGTGGTTAAACTATGGACTTAATTTGTGTTCTTTGGATGAACGAAGATCTTACAGGGTTGGAGCAACAATTTTATTTTAATTTTTGGATGAACAAACTCTTTAACTTGCATGTTTACACCCAACTTAGACCCAAGCGGGGAAGAACGAAGAAATGTTTTGAACATACAGGATATTGACAATGTTTCAGCATCCCGCAATCTTCTTTTCTATGGATTTTTTTCTTTCTCTCCTCAGTTTCTTCACTGCATCCACCCTGAAAAAAATAACTCTGTGCTTATATATAAACTGCATTTCATAACAGTTTTTCATGTTATCAGTAGAACAAGCTTATTAGAAATCACAAGTGCCTCGCATTTTACCAGATGCAAAATGAGTCCAGGCCATCGTTTCCAACACGTACGAAAGATGTTTTTTTGATCAAATGTTAATACTAAGGTATTCAAATGGACAATTTAAAACAAAATAGTGTGCAACGTCCAAGAACATTGTGCTACTATCATTTTTATTTGTAAGTGTAGACAAAAAAATAACGTCAGGAAGAGTGCAAACGCTTTACTCAATAGTGTAACTTACCTTCATCTTTTGTTTCTCGTACTCTTGACGCATTTCTCCAGACTTATGAATTGGTACAGGCGCACGAAAAATTTCTAAGAGGTGAAAACAAACATAGCAGAAATCACAAAAAGACAATGGCCTCAAAACGGGCTTCCTTCTTCCCAACACCAACTCAAACTCACTATCATAAACACATTTGATGCTCTCATGACCTCAGATCTGTCACAAGCTCCTCCCACTATGGCAAGCCGTCTCCACTTTCATTCATTTCCAGGATGTGAACTTGTGATATCAACAATTACATTTTCACTAGTTAAAATGTTCATTCTTGATATCAGGAATTAGATTTCCACTAGTATAAACTTTAATTGTTGATATCAAGAATTGTATTTTTACTAGTGAAATCTCGCCATAGGCTGCTATTCAAATTCAATTGTTGAGATCATTTCGTACTAGTTGAAATTCCAGTTTCTCATATCAGAAATACAATTCTTACTAAAAATGCAAATTTCTGATATCAACAATTACATTGTTACTAGTGCAAATGCCTATTCTTGATATCAACAATTGAATTGCTACTAGTAAAAATGTTCATTTCTGATATCATGAATGTGATTGTTACTAGTACGAAAGCCGTTTTAGATATCAGAAATGATATTGATATCAGGAATTCATTTCAGATATCAGAAATGAATATGTTTACTAGAAGCAATTCAATTGTTGATGTCAAGAATAGACATTTGCACTAGTAACAATGTAATTGTTGATATCAGAAATTTGCATTTTTACTAGTAAGAATTGAATCCTGATGTGAGAAACTGGAATTTCAAGTAGTAAGAAATGAATTCTTGATATCAATA
This sequence comes from Opsariichthys bidens, assembly GCA_037194245.1. NCBI lineage: Eukaryota > Metazoa > Chordata > Actinopteri > Cypriniformes > Xenocyprididae > Opsariichthys > Opsariichthys bidens. The sequence goes on from CM074284.1 coordinate 30,113,270, forward strand.
ATTGAATTTGAATGGCAGCCTATGGAGAGATTTCACTAGTAAAAATACAATTCTTGATATCAACAATTATTGTTTATACTAGTGGAAATTAGGGCTGTGCAATTAATCGCAAAACAATAATAATAAATTAACAAATAAAGTTGCAGACTTTCTCGTGATTTGAGCACATGCAATTTCTAAATCGCTCAAGTCTGCAACTTTATTTGTTAATTTATTTATATTTTAATTAAAAAAAAAAAAAAAAAAAAGCCATCCTTCCCTTTTCCCTTCCTACTCCAGCTTATGGTTCTGAGCAATGTCTGAAACTTGTGTTGTGAGCACTTCCTGTGTTATTTCATGAAGAATCGCTTGTTTGTTTCCCTCACTTGTAAGTCGCTTTGGATAAAAGCGTCTGCTAAATGACTAAATGTAAATGTAATTGAGAATACGGCAACGTAACTGTGCGCATGTTTAAGATGTTCACCAATCAGAGCACAAATGAGAACAAAGCAAAGCGGGAGGAAAGAGGAAAAAATATGGATGCGGTTCAGAATAAAAAGAGAAATTCAACATCAGTCGTTTGAGAGAGTTTTGGAGTCAAAAGATGCCGACTCGCACTTATTTCACACAAGTTTCTGTATGAGAAATGTGAGGCGGCGTTGAAAACGAGTTTAAGCAGCTGAAATAATCCTCATTTATTTGATGTTTCTGTTTTTAAGAAGTTCATCTACTGTACAGTGTTTCTTCATTCACTGAAACACAGTTTTGAAGTCACTTATTATGACTGGAATTTCAGGTTCGTTCACCTTCATTTATTTGATGTTGTCTGTTTTAAACACATGAAGCTGTAAATATACAGTTACTTCATTGTGAAAATTTTGTTATGCACATATTTGTAGCATGTTTGAAAAAGCATAAACAATTACCAAAATTGCAATATTGATAAAAAAAAATAAAAAAATAAAAAAAAATCCCAATGTGATTATTTTGTCCATAGTGGATATGTCAAGTTCATATCCTGAGAATGAATAAAAGTCAAAACGGCTTGCCAGACTCCCACTGGACACACACACACACACACACACACATGTCTGGACAAGTTACCATTTGTTTTACATTCAAGTTGACAAACAAACAGACTATATTGCCTTGCGAGTCGGATGTGAGTAAGAAACACAGCGAGAGCTAAACGTGGAATAAACCTTTATCATTATTATTATTATAAAAAAAAAAAAGTCTTAAAATCCTTTCGATACTTTATCAAGTTTGACAAAAATAATAACCAGCAAAAACACGACAACCGAAAAATGTCCCAACAAAACAGTCCAGATCCCCGTTTCGTCAATCAAATCTACAACTTTCATATCGTTACTAACGCAGATGAATAAACGCATGTGTTGTTTATCTGTCCGGCTGGACGGTCCTCTGAATAGACGCTGTGAAACTGTGTTACATTTGTCGAAGTCCGGCTCACCTCCGTCCGCCACCTCTCCATCTCTCTGCTCCATCCTCCGCTTGCATCTCTCCGGGTGACTGAGCCGGACCAGCTCCCACAGCTCGGTGTTGACCAGGCTCTTCTCCCGGGACTGTTTGCGGGCCCAGCTGGACACTCGCAGCCGGCACAGCGGACAGCACAGGCTGATCAACTTCACCGTCCGCTGAAAGCAATGCAGGCACACCGAGTGTCCGCACGGCATCGTCACGGGCTCCAGGAGTATCTCCGAGCACACCGGGCACCGGGCCTCCTCCAGCGACAGAGCGCCAGGCCTGCTTTTGCTTCTCTGCCCCGGTCCAGTGGATTTGGCGGACCCCACCGCCGCCATTTTCGTCGGTATGAGCCTCTGCGTCTGGGTTTGAAAACAAGCCACGCCCTGCCGTGACGTCACAGTGGAACGACGGACTCTTGCTGTTTTTATACTGATCACACATGAAAGTGAATTCTGCTGCTGCATGAAGCTCATGTAATGTCTACTACACATTTCTTCTGTAAAGACCTCGAAATAGTGTATGACTCTTTGATTTCAACCAACAGAAACAAGAAATTTATTTAAAAAAAAAACAAAACAAAAAAAAACAGATCTTAAATTGAAAAAAAAAAAGTGATGTGCAGAATTTAATACTTTACCATGTTTGATGTAAGATCTGTTATATGTATCCCCAATCTTTTTTTTTTGTTTGTTTGTTTGGTTGGTTGGTTGTTGTTGTTGTTTTTTTCTTTTTCTTTCTTATGTTAAATGTCATTGTATGTTTGTATGTTGAAAGTTGAATAAAAAAAATATATATTTTTTTTATACTGGTCAACTTAACCTTAATATATATAACCTATGTATATATATATATATATATATATATATATATATATATATATATATATATATATATAATTCCAATTTTTTTATTCCAGTTTATGTGTGTATATATATATATATATTATTCAAATTTTTATTCCAATTTATATATATATATATATATATATATATATATATATATATATATATATATATATATATATATATATATATAAAATTCCAATTTTATCGTTTTATATTTATATAAAATACAGACATATATATGAATATACACCTCAAGCATAAATACTATTTTTGGCCACTTTCTGGTCATCAAACACTGTGAAATATGTCCTATTTCTAAAAAAAAATAATAATAATCTATTATCTTTCTCTTGTGCACACCTAATGTCCTCCTTTTCTTGCCTTTTACTAATTATTCAGTTTGCCCAAAACTAGATATTGCATGTTGCAAATCGTGCAGTTATTTGAAGTGATCAAAACAAAAAGAACTTCTCATCAGCTGTTTTTGCGGATGGCTGGAAGAGCTATTTGCTATTTCATGTCTAAAAATTGACAATATTAAAAAGGCAATACAAATACATGTTTTAAAGTAAAGTCTGGTTCAGGTTACGCGCACCAAACCAGCAGATGACAGTAACGCATCGCGCTCCGGCCGCGCGCTCTGCAGTCGCAGGAGAGTAAGTCCTTCAACACATCAACATCTCTGCTCTGTGAGCGTTAACATCAGGTTATGCTGAAACTTACGGTTGTCTTCGAGTTGTTCGCTGTGAAATGAGGACATGACAGGTCATTAAATGGGTAGTTGATTAATAGCGTGCATGGAATGATATAAAGAAAGTGTGTTTTCAGATGCAACACGTTCTTTTACTTGCTTATTGTAACTTGCACGTAACATACACGACATTATTCCATACAATCGCGCTCATATTTATGAAATAATGAAATGCATTGCTTCACAATGTCATGCTAATCTCATTTGAATTGTGTATTATAGACAGGGTTGAGGAGTGACTAGTAACTTAGTTACGTATTTAAAATACAAAATGTGAGTGACTGTGTTTCATTTTAAATGGCTGGTAATCAGATTACAGTGTTTTAGATTACCAAAGTGATTACTTTGAGTTTTAATGTCATTTAAACAGCGATTGGTGATTCTCTGACTCTGACCGTCTGAAAAAGTTCAGTTTCATGTTTTCACTGTTTTCATGTTTTGGGAGTCATTTTATTATTGTAAAAAAGGTTAATGCAAATTTTTCTCACTATTTTTTTTTTTTTTTTTTTTTTGAGTTTGCATTTCACAATTCTGGCTTTTTCTCAGAATTGCGAGTTATAAAGTCAGAATTTGGAGATATAAACTTGCAATACTGACTTTTTTTTCTTGAAATTGCGAATTTAGTATGTGAGTTTATATCTCATAATTCTGACTTTTCTCAATATTGTCAGTTTATATCTCATAATTCTGACTTTTCTCAATATTGTGAGTTTATATCTCATAATTCTGACTTTTCTCAATATTGTGAGTTTATATCTCATAATTCTGACTTTTCTCAATATTGTGAGTTTATATCTCATAATTCTGACTTTTCTCAATATTGTCAGTTTATATCTCATAATTCTGACTTTTCTCAATATTGTGAGTTTATACCTCATAATTCTGACTTTTCTCAATATTGTCAGTTTATATCTCATAATTCTGACTTTTCTCAATATTGTGAGTTTATATCTCATAATTCTGACTTTTCTCAATATTGTCAGTTTATATCTCATAATTCTGACTTTTCTCAATATTGTGAGTTTATATCTCATAATTCTGACTTTTCTCAATATTGTGAGTTTATACCTCATAATTCTGACTTTTCTCAATATTGTGAGTTTATATCTCATAATTCTGACTTTTCTCAATATTGTGAGTTTATATCTCATAATTCTGACTTTTCTCAATATTGTGAGTTTATATCTCATAATTCTGACTTTTCTCAATATTGTGAGTTTATATCTCATAATTCTGACTTTTCTCAATATTGTGAGTTTATATCTCATAATTCTGACTTTTCTCAATATTGTCAGTTTATATCTCATAATTCTGACTTTTCTCAATATTGTCAGTTTATATCTCATAATTCTGACTTTTCTCAATATTGTGAGTTTATATCTCATAATTCTGACTTTTCTCAATATTTTCAGTTTATATCTCATAATTCTGACTTTTCTCAATATTGTGAGTTTATATCTCATAATTCTGACTTTTCTCAATATTGTGAGTTTATATCTCATAATTCTGACTTTTCTCAATATTGTGAGTTTATATCTCATAATTCTGACTTTTCTCAATATTGTGAGTTTATATCTCATAATTCTGACTTTTCTCAATATTGTGAGTTTATATCTCATAATTCTGACTTTTCTCAATATTGTGAGTTTATATCTCATAATTCTGACTTTTCTCAATATTGTCAGTTTATATCTCATAATTCTGACTTTATATCACACAATTCTGAGGTAAAAAGTCAGAATTGTGAGATAAAAACCTTTTTTGTGTTTGTTCCACACTTATTAGTATTCCAAAGTATTCTAAAGTATTTAGATGAAGTCACTAAACTTGAGTAATGTAACGAAATACGTTACAAAATGACTTTTTAAAGCATGTATTTTGTCATCTGTAGTGAAATGCATTTTAAAAGTAACACACCCAGCCCTGGTTATGGACGAATTCAATTGGGCAAAATATGGAACTAATCGTGACCTTGTTTTCCATCTGTAGTTGATGCTTCAAAAACTCATCTGAAAACACAATGTCAGTCAGGAAGGCTGCTGTCAAGGTGCTGCGTTTAGGCAGGATTTCCTACGGCAGTGCCTTGAAGATACAGCAGCAGCACATAAAGCAACATCTGGATTTGTCCAGCATCAGCCCAAACACTTTATTACTGTGTGAACATGAGCCTGTGTACACCATCGGCATCAGACAGGCTCCTTACCTCCAGAGGAGGAGCGGAGACTGAAAGAGCTGGGCGCAGACTTCTTCCGCACCAACCGAGGGGGTCTGATAACTTTTCACGGACCTGGGCAGTTAGTGTGTTATCCCGTCCTCAACCTGGGCTGCTTCAAGAAGAGTGTGAGATGGTACGTGTGTGAGCTGGAACAGACCGTGATCAAGATGTGCAGGAAATTTGGGATCAGTGCCTCCACTTCTCCAGATACAGGCGTCTGGGTGGGCAACAACAAAATTTGTGCAATTGGTAAGTAATTTTTTTTTCTTGTATTGATTACTACGTTTGGACACCCCTACTCTTTCTTTATTAGTATTAATTTGCACATTTTAGACTAATAGCAAAATCATCAAAATTGGAAAGACAAATATGTGTATTGGAATTTTATGAAGTGGATTAATTTCATTGAAAAACAAACCATAGACTTTGAAAAGCCTGTTCACCACTGTAGTATTTCATTAGGTTATACTCTATTATTAATATTTGAAATGAAATTGGCTTGAGATTTGTTTTACGAAGAAGTTTCAAGTTGATATAAATAACTAAAACTGTAATATTGTGGAAAATATTACAGTATAAACAAACTTTTAAATGAATTTTAAAATGTAATTCAGGTTCTCACAAATAATTGTTATTGTCAGTGTTGAAAGTTGTGCTGCTTAATATTTTCGTGGAAACCGTGTTGGGTTTTTTTTTTTCAGGATACGTTAAATAGAATTTTAAGGTGCGATTAGTGTAAAAATAAATCTTTACAATGACTTTTGATCAATTTAATGGGTCTTGGCAGAGAGTTAATTTCTTTACAAATAATAAAATATTACTTGACCTCACATGTTTTGACCAGTAGTGTATAGAATGTTCCCCATTTGGGGCCAGATTTACAGCTCGCTTCAGTGCAAACCCTTAAAAAGCTGGATAATGAAAGACATTCAGTGGAAAATTAGTGCCGAAAAGACGTGGACAGGGTTATTTTAGCAGCTAAACCTTATTGCATATGCATTTCCCTTTCAGATGCAAAATTTATGGGAGGAGAATATTTAAATGAATCATGTAAGGCGATTTACTAATGTTTGAGCTAGTTTATTTGCGGCATTAACAAAGCATGTCTTAATTTGCGCCGCTGTTGGTCATTATGGAGATGATCCGGCTGCACCTGGGTTCCTTAATTTGCACTTTTTTTTGAATTGCGCTTTCATGATAATTTGCCTGACCTCGATTGGTCTCCTTAAAATAGTCCAGATTAAATTTATAAAACGTTCATTTCATTTTCTCATAAAATTTCTTTTATGCTAAAACAATGTATTTCCAGCTTTAAACAGGAAAAAAAAAATCAGTACTTTATGTAGAAATACAGTTCAGTAGAAAATGTGATCAAGAATGTCGTGTTGCTCTGCAGGTATCCATTGCGGAAGGTACATCACCTCTCATGGTTTGGCTCTGAACTGCAACACAGACATGAGTTGGTTTGACAACATTGTGCCATGCGGGATTGCGGGAAAAGGCGTGACCTCACTGAGCCGAGAGCTGGGACGGGACGTCTCAACGGAAGAGGCCATACCAAAACTGCTGGAAGCCTTTACTGAACAATTTAACTGCACTTTAACAAATAACGGCTTCAGTTGAAGCACACTTCATGTTTTTTAAATCAACAAATGTTTAAATTTGTCTGCTTGTGATGTTATTAAAACGAATTGCATTTTTCTGCAACGTCAATTTGCCTTCACAAAAAAAATACTGTTGTGGTACCATGATATCGTGACGGGATCAGATGGTAATGGTACAGAATGCTTGCATATTCATATAACATGCGATTTTTATGAAGGTGGTTAAACAAACATTTTCTTCATGGGTTTTGTGACCCACCTACTGACCTAATGTGTCAGTGCACTTCCCAGACAGGATTTAAACTTTGTCTGCTGAAGACCTCGTTTTGGTTTGAAGATGAAGAACACACCAAGCACAATGTTCTCTCACCATTCTTGATTTCTGACACACACTCACCGCGTTGGCCGTGGTCTGGCGGCTGTCAGAGCAGAAGCGAAAGCTGATGCTCATGCGTCTCCATGCGCGTTAAATCGATTGAAATATTAGAAAAAGCCAATACATTTATCTTAGAAGGACGAAAGAGGACAAAAGAGACTAAACCGATTAAAATACCTGGTGTAAACGGGTACGTGTCTCCCTCGCCTACAACCAAAATGCATCTTCATACCAGGTGGACAGGGGGCCTATGAGTTTTAGGATCCAACCTCTAACTTCAAATACAGAAACTTAATATTAATAAGCGTGCAAAAGACAATTAAGGCCATCTCCACAAATACTAAGATTCTGATTGATTGGTCACAGGTGTAGAAAATTCTAGACATTTTCCACTACTGTGTTCCACAAAGGGCAGAATCACTGATTATCCTTTGACACACTTATTGATAATCAAGGGGGGGGATCTTCACATCTGATTATGTACTAAGGATGTTCCATATCTGCCACAACATTGCAAAGCAGCTCTGATGTGAACGAGGCATGGATTCCACAAGACGTCTGAACGTGTGCTGTGGTTTCAGGCACCAAGACAAGTCGCGAGGCCCCCGGGATCATATTTGTTGCTCCAGCGTATCCCACAGATGCCCAATTGGATTGAGATCTGGGGAATTTGGAGGCCACAGCAAAACCTTGAGGAACTTTTTATGTTTCTCGAACAATTCTTGCAGGGTGCATTATCCTGCTGAAAGAGGCCCCTGCCATCAGAGAACATCATTTCATTTTTCATCATTTAGCAGACGCTTTTATCCAAAGCGACTTACGAGGGGAGCAATTAGGGGTTGGTGTCTCACTCAAGGTCACTTCAGTCATGGTGTTGAAGGTGGAGAGAGTGCTGTTCATTCACAATCCCCACCAGCATGGGAATCGAACCAGCAACCTTCAGATTACAAGCCCGACTCCCTCACCACTAGGCCACGACTACCCAGCTCTGGCATATGTGGTTTTGCAACGATCTTCACGTCAAAGTAACATCGACATGAATGTGAGAGTCCAGGGTTTCCCAGCATTATCCAGAGAATAAAACTGCCTCCGCTGGCTTGCCTTCTTCCCATAATGCATCTTGTTGCCATCTCTTCCCCAGGTAAATGCACCTGGCCATCCACCTGACCCTCAATTTCTCCATGTTGCGGTTCTGATGCCCATGCACTCATTGAAGTTGCTCTCGGTAGTGGTGGACAGGGGTCATCATGGGCACTCTGACCAGTCTTTGGCTACCGTGAACGTGATTTCACCAAGTACAACATGTTCCTGATCACCATCCTTGTTGATCCACATTCCAATCAACCAATTTGAGGGACTCAACCAGAGTTAGGTGCTTCTACATCAGTGTCATTCACCTATGATGTCCCTCTGACTTTAGGGATAAGTTATGGATAGGGTTAGGACTAAACTTTTGGACATAAATGTTCTTCCAAGATATGTTGTCCCAGGGACATGTCTTTCCTGGCAAAATTTGCAGCCACACAGCCCCTACTCTTGAGTGCCAGCATTATGTTTTCCAGCAATTTGAGCTTTGGTCTAACTTTCCCACGTGCATCGATGGTCCTGTTTACACCTGGTATAAAATGGATTTTGGTTGATCGAATCACAAGTAGACTAAAGGAGACATTCCCATTTACGCCTGGTGTTTTAATCGGCCTATGGGCGGGTGAATCTGTGGGCTTTTTTCAGATCTTTCGATCGAATCCCTTACAAAAAAGAACTGCAGTATATTGAAGTAGAACTGCAGTAAAACTGCAGTACCAAGTAGTTTAACTGCAGTTTAATGAAGCACAAGCATAGATTTGCAGTATAATGAAGTATAGTCACAGTAAAACTGTAGTATAAGTACAGCTGCAGTAAAATGAAGTACAACTGAAAGTTGCATGAAGTATAAAAGCAGTAGAACTGCAGTTTTATTTGACTAGTACTTTAGATGTATTGCAGTATAGTTGTACTCCAGTAAAACTACAGACATTTTAGGTTATACTGCAATACTGCAGTTTTTTCGTGTCCAAAAAACTGCATTTTTCTATATGTAACAAAAACTGTAGCATTACTTCTAAAAAACTGCAGTAATCTTTTGTAAGGGATGAATGCAACAATGACGTGAGTGTGTGTTAGAAATAGCGAGAGAACATTGTATTCAGTACGTCTTTCGTCTTCAACCCAAACTTGGGTCTTCAGCAGATGACGTTGAAATCCCATCTGGCTAGTGTGCTTCCCATAATCTTTAAGTCAGTAACATATTATAGGTTCTTCATGGAACCATATAAAGAATGCTTTTAAACCTCATATAAATGAGATTTAAGACTCTCATGAAGGCCTTATGTTGTCACCAAAGGGCATTCTCATAAAAAGTGCCTGTGAGAGTGTCTGAAGCCATGAGTTATACATGATGACACCAGTTCCATTTCTTTCTGTCCAACCTTTGCTTTGTGTGAAAACAGTGCCAAAATTTACAAGCTGTAATTATGTTTTGGAGCAGCTTTCTCTAAAGACTCCATTTTTGTAAACATGATTTATATTCTGTCGGGCTTGTGGAAATGGAAGGCCTGTGGTGGACCTGCAGTGATTTATAGGTGTTTTTCCCTCTGATCATCAAAAGGACGGGCGCTAGATTCAATTACACATCCTGTCCTCTACACGATGTGTGTCCTTGGGGGGCCAGAATCTTGTGAACACTTTTGGACCTGCTGAAATGTCACCTTTTGAAGGAGAAACGAGGGATGGCGTCTGTCTCTGCGTTTGATCGCCACACAAAAACTGCTGTTCGTATTGCTGAGGTTTCATATCTAGAATTGAATGACACAAAACAGACTTTCAGGTTCTGGGTTATAGGGATTGTTGCACCAGTTCACCCTAAATTAACGTTCTGTTATCATTTATTCACGTCATGAGCAAAACCAATTTACTGACATTTGTTTTCAGTGAAGAGTTTTTGAGGAATCGTGCAGCTAAACTGCAACAATGGCAAAAAAGCACGATAAAAGCAGTCCGTTCTTGTCTTTTATTCCAAAAAATAGATGGTAAAGTGTCCATCGAATGCGCACTGGCTTGCTTCATAGGTGCCATATTTTTTTTTTAATAATGAGCTTGAATATCAGTCTGTTCCTCACACAAAGCTTTAGTATGACTTCTAATCAGGGTTGGGGAGTGACGAAATACAAGTAACTTAGTTACGTATTTAAAATACAATATTTGAGTCACTGTGTTTGATTTGAAATGGGTGGTAATCAGATTACAGTTCCATCTGAAAAGTGTTTTAGATTACCAAAGTGATTACTTTGAGTTTTAATGTCATTTAAACAGCGATTGGTGATTCTCTGACTCTGACCGTCTGAAAAAGACGAGTTCAGTTTCATGTTTTCCACTGTTTTCATGTTTTGTGAGTCATTTTATAATTCACTCGTCACTGTGACTTTTTCTCACAATTGTGAGTTTGTGTTTCACAATTCTGACTTCTTTTTCTCAGAATTGTGAGATTTAAACTTGCAATACTGACTTTTTTTCTTGCAATTGTGAATTTAGTATCTGAGTTTATATCTCATAATTCTGACTTTTCTCAATATTGTGAGTTTATATCTCATAATTCTGACTTTTCTCAATATTGTGAGTTTATATCTCATAATTCTGACTTTTCTCAATATTGTGAGTTTATATCTCATAATTCTGACTTTTCTCAATATTGTGAGTTTATATCTCATAATTCTGACTTTTCTCAATATTGTGAGTTTATATCTCATAATTCTGACTTTTCTCAATATTGTCAGTTTATATCTCATAATTCTGACTTTTCTCAATATTGTCAGTTTATATCTCATAATTCTGACTTTTCTCAATATTGTGAGTTTATATCTCATAATTCTGACTTTTCTCAATATTGTGAGTTTATATCTCATAATTCTGACTTTTCTCAATATTGTCAGTTTATATCTCATAATTCTGACTTTTCTCAATATTGTGAGTTTATATCTCATAATTCTGACTTTTCTCAATATTGTCAGTTTATATCTCATAATTCTGACTTTTCTCAATATTGTCAGTTTATATCTCATAATTCTGACTTTTCTCAATATTGTCAGTTTATATCTCATAATTCTGACTTTTCTCAATATTGTCAGTTTATATCTCATAATTCTGACTTTTCTCAATATTGTCAGTTTATATCTCATAATTCTGACTTTTCTCAATATTGTGAGTTTATATCTCATAATTCTGACTTTTCTCAATATTGTCAGTTTATATCTCATAATTTTGACTTTTCTCAATATTGTGAGTTTATATCTCATAATTCTGACTTTTGTCAATATTGTGAGTTTATATCTCATAATTCTGACTTTTCTCAATATTGTGAGTTTATATCTCATAATTCTGACTTTTGTCAATATTGTGAGTTTATATCTCATAATTCTGACTTTTCTCAATATTGTGAGTTTATATCTCATAATTCTGACTTTATAACTCACAATTGCAACTTTATATCACACAATTCTGAGGGAAAAAGTCAGAATTGTGAGATAAAAACTCTCAATGATCTTTTTTGTGTTTGTTTCACACTTATTAGTATTCCAAAGTATTCTAAAGTATTTAGATGAAGTGACTAAACTTGAGTAATGTAACGAAATACGTTCCAAATGACCTTCTAAAGCATGTATTTTGTAATCTGCAGTGAAATAAGTAACCTACCCAGCCCTGCTTGTAATTCAGCACATATGGACTACTTTTATATTGCTTTTTGGAGGTTGACAGATGTTGTTGCTTTGAACTATAAACCTTTGATGGCAGTGCATTTTTGTATAGCAAAGAGCTTTGTGAAGATTCCTTAAATATATTCCATTTTTGAGTGAGCTGTTTTTTTGTTTTGTTTTTTTAAACGAGAGGTATTCACAAACTTCAACCAATAGATGGCAGTGTTTCGATGCAAATCTGGTTTTGTGATGCTAGATTAGCAGATGACAGTTCTGTAGGGTTTGCAGTGTTGTAAATGTGGATGCTCTGCATCGGAATTAACCTTTTGTGACCAAATTCATTGATTTTCATGTTTATCTATTGGAAAAAGGTAACAGTGACTACAGCCGTATGAACATTTTGTGTATTTGTATACGAGGACATCGAGAGGAAAGATGGAAGGCGTAGGAGAAAGCTGTTTTAATCAACTTCTTTAACCCCTTCCTGTCTGATAGAGCTTTTTTGCTCTGTTTTTATTGTGTCAGTCGATCATTAATTACCTATTCATATGCAAGCCACGGTAATTGAAGGATGTGGAATCAGACCAAACAATACATTGACTGTCACCCCAGGAATGTGCATTAAAATAAATAAAGATTTGGGGGAAAAAAAAAGGGTCTAAAATCAAAACTGGCCAAAGTATGAAAGCTTGACGTTAAACTCAGAACACAACCTGATACAAAAGAAGTTTGTAAGAGGAGAGTTGCACTTAAAGGCAACCCTAATACAGCCTGTCCTCAGGATTTTTAATGGCCCTCTAGAGGATTCAGGCGCAGCAGTCAGCTTTAATGCAGTAACAAACAAGAACTGCTATCCTTTGCAGTGTGAGATGGTCACGCCGTCCCCTCTGCTCAAATGCCCTCATTGACGACCGGTTATAATGAGACAAGCACTGGGATTGGATCAGGAAGCACCAACACTAGGACGTCTTTTCCCTCCCGGAGAGAACGCTATAGAAAACTTGAGCGAGAAAAAGACCATGTTCTGCCAAACCAGACCATCTGGATGACAATTTTCAATGACTTGCTGCAATGAAAGGAAAACTTTAGAGTATATTTGATTATTTTTCCTTTTTTGAAGATTGAAGTGTAAGCTCACCACATGGTGCATTTTAGTTAAAACACGGCTAAACAAAATCCTTCATTTTGAATATTCCTACCTGTACTGTTAAAAAATTACTGTAAATTTTACAGTGTAATACTGGCAGCAGGGTAGTTGCCAACCCGTAGTGCTACTGTAATTTAATTTACAGAATTTCCCTGTATTCTCTGATTACAGTAAATAACTGTATTTTTTTAAATGACGAAGGGTCAATTTACAGCAATATTCTTTAAATTTGAGTCAAACCAACACGTGACCCCAGAATGCATTGCAGTTTACAGTAATATGCTGTATTATTAAAAAAACAGCCAGCAGCTGTAAAATAATGCTGTAATTTTTACAGCAATTCATTACAGTGTATGACACACTGTTAAAAAATTACTGTAAATTTTACAGTATAATACTGGCAGCAGGGTTGCCAGCCAGTTACTGTAAAATCTAAAGTAGTGTTACTGTAATTTAATTTACAGAATTTCCCTGTATTCTCTGATTACAGTGAATAACTGTATTTTTTTTTTAAAAATGACGAAGGGTCAATTTACAGCAATATTCTGTAAATTTGAGTCAAACCAACACGTGACCCCAGAATGCATTGCAGTTTACAGCAATATGCTGTATTATTAAAAAACAGCCAGCGGCTGTAAAATAATGCTGTAATTTTTACAGTAATTCATTACAGTGCACTGTTAAAAAATTACTGTAAATTTTACAGTATAATACTGGCCGCAGGGTTGCCAGCCAGTTACTGTGAAATCTACAGTAGTGTTACTGTAATTTAATTTACAGAATTTCCCTGTATTCTCTGATTACAGTGAATAACTGTATTTTTTTTTAAAAAATGACGAAGGGTCAATTTACAGCAATATTCTGTAAATTTGAGTCAAACCAACATGTGACCCCAGAATGCATTGCAGTTTACAGCAATATGCTGTATTATTAAAAAACAGCCAGAGGCCGTAAAATAATGCTGTAATTTTTACAGTAATTCATTACAGTGCACTGTTAAAAAATTACTGTAAATTTTACAGTATAATACTGGCAGCAGGGTTGCCAGACAGTTACTGTGAAATTTACAGTAGTGTTACTGTAATTTAATTTTCAGAATTTCCCTGTATTCTCTGATTACAGTAAATAACTGTATTTTTTTAAATGACGAAGGGTCAATTTACAGCAATATTCTGTAAATTTGAGTCAAACCAACACGTGACCCCAGAATGCATTGCGGTTTACAGCAATATGCTGTATTATTAAAAAACAGCCAGCGGCTGTAAAATAATGCTGTAATTTTTACAGTAATTCATTACAGTGCACTGTTAAAAAATTACTGTAAATTTTACAGTATAATACTGGCAGCAGGGTTGCCAGCCAGTTACTGTGAAATCTACAGTAGTGTTACTGTAATTTAATTTACAGAATTTCCCTGTATTCTCTGATTACAGTGAATAACTGTATTTTTTTTTAAAAAATGACGAAGGGTCAATTTACAGCAATATTCTGTAAATTTGAGTCAAACCAACACGTGACCCCAGAATGCATTGCAGTTTCCAGCAATATGCTGTATTATTAAAAAACAGCCAGCGGCTGTAAAATAATGCTGTAATTTTTACAGTAATTCATTACAGTGTGATCCCACTCAAGAAACACAACGGCAAACGTTATTTCAGTCATCATCAGAAAGAGTAGTGCTGTGTTCACACCATGTCGTAATTACCATAATTACTAAATGACGAGCTGGACGTTCTACACAGGGCTTTTAATGCCCTTTAGAATTATGCATTTCTATGGTAACACCATCAACAGCAAGTTTGAGTAATCAATAGACAAACGATAATACAACAAATAACAGTTGTAATGTCGCTTTGGATAAAAGCTCCTGCTAAATGAACGATACACGTACACTAGGATATATCGTGAGATGTGAAGTCATCATCCATATACCAGAGTATATGTGTATTTTTCTCACACATACGCCTTGATTTTTTTTTTTTTTTGCACTAAACATTGGTCCACAAGGTGGCGACACTAGATCAGCCGGTTGTTTAACACTCTAAAATGATAGAGAATGGAAAGTTGTAATTTACCCTTCGTCTGGAGTTTGATTGACAGGCGATCTGACCAATCATAACCCTGAATCCGCTATTTTGTCCGTCAAAGCGGTCAGGGGAGTTAGTAGGGTGAACTTGAATCACTTGAAACAACATTCCTTCTGATGTTCATTCATGTTTATTTGATGCTATAAATGAACTAGAGATGATCGAGGAGCGACAGCGATCTGTCACCACACATTAAACACACACAAAATTGTTTCAATTTCCTTAAAAATGACAAAATTCGACATTTGAGACTCGCTTTGCTCTGTAAATGCGATGTCAGTATGTTTGCATGTTGTATTTTTCATGTTGTCTTTGTGAAGGGTCAATTACGAGTTGAGCATTTTCTTTACACGTCGGTATCTCGCAGTTACTTTGATTCCAACATGCATTGAAACCTTGACGCACCAATGCATTTTAAAAAGAGAATGCATGTCCTACATGCAGAACTTCCAAGATCGTTAGAAATTCTGATGGTCCTAGTTGAATGGCACGCAGCATATGTTCTATGTAATGATCACTCACTGTAACAGTAGAAGTAGCTGTTAGCCACATTGCTGGTGCATGTGTGAAAATCCTCCTCAAATCAGCCATCATGAGAAGCGGGAGGATGTGATAAAGATGCCACTGCCGGTGCTGCGGGCGTAAGCCGGAGTGTGGAAACACTCTGTTATCCTCGCACTACTCTGGGATGTTGAGCGTGCAGCAGGGGTTGAGTTGATGCCCGGAGGGAGGGAGTTCGTGTCGAGAGAGTTTAATGAAGATGCTGGAAAGTGGCGCTTGTCATCGATCTTTAAACATCGAGAACAATGGGTACGCCAAAAATAGACCCTAGCTAGCCCACTTACAGTCACAACCTCGACTCTGTTGCAGGCAAACGCAGAATATAGGGATGGGCAATTCTTTTTTTAAAAAATATGTAGTATGAATGAAATCACACTGTCATGTGACCTGTAGAGTCAGTTGCGTTGCTTCACCGGCATTCACCACTCCTCACTCCTCATTCTTCATCGAATGCGCACTTTAGAATCTCTATGAATCACTTTTTACCTTCGTTGTTTTTAATACTATGTTTTCTGACGTACTACTCTGTTGGCGTACTGTTGGGAAGTCTTCGATTTCCGATGTTGTTCCATCTTACGTAGCTCCGCACAATTTACTCTTTCATTCCCACGATTTACTATTTTGTTCCTTTGATTTATAAATCATGCGCATGACTTATATATCGAGGGAACGTAATAGTAAATCGAAGCCTACAATTTTTTCCTGTCCTGTCATGATTTTTTTGGGTTCAGCGGAAATCCCCGCCCTGCAACCGATCATTGGCGGAGACTACAGCGACGGGTAGATTTAGGGATGAGGGTTGGGTGTAGGCAATCGTTTATGCGATTGACACGACCAATGAAATGTTTAGAATCGGTTCCAGGGCGGGATTTTCGCTGAACTGGTTTGGGGGGGAAAAAATCACACGGCTTACTCTTGTTTTTTCCGGGGTTTTTTTCTTTGTTTTTTTTTTTTGTTTTTGTCAACTGTGCACAGTCTAACCCAGTGTTGCCACCATGTGGACCATCTAATTAGTGCATACACTAATAGTAGTGGGGTAGTCGTGGCCTAGTGGTGAGGGAGTCGGGCTTGTAATCTGAAGGTTGTTGGTTCGATTCCCACGCCGGCAGGAATTGAAAGTGGGGATTGTGAATGAACAGCACTCTCTCCACCTTCAACACCATGACTAAAGTGACCTTGAGCAAGACACCAACCCCTAATTGCTCCCCTTGTAAGTCGCTTTGGATAAAAGCGTCTGCTAAATGATGAAATACACAATATTCGTGGTTATAAATTCAGGCTGCGTACTATAAGTGATGACATTTGCGCACACAGTTCAAATTCCCTACTCCGACTTTTATTTATACACAGCTCTTTGATTTTTTTTTTTCACGAATTAGTTGTTCCACAAGGTGGCAACACTAGACCGGCCTGTTTTTTCACAGTTGAAAAAGAAATGAAAGCGACGAAACAACAGAGAAGAAATGAATGGAGACCACAACAAAAGACATTATTATTGATCATATCTTTTAAGAAATAGTGCGGGAGCTTTGCACACACTTTCAAATGAAGTTGGGCTATATGCATATGCTAAAATCTGATTGGTTGAAAGGAATGTTGCTCCCTGGATGTTGATCTCGTTGAAATCTAAGCCCCTCTTCCGTTCTAAGAAATTACTTTGATTTGATGTGGTTCTTAACAAACGAATGGTGAAAACTGAGGATAGTCACAGACATGGTCGACCGCTACAGCACAGGAATAAAAAGGCTGGTTGAAGGAGGGATGTATTTTTCCAAACCGCAGCAATGTGTGCAACAGACTGTTAGAGCAGGGGTGCTACTACTATTCTGGGCTGTTGAGCTGTCACTGGCTGGTTTGACAGAAAATCTGTAGGGGAGGGAGTGAGGGCAAATGTGAACGTGAGCAGCACTTTGAAAATGAGCTTTACTAGGTGTCATACATTGAAACGGATGAAGAGAATTTTCAATTGGATTAGAAAGCAGAGCCAAAGTGATCATACTGCCTACATGTGGGAATGTGCTCGTACTCACACATTCGCTCCTGGAGGCCCATTAGCCGCGGCGGAGGAGCTGTTATTGATCCGTGCACCTCCAGACTCCTTGTTGTCTGAGTACAACATTATTGCAGTGAATTATTGGCACTGTAGGCCATTCATTCTCTCATGTTTTACGATGAATCAAACATGCTGTCCGTATGGTCAATTACACCCTCATCTGCATTATGCTTTACTCAGGAAATAAATTGTATATAAAGAAATAAATGAGCCATTTACAACATGTTCTCTTAGAGATGCTACATTTTTTTTTAAGGATAAACAAGCCTTTGATTAATGTCTGGAATACAATCTGAGTTAAAGGTTAAGTGTCTAATTGTTTTATGTTTAAGGGTTTGTTGACCCAAAAATGAAAATTCTGTCATTAATTCCTCTCCCTCATGTGGTTCTACACCCGTAAGACCTTCGCTCATCTTCAGAACACAGATGAAGATATTTTTGATGAAATCCGACGGCTCAGCGAGTCTCTATTGCCAGCAAGGTACTTTCCGATGCCCAGAGAGCTACTAAAACATATTTAAAACATGAGCCTTCGCAAAGACCCGCCCCCTTTAAATACTATTGCTATGTCCGACAAGCCATGCGCTCTCACGGCACATATGTTCTGACAAGTACATCAGGGTATTGACAATAAATAGCGTCTAGTGTGTGTTTAATGTGTCGATCATCTCTTCATACTAGTTCATTTATAGCATCAAATAAACATGAATGAACATCAGAAGGAATGTAGTTTCAAGCGCGGAAAGACGTGAGGACGCACAATTTTTCAAGTTCAAGTTCACCAACACTAACTCCCCTGACCGCTTTGTCAGACAAAATAGCGGATTCAGGGTTATGATTGGTCAGATCGCCTGTCAATCAAACTGCCTGCGAATGGTCAATTACTTTGCTGTCAATTGAGCCATCAGAAATATCTTCATTTGTGTTTCGAAGATGAACGAAGGTCTTACAAGTGTGGAAAGACGTGAGGGAGAGGAATTAATGGCTGAATTTTCATTTTTGGATGAACTATCCCTTTAACATAAAACAATTAGACACTTTAACTCAGATAGTATACTTTCATAAGTGGTTTGGAATCTTATTCAAATCGCATTTCTGGAAATCTGACCGCTCTGATGAGATTGTGCATGTGACTTTCTCACGCCACGTAAAACGTGTCAGACATTGTTGTGGGAAACAAATTGAAAGTTGCTGAAGAAAAGGTGTTTACAATATTACAATATAGTGGAATCTGACACAGCATTGAACAAAGCAGCACATACCAGCCTCTTTTACGCTTCTGCGGCTGCCTCAGTATTCCAGCGCACCGGCTGCACGTTGTCATGTTGTCAATAAGACAACATCTGCACTGCAAATGCAAACCCCTCCATGTTGCGTCTGCCTACCAACGCAACATCATTGCCATAGAAACAAATGCAGATGTTCCTGAAAACGAAACAGCACCACGGGACACACAAATCGGATTTGAACAGTTGTGATACAGACAGTTTCCAATCAAATCATTTAATTTGAAAAGACAGTTTAAATGTCTGCATCTCAATGGCAGTTGCTTGGCTGGTGCAATACTTTGCTTTTTGGGCAGTCAGTTCTGGACACATCAAAGGACACCGCTGTAAATCACTCTGGAGCTGCTCCATTGACCTTGTAAATTTGTGGCAACTTGATGGATTCAAAGGAAATGGAATATCTGCACTGGACTGAGAGCTATTCTGGATTTCAAAGTGCTACATTGGCCTGTTTTGCACTTGGACCACACATCCAAATCCAAGACTTTCTCCTAAAATCAGCACAGAAAGCGCAACGATTCCATACATTGCAATGGTTACAGCACTGAGATCACAAGTCTTAGTGTCTAAGGTATAAGGTGTTTTGTGATCTCGCAAGTCCGTTCGTAACATAACAGTTTATATGCCACAGCATGTCTTTTATTCTTTCTTTTTTTGTTGTTGCCTATAAGTAATTCTCATCTGGATGTTAATTTCACTTTTTTTTTGCATTTACCAGGGGATATTGCTTAATTTGATTTAATAAATCATTAAAATTATTATTAAGATTTTATCTTTTACATGCTAATCCAACATGCATTAAAATAAATAAGTAAGCAAAAATAAATAAAACTAAGACTATGCTGCTCATGACTATGCCAAAATCAATAAATATGTTCAAATTTGACCCTTTTTATGATAATGCAAGGTTAGAAAATGTTGTGATGTGTCATGTGGTGTGACTCCATAAACTTAATAATAACTTTTATATATATATATATATATGTGTGTGTGTGTGTGTGTTTGTTATAAAATAAATATAACGTTTATTACTTGAAGGTTAAGTCATATTGGTAATACTTTCTCACTAACTTGAAATATTTCTTGGAAATTGTCTTTTAAAACCAACATGAACACATTTCTTAAAATGCAACTATGTTTAAAACTTGACATTGGAAATTGTCATTTAGCATTAACTCACAACGTTATTCTTTTTTTTTTTTTTTAATTTGTCATGTGGGCCCTTTCTTTGCCGCCTCATACTTTTTCTTTTTTTTTTACTGTAAAAAAGAGATTGCATTTAATGAGTTACAACATAAACCCAAGAAGTATTTAAAGACTCGTTTGAATACTTCATTGTCATTCAAGGACAGTGCACAATAACATTCATCTGCGTCCCTCCGGTCTGACACACCCACTCAAAGGAAGTGCTATTTCTGCTCGGTTTTATTCCGTGTGTTCAGGTGAACGCTGTGCCGCAGCAGAACCCTTTCCCGCTCAGTGTGTCAGTAAAAAAGCAGCCAACCGTGGGATTGCGGGCTCTGGTCGGGCTGGATCAAGTAATTGGACGGGTGCATATAGACCCATCACCGGTGGTCAGGGTCGAACGGCCCGTCGATCAAAGAGGCCAGCCTTCGGCGTTAGTATTCAAGCGGAGCGCTCGTGGGTGAACGGGAAGTGGGCAGGACTGCAGTGACCTCAGCATGCGGTGTGAAATGAAGGTTTAAATGAGGAAGAGTGGAGGATGACGAGGTCTGATGAGAAATAACTCTGCTTTTGTCAGATGAAACGAAATGCAATGAAACATTTTCAGCCTTCGTAAACAACACTACAGTCGCCCATGTTGATTAGAGGTACCCGTGCTCGTATGAAAGCCCTCATGACTCTCTGGCGAGGGTGCGAACGTGCACCGGAATGTTTTCTGCAGAGAGCATCTTGCCCCTTCTTTGTGTCTGTGAATCGGGAAGGGCTGGTTCTCTCTTCTGGCTAATCGATTACCCATCCTGTCTTCAACAGACAGTCACTGGGTGGGAGAAAGCTTGGGCCGGTGCTTTTGCCCCTTGAGAATTCAGGGTGCACAGGAGCTCAAGAAGAAGAAGAGTTTCCTGCAGCTCCAGAGTTCTGACTATCAGCGTGATGTCTGGTGCATTTCACTACAGAAGCACTCTTTCAGTCTGGAAGAGTTGTCTGAATATGTGGATTCTGGGAGAGGGGTAGTAAGCACGGGTCCACAAGCCCCTGTTAAAATGATAGTTCACCCCCCCCCAAATAATTGTTTTCATCATTTACTCATCCTAATGTTATTCCAAACCTTTATGAGGTTCTTTGTTCTGTTGAACAGTCCCTCCAGAAAAACGCGATTATGTGTTTTCATGCGATATTTTAATCAGCCAAAGTCCGCATATTTATGCGGGGGTCGCATTTTTTCGAATACGCCGCACTTTCGCCGCATTAATTCCAGCAAGCAAAATATGTGGGGGTGGCATGATTTCATAATCCCTAAAGGTAACGCTAAAACACACTGAATACACATCGCCACGCAATGCTGATGTTGTTAACATTAATATTTTGAGAGCAAAGTATAACAATAATAATAATTTGCAGTTTGACGTGATATGAGCTAATCCATTGTTAGATTTAATCACTATTGGCAACGCGATTTACAGTAATGTTGTACTATGTACTGTAATACTGAATTTATATTAAAAAAGTCAACTTAACTGTCCAAATATAAACTTGCAATACTGACTTTTTTTTCTTGCAATTGTGAATTTAGTGTGAGTTTATCTCATAATTCTGACTTTTCTCAATATTGTGAGTTTATATCTCATAATTCTGACTTTTCTCAATATTGTGAGTTTATATCTCATAATTCTGACTTTTCTCAATATTGTCAGTTTATATCTCATAATTCTGACTTTTCTCAATATTGTGAGTTTATATCTCATAATTCTGACTTTTCTCAATATTGTGAGTTTATATCTCATAATTCTGACTTTTCTCAATATTGTCAGTTTATATCTCATAATTCTGACTTTTCTCAATATTGTGAGTTTATATCTCATAATTCTGACTTTTCTCAATATTGTGAGTTTATATCTCATAATTCTGACTTTTCTCAATATTGTGAGTTTATATCTCATAATTGTGACTTTTCTCAATATTGTCAGTTTATATCTCATAATTGTGACTTTTCTCAATATTGTCAGTTTATATCTCATAATTCTGACTTTTCTCAATATTGTGAGTTTATATCTCATAATTCTGACTTTTCTCAATATTGTGAGTTTATATCTCATAATTGTGACTTTTCTCAATATTGTGAGTTTATATCTCATAATTGTGACTTTTCTCAATATTGTCAGTTTATATCTCATAATTCTGACTTTTCTCAATATTGTGAGTTTATATCTCATAATTCTGACTTTTCTCACAATTGCAACTTTATATCACTCAATTCTGAGGGAAAAAGTCAGAATTGTGAGATAAAAACTCTCAATGACCTTTTTTGTGTTTGTTTCACACTTATTAGTATTCCAAAGTATTCTAAAGTATTTAGATGAAGTGACTAAACTTGAGTAATGTAACGAAATACGTTACAAATGACTTTTTAAAGCATGTATCTTGTAATCTGTAGTGAAATACACTTTAAAAGTAACCCACCCAGCCCTGGTGACTCTGTAGTAATCACAGGCTACAATCTGTGGTTCTGAGGTACAGTAGCCTCACCAATGTGGTGATTGACAGCAAACATTAGATTCATCCACGCTGAGGAGCTGTGCTGATGCTCAACACACGTAAAGATGATAATTCTGCAAACAACTGCAATTGCAGGTTTCAAACAGAGATGGCGACAAAGAGGCAAAAGTACAGACTGTAGCTTCATTTGGAAACACTTTAGAATACTGTTGCGTCATTAATGAAAATCTACTCAGGAATAAATGAGTAACGCATTATTAACACTCTAGTAACTATTAACTAACAAGAAACTCTGACTAACAAATTAGTAAGTAACAGTGCTTAATCAAATGTGGTCGTTCACCATTAGCTAATCAATTAATCTTTTAAGAACTACTACATACAGGTTCATAATAAAATAAAAAGCATGAAAACTCCCTTGTCATGACTGAAGCTTTTGTACATTTTTTGTAAGGTTTTGGATAGTAATTCCATTTGATGGATTTTGTAACAGTGGGATGATCTTACATTATACATTATGTATCATTCACATTAATTATGAACCTGTATATAATAGTTCTTTTTATTCTTCTGGGAGGAATGAAAGTAATACTTGTTATTAATTAGCTAATACTGAACTACCACAGTGCCATTACTAACTCATTTGTTAATCAGAGTTAACTAGAATGTTAATATTGTGTCGCTCATTAGAATCACAGAAAACCAGCAAATGAATACAGAAACAATAAGAGTTCGTGGGAACAGGACACGTGACAGCTTGTTAGTATTCAGCCATCATAAATCCATTCTGCAATTCACTTTAATCACATTTCAAAGACGACAGAATTATGAAATTGCATATCAAGATGCACTTAAGTCCTACTTGTGTGGTCAAAAGAGCACTCTAAAGTTCAGCTAATTGCATTAAATATACATTTAAACTATAATACATTTCATTGCAGTAAACATGCATTTAACTGTCTGAAAGCATTTTTTTCCTCACAAAAGCCAAATATTATGTGCATAACTAATTTCCAAAAATTGGTCGTGTTGTATTTCACCAATGACACTGAGTCAGGACCGACCCTTGACTGTTGGCAGTGACGCCCTGCTGTTTCATCTTTCGATATTATCAAATCAGCTATTAGCACAAAATCAGATCCATTGCTGTTTTGTTGCTGATTTGTTGAAGTCAAACTGTTGTTTTCAAACCAAAATGATGTCACTTCCTGGAAGATCTTGTTTCAAAGGTGTTTCTCTCATCTGAGAAGCTCTCGTTGTAGTCTTGTAAACACCACATTTTTCTTGATAGATCAGTAGAAACTCCATAAAATTGGCAGCCAGTAAGATCAGACCTGGCCATTCTGTGAAACCTTGACCTTGAGGCCAGATTTACTAAAATGTGCGAATTAGCGTGAAAGCGCAATTCCACAAATGCGCCGATGGGAGTGGCAAGTTTTGAGCTGAAGCGCATATGATAGAATACAGACACGGTCGAATCATTCATGAGATATAAACTCACAATATTGAGAAAAGTCAGAATTATGAGATATAAACTGACAATATTGAGAAAAGTCAGAATTATGAGATATAAACTCGCAATATTGAGAAAAGTCAGAATTATGAGATATAAACTCACAATATTGAGAAAAGTCAGAATTATGAGATATAAACTCACAATATTGAGAAAAGTCAGAATTATGAGATATAAACTCGCAATATTGAGAAAAGTCAGAATTATGAGATATAAACTCACAATATTGAGAAAAGTCAAAATTATGAGATATAAACTTGCAATATTGAGAAAAGTCAGAATTATGAGATATAAACTGACAATATTGAGAAAAGTCAGAATTATGAGATATAAACTGACAATATTGAGAAAAGTCAGAATTATGAGATATAAACTCACAATATTGAGAAAAGTCAGAATTATGAGATATAAACTCACAATATTGAGAAAAGTCAAATTATGAGATATAAACTGACAATATTGAGAAAAGTCAGAATTATGAGATA
Organism: Opsariichthys bidens; assembly: GCA_037194245.1. Taxonomy (NCBI): domain Eukaryota; kingdom Metazoa; phylum Chordata; class Actinopteri; order Cypriniformes; family Xenocyprididae; genus Opsariichthys; species Opsariichthys bidens. The sequence goes on from CM074284.1 coordinate 30,138,068, forward strand.
TAAACTGACAATATTGAGAAAAGTCAGAATTATGAGATATAAACTCGCAATATTGAGAAAAGTCAGAATTATGAGATATAAACTCACAATATTGAGAAAAGTCAAAATTATGAGATATAAACTTGCAATATTGAGAAAAGTCAGAATTATGAGATATAAACTGACAATATTGAGAAAAGTCAGAATTATGAGATATAAACTCACAATATTGAGAAAAGTCAGAATTATGAGATATAAACTCACAATATTGAGAAAAGTCAGAAATTATGAGATATAAACTCACAATATTGAGAAAAGTCAAATTATGAGATATAAACTCACAATATTGAGAAAAGTCAGAATTATGAGATATAAACTGACAATATTGAGAAAAGTCAGAATTATGAGATATAAACTCACAATATTGAGAAAAGTCAAATTATGAGATATAAACTCACAATATTGAGAAAAGTCAAAATTATGAGATATAAACTCACAATATTGAGAAAAGTCAGAATTATGAGATATAAACTTGACAATATTGAGAAAAGTCAGAATTATGAGATATAAACTCGCAATATTGAGAAAAGTCAGAATTATGAGATATAAACTCGCAATATTGAGAAAAGTCAGAATTATGAGATATAAACTGACAATATTGAGAAAAGTCAGAATTATGAGATATAAACTCACAATATTGAGAAAAGTCAGAATTATGAGATATAAACTGACAATACTGAGAAAAGTCAGAATTATGAGATATAAACTCACAATATTGAGAAAAGTCAGAATTATGAGATATAAACTCACAATATTGAGAAAAGTCAGAATTATGAGATATAAACTGACAATATTGAGAAATGTCAGAATTATGAGATATAAACTCACAATATTGAGAAAAGTTAGAATTATGAGATATAAACTCACAATATTGAGAAAAGTCAGAATTATGAGATATAAACTCACAATATTGAGAAAAGTCAGAATTATGAGATATAAACTCACAATATTGAGAAAAGTCAGAATTATGAGATATAAACTCACAATATTGAGAAAAGTCAGAATTATGAGATATAAACTGACAATATTGAGAAAAGTCAGAATTATGAGATATAAACTGACAATATTGAGAAAAGTCAGAATTATGAGATATAAACTCACAATATTGAGAAAAGTCAGAATTATGAGATATAAACTCACAATATTGAGAAAAGTCAGAATTATGAGATATAAACTCACTATATTGAGAAAAGTCAGAATTATGAGATATAAACTGACAATATTGAGAAAAGTCAGAATTATGAGATATAAACTGACAATATTGAGAAAAGTCAGAATTATGAGATATAAACTCACAATATTGAGAAAAGTCAGAATTATGAGATATAAACTGACAATATTGAGAAAAGTCAGAATTATGAGATATAAACTGACAATATTGAGAAAAGTCAGAATTATGAGATATAAACTGACAATATTGAGAAAAGTCAGAATTATGAGATATAAACTGACAATATTGAGAAAAGTCAGAATTATGAGATATAAACTGACAATATTGAGAAAAGTCAGAATTATGAGATATAAACTGACAATATTGAGAAAAGTCAGAATTATGAGATATAAACTGACAATATTGAGAAAAGTCAGAATTATGAGATATAAACTGACAATATTGAGAAAAGTCAGAATTATGAGATATAAACTCACAATATTGAGAAAAGTCAGAATTATGAGATATAAACTGACAATATTGAGAAAAGTCAGAATTATGAGATATAAACTCACAATATTGAGAAAAGTCAGAATTATGAGATATAAACTCACAATATTGAGAAAAGTCAGAATTATGAGATATAAACTCACAATATTGAGAAAAGTCAGAATTATGAGATATAAACTCACAATATTGAGAAAAGTCAGAATTATGAGATATAAACTCACAATATTGAGAAAAGTCAGAATTATGAGATATAAACTCACAATATTGAGAAAAGTCAGAATTATGAGATATAAACTCACAATATTGAGAAAAGTTAGAATTATGAGATATAAACTCACAATATTGAGAAAAGTCAAAATTATGAGATATAAACTCACAATATTGAGAAAAGTCAGAATTATGAGATATAAACTCACAATATTGAGAAATCTAACAAGAGCGGCGCAAAATAGCGTTGGGTCGCAAATAAGCAGAGCTGATGTGGGTCGACACAGGTGCGACTTTTTACATGTATAATCTGACAAACACGTACAGACACACATATACACTCTCCTAAAGCATTAATAGGAACTCCAAACTGAATGTCAGAATGGGAAAGAAAGGTGATTTAAGCAATTTTGAGCGTGAGTTGAAAAAATGTTGCCTGGTCTGATGAGTCTCGATTTCTGTTGAGACATTCAGATGGTCGAGTCAGAATTTGGCGTAAACAGAATGAGAACATGGATCCATCATGCCTTGACTGTGCAGGCTGGTGGTGGTGGTGTAATGGTGTGGGGGTGTTTTCTTGGCACACTTTACGCCCCTTAGTGCCAATTGGGCATCGTTTAAATGCCACGGCCTACCTGAGCACTGTTTCTGACCGTGTCCATCCCTTCATGACCACCATGTCCCATCCTCTGGTCTACTTCCAGAGGGATAATGCTCCATGTCACAAAGCTCGAATCATTTCAAACTGGTTTCTTGAACATGACAATGAGTTCACTGCACTAAAATGCCCCACAGTCACCAGATCTCAACCCAATAGAGCATCTTTGGGATGTGGTGGAACGGGATGTGCATCCCACAAATCTCCATCCACTGCAAGATGCTCTCCTATCAATATGGGCCAACATTTCTCAAGAATGCTTTCAGCACCTTGTTGAATCAATGCCACGTAGAATTAAGCCAGTTCTGAAGGCGAAAGGGGCTCAAACACAGTATTAGTGTGGAGTTCCTAATAATCCTTAAGGTGAGTGTACATAGTGGTGAATTCAGGTTGATTGGGACACTTTTTCCAATTTATCTCAATGGCAAAAAGTGTCCCAGTCGCCCTGAATTCACCCTATATAATTAACATCTTCCTCTGGCGTTCCTAAGAAATGAAGTGGAAAATATTTTCTCCCTTATCCTTAGCCATGTCGCAAAATGGGTTAAGACATGTTTTTTTTGGCTGTTAAATAACGGCGCATATACCAGTAAATTGACTGGCACAAACATTAGTAAAGTCACGTTGACATAAATTTTGCACCTGAAAGGGAGACAGTCAGCTGCAAAAGCAACTCAGTCCACGCCTTTTCAGCGCTAATTTTGCTGAACAGTATTTTTTCCAAAAAGTCCAAAAGTGGGTTTGCGTTGCGCTGGTGGAAGCTATTCGTAAATCTGGCCCGTTGTACTTTTTGAGCTCTTCCTGCAGCTGTTAAGAGGCTGAAAAGAGTTAGTGATGTGAATTAAAGAGGTGACCTCTATTCTTTTTTTTTTTTACTCTATTGCTTTAATCTATCTCTGATGCTTAGTTCCCACTTTTATGTGATTGCATTTAGCAGGATCTATTATTAGCCATACGGTTTAGCTGCTAATGCACTTAGCTTTAGCACTTGTTCTTGTTCGAGATTTGATTAAATGGCAATACTGGAGAAAGGGCCGTGAAAGTAAATACATTCAGACTGAATGGACTTGAAATGGTTTGCTGTCATTGTTTGAGGAGCGTGACACAGTGATGCACGACACCAGCCTCCCTCCTTCAGGCAGCAGTTTTTATTTTCTCATCACCCTGGCCAAACAGACTCGACTGGGCTTTGTGTCTGAGCATCTTTCCAAGCAATCTTTTTTATTTATATATAATCCAGGCAAATGGATTTTTCCTCTCCTTTGTATTCTATGACGCCAGTCAAGGCCCTTTTAAGGCTCATTTTGAAGCTTTAGAGACGACATGTTCCACCTCCCCCTAAATTTCAGCTCAAGGGCATTTCCATGGTTTAATCATATTGTGCAATTACACTTTCTTTTTACTTACACAAAACAGAATTTGTTACTTCAGCAATGAGATGCATTACATCTCGTTCACATCAAAAACAATGCCTATTAAGATAACGATAAAAATTTCTTGCACTTACAAAACGATAAAAGGGAAATGACACATTTACATTTATGACATGAAAGATTCAGAAATATTTTTAGGTTTTTAGTGCTATAAATACGTCAACATTAACATCTAAACGTATAAAAACGTACGTTTTGTGTCTTTGAAAGTTGCATATCTATACCTACAATGACACCAGGCTGGACCTGTAGATGCATGTAAATATGTTCTGTTAATATGTGTTTATGCTCTCTGAATCTATTTTGAGACGATGTATGCATGCCTGTTCCAAGTGTTATGTGTATCCAAACAGCGTTTTCTTCACCCGTTACGTCAGTTGTTATGGATACCAGGAGAAAAAAGCTCATGCCCGGGCAGAGGCACACACTGCCTCATGTTGGTAGCAGTAAAGCATTTTCCTCATCAGTCTAATTAAGCTAAGTGGCAGTCCTTTGAATACGGCTGTCTAGTGACATTGTTATGAAGGTCTTTGCTTTCTGGTGGGGACTGATAAAGTGGATTCCTGTAAAGGGATGTGTGTAAGCCAGTCAAGTGAGCAACAATGGACATACTTCACCTGGGAGACATTTCTGAGACATGGTGACCTCTATACGCTGCCTGTTATAAAATAACATCCGCACAGCAGCTGCTCACTGAGTTATTAAGCGAAGAAACAACACAATGTATTTTTCCCATGGCAATAACATAAAGAACAACCATGATTTCTCCAAGGATGCAATCAAGGCCATGTGGTACGTGTCAGAAAGAGGCAAAAAAACCCCAATTAAAAATCAAAAAGTGTGAAAAAACCAATTCACACTTCACAGACAGACGCTGACCAATGGCAACAGACACCTAGTTGGTCTGTTAGCCCTGTCAGCATCTGTTGCCATTGGTCTGTGCTTGTTTTCTCAGTTTGAAGACGGCTGGCGTCTGTCAGTGCAGTGCAGTGTCTTATGCCTTTCTTGAGCTCATTGCATTCTCAATGGAAAGTAATGTGAGATGATGCAGCGTCTTACCTTGTCAATGGGACAATGACTGCCTATCATATTCCGACCTGTTACGTAAAAACCACGACAGTTTTGGGAATTTCGTTGGAGTGCAAAAGATTTTCCATTTTTAATTTGCATTGACCAACAAAAAGCTGCTTGGTTTGACTTTTGTCGCTACATCAGTAGCAGTGGTCAAACTTAAACTTGCACGCCCCGAAACATGACACAAAACAGAACGTGATTGGTTATGTTGCATGTCAGTCAAATGTCTTCTTGGGCAGTCCTTGGCCAATGAAAGCTGCGATAGAGTCCAGACCTGAATGTCTGGCTTTGCGAGATTTAACGAGTTTCTTGCATGTTTGGTACTTCAAGGCATCTTTAGAATTGTGTTTCAGGGAGTGAATTACACTGCCATTTCCTGTTGCCAACAGTTGGCGCTATGACTAACTGAATATTGGCATGGAGATGTCTTCAATTTAATTGACATCACTAAGGCCTTAAGATTAAACTGACCATATCGTGATGTTGATCTGGTTAAAGCTTTATGTACGAGTAGTTAATCACAGTGTAAAACATTAGATTGGACTGACCAAATACGATGTTTACCTGATAAAATCTGCAGGAAAAATCGAAATATCTGAATTCCTGTTGGGTTTTCAGATTTTGCTCCAAGGGACTTTTTCTGTAGGTGTTTGGGCTGTTAAGGCCGGGACACACCAATCCAACGTCAAAGAACTAGCGGCAACAAAAGCCGACGCTGTTGTCGCTGCTGTCCGCATTTTGCACATACGTATAAAGGAGATAACTGTCTATTTAAGCAGATGTATTTGTGTATATTTGTCATTCAAAACGGGAAAACGAAACTAAGACTGCAAGTAACTTACACAAACCATAAACAAAGCAGCACTTGCTTACCGTTTTGAATACCAATCATAGTTAAGTCGTGACGTATTGTCAAGTATAGTGACCCATACTCGAAATTGGTGCTTTGCATTATCCAACTTATCCAAGTGAGTCGTGAACAAATGCACACACAGTGAACACACAGCAGTGGGCAGCTATTAGGGGTTAGGTGCCTTACTCAAGAGCACCTTAGTCATGGTATCAAAAGTGGTGTCAGAATCTCTATCTGTGTCTGTCTGTTTCTGTTCCCCAGTCCTGTCAGTTGTCACATGGTCTTTGTTTTGAGTTTCAGTTTGTCGTCGTCTCATTATTAATCCATTGTCTTCAGCTGTGTCTTGTTTGTAATCATGTTTGTCACCTGTGCCCTACTCGTTATCCTCTTGTTCTCTGGAGTATATATTCCCTCTGAGTCAGTCCAGCCATTGTTCGTCATTAACGTTTCTAGTGTGGAGATATCTGTCTGTACCGTGTTTGAGATATTAAAAATTTTTGCTATTCAGTCTTCGTGCGCTCCCTTCCTGCAACCACACCATGACAGATGGAGAGAGAGCTGTTCATTCACAATCCCCACCTTCAACTCCTGCCCCCACACTATTTCATTTTTCATCATTTAGCAGACAAGCGACTTACAAGGGGAGCAATTAGGGGTTAGATGTCTTGATCAAGGGCACTTTAGTCATGGTATTGAAGGTGGAGAGAGTGCTGTTTATTCACAATCCCCACTTTCAATTCCTGCCGGCGTGGGAATCGAACCTGCAACCTTCTGATTACAAGCCCGACTCCCTCACCACTAGGCCTGTATCTATATATAAATATATATATTCGTGCATTCGAGCGCTCAGGTAAGATGACGTAAAATTAGAACAACCTTCTGTCTGTGCCGTCATGACTTATTTGCTTACTTTCATTACTTTTGCTGATATTTTCATGAACTGACTGTTTTCCTGTACTGAACAGCCAATCAGAGTTCTCTCTCTCTCACCGATGGCGGTTCAACATTTCAAAAAACCAACGTCGGCTTGGTGTGCTCCTGGCTTTACACGTGTCTACCGAATTCCATACTTATACGTGATACCGTAGCGCAAAGGGCACTTCATTGAAATTTTATAGGTGGCACTATCAAGCCATTTTGCCACACCTAATTCTGAAACTCTGTACATTTTCACCACTTCTGAAGTGTGTGCAAGCGCGTTTAGGCCCTCAAAAACGTGATTCATTTTGGAGAAGAATATTTGACTGAGCAATTAGTGTTCTCACACCATCGGTGCTCGTGCCCTAATGATGCAAACAATTTAATTCTGATTTAAAGCAGCTCCATAGAACGCAATAGTGTCATTATTCAGCCTAAGATAGTTCAGTTCAATGACTGTGTAAAATTCATCAATTATGAAGTGAGTTCAATTCAGCTAAGAGCAGTCATACCGAAGGCAATAGCGTCAATATTCACTTTGAGTCTGTCATTGAACTGAAATGAATCAACATTCGACTGAGTTCATGGTGCAAAAAAACATCAATTATGAAACGAATGCGCTATAAAGCAGCTACAGAAGACGATACTTTCCTCAGGCCATCGGTTATCAGGCTTGGATGTTGACTCGTGGCTGTGTTTAATCCATTTCATTTTCATGGCGAGATAAGATTGTACGAGCCTTTCTCAGATAATGGCCAACAACTCATTCCCAACCCTGTTTGTACCCTTATCCTCAACTTTGCTTGTCATTAATGGATGAAGAAAATGGCTGCATCTCAAGTGGAAATATCGAGTCAACGCAAATAAGTGATGGAGATGTAATGCCTCCACCTAATATAACACATTTCCCTCAATTGCAAGGCAATGTTCTTTCGATTGAGGCACATCACATGCAGACAGATGAGATGAAAAATGTTATACAAATGAAATGGCATTGCAAGAGAGCTGGTACAATTTCCCAATTTATTGCTCAGCAGCGATCTGCCATGGGAAATCAAAACACCTTCCTCCTGCCATGCATGCGGTGAGCTCTATCATTCAAATGATTCAATTCTTCCATAGTGTTAAGCTTGATAAAGGGTACAGTATTTTTCAAACTAAGAAACTCTTTCAAAGGAATGATGATGGCCATATGACTGTATGGCAATGATCAGGATGAGGCGCATGATGATCGTGTTATACAGCAGGATTTAAAGCAATCTTCAGTATAAGTCAAGTTCATTTGTGGCATACTATTGATTAGACACTGGACAAAATGAAATGTGTGTCAACATGATGTCAGTGTTGCTTACATAGCTTTTCTGTGTAGGATTTTGCAAATTTGTTGCCGTGACAATGCAACACTGGAAACCTAAACACTTAAAAAGACGGTTAAAAATAATAAAAATAAAACCAGGGTTATTTTAGTTAACTGAAACGATAAAAACGGGTCGCATTTTACTTAGTCCGAGACAGTCTATAAGTAACTTTGCAACTACATGTCAACTAGCAGTCATTAATAGACGGTCTGCTTAATATCTGCTTATGGGCTCATTTATTTTGATGTTCCCTGCCAGATTTTTAGATATGTAGACTGGAAACAAGATTTAAAAAAAGCATTTTTTTGCAGTGATAAAGTGGACTATGTTTAGAGATGAGTTCCAGGCCACCAGCGACAATTCGGGGCTCATGTACCCGCTGAGAACAGCTTCATCTCGGCCAGTCCTTCGCCACTCGCTCTTATGTAGATAGTGTTTAAACTTGAGGTATAGTACATTTTGGATATATCAAACGGGCAATATTTGGTCTTATTACTTGTTCCAGAGCTAAAAGATTTGTCTTAAGGGTTATATTAAGTTTCATTAGTTTACATTTACATTGAAATCAAATCCTGCACTAAATAGAGCGCTGCTTTTTTAAATATATGTTTGACTAAACTGTTTGCTTGTTTATTTCCTATTATATAAATAGCATAGTTTTTTTGTTTTTTGATATTGAGAGAGTCCGTTAGTGATTTTGACGTCAGTGAAAGTTGCAAAGACTTTTATATTGAAATGGCCTGAAACAAGGAAGTTGTCTTTATTTTAAACAACATCTTACGAGACGCAACTGACAAATGCATTGGCTATCGCTGTCAAGTGAATGTCTTAAATGTTAAAAAGACAAAGATATTGCTTTCCTTAGCGGACATTCAACCTGATTTAGTATGGAGCCCTGCACATGACATGCAAGAAAAAAAATTTGTTCCCTTAATTTGCTAAATCATGAGCACAATTTACTATTTTGCTCCTTTGATTTGCTAAATCGAGCTTACAATTTACTATTTCATTCCCTCGATTTGCTGAATCGTGCGCACAATTTAGTATTGAATTAGTAAATTGTGCACACGATTTAGTCTATTTTTTTCCTGCATGTCATGCTCCGTAATTTTCTTGACCTGAAGAATATCAGCTAGATGCGGGTAATACACTCATTTAGTCGATCTCTCTCTCTCTCAACATATTACAATGAGTTTCATTGAAGCGACTCAACGTTCCTTCATTACTACTTCTAAAGTGATGTTTTAACGGTTAAACTGTCAACTTGAGATTTGAATCTGTGGTGCAAGGAGACCCCGTTGTTGTATAAACGCAATATAATATACTAAAACTTTAACTAAAATTAAACTAACTACAGGTTATATAAAAATGAAAATCAATTCAAAATATTAATGAACTAACATAGCATTTATTATTATTTACACTTATTTCAAAATCAAATCAAACCTGCATCTTTCTTTCTTTTCTTTCAAGGGACAAGTCGTAATTTCTAGGTTTAAATTAGATTTTGAATCACAGACTTCCAATGTGGTCTCACTATTGTACCACAGTATATGTATTTCTTATACCAAAAGTTGACATGAAGATTTGAAGGGGTCTGAGATTTAAGAAGCAACATGTAAAACATGTAAAAACGCAACTGCTCCCGGTCTCCCCTGCAGCAGGATTTTTGTTGGTGCTGTAGTTCTGAAGAGCTTGAACACACCAGTGTCAAAACCAAATTTTAAACTGTGATACAGACTAACCCACGTCCCAGCGGGGGAGCCAAAAAAAGCCTGTCAAGCCTCACACTGCCTCTCTATTGGGCCACTGTCAACTGTGAAGAACATGTTTTCCTTGAACAAACAGGGATGGAATAACAGAACAGTTTTAAGCTTTATAATAATGCAATGAGTTTAAGAAATTACAACAAATTAAATTTTGATAATCTAAATATTGCATTATTGTGACTGGCGAGGAAATCAATTTCAGTTTAATCAAGTCAATTTAAAGTCGTATCAGCCTCCAGTCCACGTGTAAGTCTGCACTATTTTTCTATGCAACTTTGGCTTTTTCTCTGTTGCCTTGTTCTTTTTCCTTCTTTTCAGCATTTTATCTGTTTTTTTTTTTTTTTCAATTGAATATACTTTGAAAAACATGTCTTGAGACCTCTGTGTTCGTAGTTTATAATTAAATGTGTTTATTCCTGACTGCTCCTCGTATTTCTCTCCTTCAGTCTAATGAGCAAAGCTTTTGAGGAGACCGTTGGCAGTTTAGCCTCTGCTGACACCGGCCCTCCGCAGTGGTTATTAAGAACATTACAGTTTCTAAAATATAATGAAACCTTTTTTTCCCATGCAGAGAGAGAAAGAGAGAGAAATTGCTAATAGTTTATCTGCAACCATTAGTCAGCCGTGAGGGTGGTATTGACTGGAGCAAGTCAAATAGCTCCTCAAGTCAGAAACTGTTTTTTTATAAGATGAATCCATAATTTTAAAAAAGCACCAGCAAGATCTTATTATACAATGCAGTTTCTTGCTTAAGTCACATTTATCCAAAGCAACTTACAAGTGAGGAAATCAGTTGTCTTGCTCAAGTACTTTAGTCATGGTATCAAAGGTGGAGAGAGCGCTGTTTATTCACAATCCCGACTTTCAGTTCCTGCCGGCGTGGGAATCGAACCTGCAACCTTCAAGTTAAAAGCCCAACGCCCTCACCATTAGGCCACGACCACCCCAAGTTAAGCCCACCAGTGGTGGAGCCGGAGTTGTGTCGTGGTGTCACGATTGTCAGGTGAAGTGCCCATGATCACCACTAGAGGGCACTTCACCATGAACTACTTTTCAGTCACTCACACTCACATTCAGTCACATAGACTACATTTCCCATAAGCCCCTCACCCAGTCACTGATCACCTCGCCAGCTGTAGCACATTACATTAATCACACCACTACAAGAGCACTACTCACACACACACACACCGCGAAGTATTGTGTTACCTACGTACCAATTCCGAGCATTCATCCTGGGTTTATTTTCCGGTTTCGATTGTGCCTGTTTCCTGTTTGCTGCCTGTCTTTGGATTTACTGCCTCCGTATTGACTCTTCCTTTAATAAAGTGAATTTGGACCTCTACCCGCTGACTCCTTCGTTACACCGGGATTTGCACAGTTTGAGTTTCCAAGACTATGTTTGCACTTTCAGTCCAAATCTGATTATTTGCGTATCCGATTGGAATCTGATCTAAAAATTATTGATGTAAACATTGTGTATTGTGCAATGTTCACATCAGATTTGTTGAATAATGTATTAGTAAATGCTGAAATTAACATTAACAAAGATTAATAAATGCTGTATTTACATTTACATTTAGTCATTTAGCAGACGCTTTTATCCAAAGCGACTTACAAGTGAGGAAAACAAACAAGCGATTCTTCATGAATTGGCAAATAACACAGGAAGTGCTCACAATACAAGTTTCACACAGAGCTAGAGTAGGAAGGGAAAAGGGAAGGAAAGGTTTTTTTTTTTTTTTTTTGTATAAGTCTGATCTTTCATCTTTGGAACACCTTTTTTTTTTTTTTTTATGAAATCTGAGATGACTATCCCTTCGTTGAAAGTGTATTCACCCAAAACGTATTATTTTCTTACACTTGGAGAACAAGTGGCTCTGTGGAACTGGCAGATGTAGGCCTGCCTGCCTGTCAGAAATCCTGATGAATTATGTAGAGGACCATGCTGGCCAAGGTTTGCCTGAGAGATAGATGCCCTCAGCGGACTTGACAGCCGGGATCCAGCACAAGCACTAAACATTCAAGTCCCCACCAGGATGTTCCACCAAACCGGGGAGGCTTTACGATCCCCTGAGACAGCCCAGAAGCCAAGCACAGGCACATGGAGAGAGTCGGAAGAAGATAAAAGTGAAAACATGTCTGGAGATCACACAGACAGACTCAGGGGAGAACGAAAGGGTCATATCTTACAAAGCAGTGCTGTAGTAGAGGTACTTTACTCAACTGATGCCGTATTATCTAGAAGAGTTGGTTTGGGTATCCAACACTGTTGGTGGCTTCACAGACCGAAAATAAAGCTTTGGCTCATTCAGCGAAGCGCTTTCCTGAAGATCTTCTCGCTCAGTTTATATCCTCAGTTTTCTCGTTTCTCTCAGTTTCACCTTTCAAGTATGCAACGTATTTTGTTTCTCTATGTTTTGTCGCATTTTGCATGACAAGCAGATTTTTGTCTTGTCCTACAGAGTCATTTGCATCTATATCGAAGAAACAATCCACAGGCAAGGGGGCTTCTTATCTGTCTCTCTGAATCCTCCATGTACTACATGATAGCCCATACGCATTAAAATGATCCTTCCCTCTAGTCAGACGATAGGGCTCAGCCGAAATGTTCAGCCCGGCCGAATTCAAACACGCCATCGTTGCTGATTTACCGACGAAAATACATGATTATGATTGAGTTATTTTTGCCAGAAATATTTCTCTAGACAGCTTCGTGCTAAGAACGCATTATCCTTTCTGAACAATTGATAGACGATCAATTCTGAGTGTTCGCTGGCCGAACAGTAGCATTAATTCAACTTCGTGACCTTAATTCGATTAACTGATCTAATTATTCATAACGAGTTCATTGTATTTATTCACATTGGCCTAGTAAAACCTGGGTTTTAAAAGTGTTTTTACTAAAAGTGCCCTACACCCATGGATAGATAGGTCGGAAGATTGATTGATTGATTGATTGATTGATTGATTCTTCACTGATAATCATACAACGACACAATAGCAATCTCACGTCGTTATATTTGTATTAGAGCAGCCTCTATTAATGTGTTTTGTTAAGCACTTTGATATTTCTAAGGAGCTCAGCTAGCAGTACAAGAACAAGGCTTAGGACCTCATCTGTCAACTCTCAGCCGCTGCTCCATTACAATGTTTAATTAAGGTCATTAATCCTGCTTATTTTTCACGAATTTCTCATTCATTCCATCACTAACCCAGCCTAACTTCGCTGCGGGCATTCACAGTTGTCTGGGCGACATCCCCGTTAATTACAGTGAGTACTGTTTCACACCGTCTGTTTCATTACACACACACACATATATGCTGTAAATGAAGTCTTGGACATCATAGACACTCCTTGAGGTACCCTTGTGGCTCAGCACTGAAATGAACATGGCTTCAAAAAAAGTTAAACTGTCAAGATCGCTCCTGGGGTTGCTTTATGTATGCAAGTGGGAGCTTTCGCAGACGTTTCTGCAAGGTCTTGTGTGCCGCTCAGCCTGGCCTCAGGTCTCTGAATGAAAACGTAAAGGCTTCTCTAATTATTGATCAAAAGTCTGCCTCCGAGCCTGCAGCCCCTCGATAAGTCTTTCTGACGTGTGTCGGGTTCGAGTCGAGTATTCTGTGGCAACACCTTAGAGACCTTCATTGAAAGAAGCATAAATGATGGATATTTTAATTGTGCCTTTGTTGGATTGTTCCTGTTACATCTCTGACGTGGAGATTACTTCATTTTTTCACTCTGAAATTTCGGATTCATATTAAAATGCCTGTCAGCGGTTAATCAAATCAGGGTCAGACTCACTAAATACGTCTTTTATGGGGCATAAAGCTTCGGATGTGAAAAGAAAGTCTGCTTCTTGTGAGTCACGAAAACAAGCTTCCCCACAGTTTGCCAAAACCATCAACCCATATATATGTATATACAAATTAATCCTCAATTTTTCATATCAAATGTTTATACATATGTCCCCGAGACACCGTTTTCATAGTTAAATACATCTTGCATAAAAAAAAGAGAGACAGAACACAATTCCTATTTAGTATTTTATGTAAATGATGTAATGTTCCGTTTATTAAAAGCAAGTAAAAATGTCATCAAATCTCATTGATTATAAATATAATAGACATACATTTATATGGACAAAGTAGATTTTCAAAATGTATTCCTTTTGGTTCCCAGAAAGAAACGATAATGATTTAGATGATTTAAAATGATTTAAAAGTTCTACTTTCGGTAGTACAGCAACAAGACTAAACAATAAAGAAGTGTGAAAAAGTGCTTACACTTACTTTTTGGGGTAAAGCTATGATTCATTTTACAACTTTATTGCCATAATACCTATTATCCTTGTTATACAGAAGCTACTGAAAGATGTAATATTTTAACTAACGCAACCATCGTCACCGTGGTTGGAAAATAATCATTAATGAATCATTATTGATGATTAAACAGATATGCAAGTTTATTTATATGGCAAATCAGGAAGCGATGAGCAGAACATCCAATGTAAATGCTGCGAGAACTAACAATGAACTGAACGAAATGCAGGGCTTAAATGCACTGAACAAAACAATCAACAGGTGATAACGATAATCAAGTAACCAACTCACTTCCCATAACAACCATCTCCACTTCTTTTCTTTTACTCGTTATACTTTTATTCTACATCGAATAGAAAGTCCAGGAGATAGAGGAAGAAGATACGTCTACGACACAAATAGCTGGATAAGTGATTCCAAGTACAGTGAATGACATCCGACCCAAAATGACAGCAGTTTCGTTCTGAAAGCTCTTCTTTCTTCTACCGTCAAAGATCTAATTTTCTCCGACAATGACATATCTCACAGTTATCCGTTTATAATGCTTGGGCTGATCTCACCAGCTGATGACTGTAACCTTGGAGTTCTCCTCGGCCTCGAGATTCAGAGAGTTTCCAGCCATTTCTTACGCTGTGCTTTATATTCACTGCATGCTTTCATTGTGCTCAGAGGAGATTCAGAGGATAATACAGGTCATTTTCCAGATGAGAGTGCTTAAACTGGAGGAAACGCCAGTCTCTATAAATACTCAAATGTAAGCCGACGTTAGTAAAACAGATGCTTAGTCATATACTGTACATGAGTTAAATGTAACTACTTTACAGCTTTATTCCAAAACCTACCTTTTTTACACACAGAAGCATTTACGCGATCAATGTATTATTTTGCCGTCTATTTTTGGAGCGTGCCTATGATATGAATCCAGGAAGGCAGGATGTGTTGAAACAGATCTCCAGAGTATCGGTTTGACAGAGAAGTCATAGTTTCATTAATTGGATCGCAATGGGCATAACATTTGCATTCTTGCATATGCTCTCGGAGGTGACACAAGCTTTGTGTGAATTCTGGCAAGCTTTTCACTGGCTAATGCTGATTTGATCTAACGTTTTCCGTTGCTAGGTGACAGCATGTAAATGGCAGGCAATGATCTAAGAGATGAGTTAACTCGATCAAATTTGCACATGTGAGGTAAAGTTGTATTAATAGATTAATGAGATATCTATGTTCATTTGAATATCTATGCCCACTCTATATTTTTCATTTTTTTATTATTAATCTTGAATATGGCATTTGCTTTGTTATTTGGTGGACATATTTGTGATGGTGCCTCGGCATAGGGACATGCAGCTTATTGGCTCAAGCATAATAAATAGTCCAATAAAACACTCTTCATGTGCCAATTTTATGGCATTCGGAGAGATGGAGAACTTCTTTTAGATGAGGTCACAAATGGCAAAACACAATCCATAAATAAACATTTGTAACATAGCTTCATATTTGAAGGAGTTACTCCAGAATGATTCTAGTACATACGTGTAGTACAAAGAATTGCATTAATTTGTGGTTTTCATCATTGCATTTGAAATAATGATACTGTCAATGGAAGGGATCTTGTTCTATTCTAGACAAATAACCTTCTAGAATCATCTCACCCCTAATTAATTAACCACCACTGAGCCCATAAATGAATATGGATGTTGTTTGTCCAATTGAAGGGCAAAGCTTGGCCTTTTGACCATTAGGTGGGGCATCTTGCCAGAATGTGAGATGACGTAAAGTTCTCTATTCATTCAGACTGCTATTTTTTCTTTACGACTTCTCTGCAAATTTTTGATATGACTTGACACAACAATATCTGATTAAATGAAACTATTTAAAAAAAAAAAAAAGTCTACAAAGACAAAATCAGTTCATGGAAGTGATTTGTATTCAGCACATTTCATTTTGAAAAGGTCATTGCTAGATTTAGTGCTTTGAAAAGTGACATACAAAGTAAAAGTCAATGATTGGCATTATTATTGAAAATGTGTGAAGTTGACAGTGTAGTTAACATCCACTATTTGTATATTAGTTGATAAATCAGCAGGAAGTCCAGAGAGAGAGAGAGGGAGAGAGAGCAAAATTGATTTTATTGCATTATGAATTGGAAAAAAAAAAAAACCCTATATGGGCATTCAGACTAAGATGCATTTTATATAAAAAAAATAATAATAAAGAAAAAACCTTATAATTGGATTTCGAAACACAGATGGGTGTGGTTTGGATTGGGTTTGTAAATGGGATTTCATGCATTCTATTGTATTAGGTAACACACAGATTAGGGGACACATATTCACTATTAACTAGGAGTTTTCCCTCAATAAACTCCCAATAACTGTTTATTGATAGTAAGGAAGGTAGTTGTTGTAGTTGTCTTGCTTATAGTTTGGTAAAGGGTCCCTACCCCACATAGTAATGCCTTATTCTGCATGACTATTTTCTCGATAACTTAACCCTTTAAGGGATCTAGAAAATGATCATGCTGAATAAGGCATTACTGTGCTTCAAAAGTACCAATAATCACCTAAAATGCTAGCAAAATGCAAAAAATCAGAATTTTAAATTCAAACCCATTCAATTTTTTGACAGAAAAAAAAAAATCTATATTCATCTGCCCATGAACCGATATATAAATGACTCTCTTTAGTGAAAGATCCTATAGTGGTGAAAAAAGTGAAGAAAAACACCGTAAGATATAATTATGCATGTGTAAGGTCGGCATTAAAAATGAAATGTAGAAGCTTGGTGGTGTTTAATTATGGAGTGTGGCTAATACAGGTGATGGCTGTGAGATAGGCCACTTATTTGAACATGGTAAAGGCCAGCAGGCGGAGGCTGGGGCGCTCAGAGACATGCTTTCTTCCTGTCAGACTAGATTTGGCTGTTATCCATGAGCGTCAGGCTTTATTAGATTTCCTGATGACATAATATACTGCTCTTTTTCCTTGATCAACTGCACCCCCAGCCCCGGAGAAAAAACAGGATGACCTGAAAATTGCTCCAGATGTGTTCAAAAAACTGGGGCATTATGGGATCCCTGTCACAAGAAGGTGTTATAGATATTTAATGTGAATTGCTCTTAACGCTTTTTTTATTGTTGGCAATTTACACATTAATTTATATCTGCTACTACCAATTAATTAATTTAATAAATAACTATTTTAATTCGATACAGTGATGAAAACAAACTGCTCATATTGTAAGATGCTGAAAAAATGTGAAATGTAACAAAAGAGTGGGAACTTTTGTTCATGATGCTTTGAAGTTTTAAAAAGTCCAAAAAGTATTATTTTTACCTACTTTAAGTAACATTTTGGCTGACATATATGTATAAAGAAAATAAGTATTGAATAAGCATATGATCTTAAAAATAAATAAATAAATCCAATACTTAATGTTTCAATGGCATATACAGGTGTTGGTCATATAATTAGAATATCATCAAAAAGTTGATTTATTTCACTAATTCCATTCAAAAAGTGAAACTTGTATATTATATTCATTCATTACACACAGACTAATATATTTCAAATATGTATTTTCTTTTCATTTTTATGATTATGACTGACAACTCCCAAATTCAGTATCTCAGATTATTAGAATATTGTGAAAAGGTTCAATATTGAAGACACTCTAATCAGCAAACGAACTCAAAACACCTGCAAAGGCCTTTAAATGGACTCTCAGTCTAGTTTTGTTGGACACAATCATGGGGAAGACTGCTGACTTGACAATTGTCCAAAAAACGACCATTGTCACCTTGCACAAGGAGGGAAACACACAAAAGATCATTGCAAAAGAGGCTGAGCTCTTTGTTCAAGCTCTGTGTCCAAACACATTAATAGAGAAGCGAAGGGAAGGAAGAGATGTGGTAGAAAAAAGTGTGCAAGCAATAGGGATAACCACACCCTGGAGAGGACTGTGAAACAAAACCCCGGTCAAAAATGTGGAGGAGATTCACAAAGAGTGGACTGCAGCTGGAGTCAGAGCTTCAAGAGCCACTACGCACAGACGTATGCAAGATATGGGTTTCAGCTGCCAAAGACAAAAAGGATTGTTATAAGCTATACTATCACACTGACGGCGTAGTGCATAAGCTATAAAGGATACCTTGTGTCTTCAGCAAGTGCTCTGTGCTACTGTCCATCCTATTTATTGTTTGTTTGTCCCATAAGGCCAAAATATTAGAATGGCGAAAAAGCATGGGAGTGGAGCGTGCACTCACACTCTCAACCATTGCAAAGTCTTGTTTTGCCCCGGCTGACATTTCTAAGCAGTCTTCCCTGCGATCTGTATTCTTGTGTTTGACCTTGCTTATTTCTACCTGGATTGTTTGCTGCTTGCCCTGTTGATTCTCTGCCTGGATATCTGGATTTGCTTTGCCCTATCTGCCGCCTGCCCTGACCCTTTTCCCATCCCTGTTTATGATTCTGCTCTGTTTTGGACATTGTTGTTGCTGCGGTGATTGACCTCTGCCTGTTTGACCTTGATTGTTTTATTAATAAAGCGGTAGATGGATCCCATCACATTTGATTCTGGCTCAGGCCATGAGGATGGGATGCAACTTTTGATATCGACTCAACTTTTGATCTTTGTCCAGGCACTCGTTATTCCATTTCTGTTTATCAAATGTCTGTGAAATTTGTTCAGGTTACGTGTCAGTCGTTAAATCTGTTTACATTCTTACAAATATTTACACGTTAAGAAACGAAAGTGAGAGAACATTTGTTTTATCAGTCAGGAAACACTAAACAAAAGAGATGTCTTTACCAAAAATGTGCCATTGTAATTTAGCTCCACTTTATTCTAACACAGTTAATAGCCCTCATTCTTGCAGCCTGACAGGGTATAATATTCCATAAATAGCAGAACCATTTCTGGCTTCTGAACATCACCAATGTGCTGCAAAGGGATCAGGGATCTATTTGCAAAACAGCCTTAATTGTACCTGCGCTTGCTTGCAACGAATATGCAAATTTTGTTTGAAGTTGGTAAATAGCTTTGGGTTTGGATAAGAAAACAGGGACAGTTATAATACATTACATGGTGCATTATGACAGTGTGCCTCACAGCATTTGAGTTGTGCCAATGCACATACCATATGTTGCTCCTCAATGATTGTAAATCTTGTATAAGCTCAGAACCATGAGCAATCCACTTGGGCAAAAATGTATTAAGAGTCCCATGTCCAATCCACATTATCCTTGTTTTTATGCTGGCAAAAATGATTAATCCTAATTTCAAGCCTGTTGGGTGCTGCCAAATAGATTGGCGCACATTCATGAATATTTCATTTAAAAGAATGATTTCCTTTTACCCCCCTTTTTTTGTATTTAATTATAGTAGGTAAGCAAAATTAAACAGCTAATTTAGCTCTTTGTTCATGGTGGAATTAAGTCGTTAAAAGCATATACATTGTTACATTTTGGCTTACATCTAAAGAAAATATATTGAGTATGGATTTTACTTTCGATCATTTCAGTTTTATTGTTTACAGTTCATTTGGCATTTTGTTTATAACTTTTTAATATATTATCTTCATTTTCTTTTCCTCTATTTAACTCTTGTATTCTTTACATTTTCTTTCAGCCTATCTGACAGCCTTCAAATCTCAAGCTTTTAACACGATTTGATACTTTCAGACCGGTGCTGGGCATCGACAGAAATGCCACAATTTGATTCGCAAGCTTGTGATTCGATTCAATTTAGATTTCGATTCAATTTGAATCATTGTTTCAGAGAGACAGAGGCTGTGTCCGAAGACTCGCTTGAATAGGTTCGTATTTTTATGATTATTCAAGGCTGTTCTGAGATAAATGTAATGTTATCTGACATATCGTTCACATTAAGGAGTGCTGAAACAGTATTTATTGTTTGAATTTCAAAGTAAAATCGAAAGTTATAATCAAAATTTCATAATCAAAATGACAATTGAAGAAATAAACATTTTCAACCCAGCCCCATTTCAGACCAGACTTTATTAATCAAACTTTTTCATCGAGATGTACTTTGAAGTAGCACTCCCACATCACAATTAATTGAGTGGAATTACATTTGAGAAAATTTTCAATCAATGCATTTCAGTTTGTTCCTCACACAAAGTTATTGTATGGCTTTTGTGTTATTTTTTTCGTATTTTCTATTGTAGGTTGTTTTTCTGTCCTTTTTGGAGCTTGATCAGAAATTCTTCTTTTGTTCTTCCCAGGATAAATGAACAGCACATGTACGATATTTAATTAAAAACAATATGTGAGTGAGTAAATAATGACAGCTGCAGTTGTGTGTTTGTGGCCAGACAGTGTTTTCAATTTATCTGGGCTCTGCTTTGGCAAACTCGGTCCTGCTGACTTGTCCTTATCTCTCTCTGCCATGCGAAATCCTTAAATCCTTTAATTTTGTATGTGAGGTTATCTATCCTTTGTTCCTCAACACACTAAGGAGAAGAATAAATTAAACAACTTTGTCAGTTTTTCTTATGGTATTACTCCTATGCTGTTTTTTGTTTGTTTTTTGTTTTTTGCACTAATTTATATAAATCACTAAATATCACAATCAGGGTTGGGGAGTAACGAAATACAAGTAACTTAGTTACATAATTAAAATACAAAATTTGAGTAACTCATGACAGTTCCATTTTAAATGGCTGGTAATCAGATTACAGTTCCATCTGAAAAGTGTTTTAGATTAGCAAAGTGATTACTTTGAGTTTTAATGTCATTTAAACAGCGATTGGTGATTCTCTGACTCTGACCGTCTGAAAAAGACGAGTTCAGTTTCATGTTTTCCACTGTTTTCATGTTTTGGGAGTCATTGTATAATTCACTCGACACTGCGACTTTTTCTCACAATTTCTTTTTTTCCCCTCATAATTGTGAGTTTGTGTTTCACAATTCTGACTTCTTAGATTTAAACTCACAGTTATAAAGTCAGAATTGGGAGATATAAACTTGCAATACTAATTTTTTTTCTTACAATTGTGAATTTAGTATGTGAGTTTATATCTCATAATTCTGACTTTTCTCAATATTGTCAGTTTATATCTCATAATTGTACTTGAGTAAAAGTACAGATATCTTTCCAGAAAATTACTTTGGAAGACGCTAAAGCGACTGTTTGAATATTACTTGAGTAAAAGTTTTAAAGTATGTGATATTTTTTGTACTATGAAAAGTTTATATATATATATATATATATATATAAAACATACTTAAGTATTGAAAGTAAAAGCACAAGTTAATGCAAAATACAAAAGGAGCAGAAAATATTATTAAACATTCTATACACAGTTTGTGTTCAGTTTGAACTCTTTCTTACATTTTGTTTGCTTTGAATAAAAAAAATGGCAATATGTTTATTGTAAGTTTTAAATATTTAAAAAAAAACCTAATATATTAATTGCAGGGCTGGGTGGGTTACTTTTAAAATGCTTTTCACTACGGATTAAAAAATACATGCTTTAAAAGGTCATTTGTAACGTATTTCATTAGATTCGCAATATTGAGAAAGAATTAAAAACTCATATGAAACCAGTTGAGTATCATCCAGTAATGATTAAATGACTTTAAAGTATTATATTTATACTTTCATGTTATATGCATATGTTATTTGGTTCTATTTTAAAATACTTGATGATTATTGTAACACAGTTCGTAAGAAGGAGGTGGGAACCGGCGAACGTTAAACATAACTTTTAACATCCAAAATAAATAAACAAACAATAAAACGATAGCAAAATGCAAAATGCCAACACAAACACAACATAAAATCCAGGCCTGGTGACTGTGACAACCGTGACTGTCTCCGGAAAACTGGAATGTCTGGTCAACCCACAGCCAAGGATTGCTATATGCATATATAAATACAAGGCTGTGCAAATAGGGTTAATTTTTGGGCAAGTTTGGGCAGTTGCCTAATTTGCATAATGACTTTAATTAATCGGCTGCATGCTAATTAATCAAAACATCACATGCAAATAAATGACACTATTAGTGGCTGCAATTTCTCGTTCTCCCTATTTATGTTTCATCGGTTTGATAATAAATTAACTATTTCTTACCACATTAAATCCTGCCTTCAGAAAGTATTTATTGCTCACATTTACTTTGGGCTCATTTGTGGACGATGATGATTTAGCAGAGCACTCTGTTTACCCAACACGCTCCCAGACAACCGAACAGCCCATCAGCAGGGAAGTGTTAGGATATGAATTTTCTTGCCCGTTGACAGGACATCTAGTTAAGCGCCCAGGGAGCAGCCATCATTGTTATTGTGTGGTGTGATTTCTCCGATGAGAGCCTCAGCTATCGCGATGGTCCTGCCTGCTGACATGCATTAGTCATGCATCAGTTAAAGGGGATTGTGCCTGGTTTATGGTGGCTGTCAGTCATGCCTTATTGAGAAATCCACTAATTAATTGGATTTTCTGCATATCTTGGTGTTTAAGTCCAATGTCATAACAAATGGCACTTTGAAAGATTACAGTTGAACAGTCTAATGAGAAAGACTAGTATGCATCATGCATATAATGCATGTATGTTGATTGTATATTAAAGTGTAATAATGCTATTCAATTTTCATATGATATTATAATTTGTAATGTCTAAACACTTGCAGCTTTTGTACATTTGTCCTTAAAATAACTTTTGTTAGTCAGATCTATGTTTTCCTCCGGCAGCAATGCAATATTCTGCACTTCAGCGAATCACGATGAAACAGGAAAATCAATACTCTCCTATATAATGATTCACCTTTTGAGTATCGTGCGCCAGCAAAGTCATTATATTGAGCTTTTTTTAATAGTTTGAGCAGGACTGAAAGTAGGTACTACACGATATTCTGTTCTCTGAAATAAGGGCAAATAATGTTTTGGTTTGTTGCCTCAATCAATTCTCAATGGATGAAATCAAGCACATTTTTTCCTCTTTTAACAGTCGTTCATCACATTACGCAAGTAAAATTGGCTTTGAAAGTCGTTTCACGTTGACCTTTCCTCAATCAAAGAACACTGTTTGAAGCTTTACACATTCTCAAAATGGAAATACTCAACACTTAATTTATAGACATGTTTCTGAAACATTCTGATTGTATGAATTTACAAGGTTCTGTCTAAATGGGAAAGGCTGATATGCCTATAACACAATCGCAGCGTTGTCTATTGGGCACAGCTGATTGGTTCCTGCTGTATCGGCAGCCAATGAGCTCGTTGCTTAACTTTCAATACTTCGTTTTGCCTGCTAGAACTCCCACACTATTTATTTGAACTAAAATGCAGTAAAAAAAACTTTAATATTGTGAAATATTATTTCTATTTTTTAAATAATTGTTTTCTATTTAACACCCTCACTGGCCACTTCAATTCGTACGACCTCAGTCATACTAATTCATACGCTTTTTGCTAAATCGTACATTGATGAAAAATGAAAAATGAAATATCTAATCAGCCAATCAGATGGCAGCAACTCAATGCATTTAGGCATGTACACATGGTCAATACCATCTACTGAGGCTTAAACTGAGAATGGCAAGAAGTGGTTTTGAATGTGACATGGTTGTTGGTGCCAGACAAGAGTGTTTCGAAACTGCTGATCCATTGAAATCTACATGCACAAAAAGAGAAACTATCCAGTTTGCGGCAGTTCTGTGGGTGAAAATGCCTTGTTGATGCCAGAGGTCAGAGGAGCATGGCCAGACTGATTCAAGCTGATAGAAAGGCAATGGTGACTCAAATAGCCAGTTGTCAGAACCTAGGTGTGCAAAAGAGCACATTGAACCTTGAAGCAGATGGGTCTGGATGGGGACAGTGTGCGCTTCTATGAATCCCTTTGTGATTTTCCCCTAGTCGAAGCTATTAATGCCATTCTCCTGGTTTAAGGATCTCAATTAGAAGTCAGTCAAGTCCCAGAGAAGCGTACACCCCATCCAGTCACAGCAGAGACACATAGAGCCTTGCCAGCTCACTCCGATACCCTCGACATGCCAATCCAACCATTTCTGTTCGCGGGCACTTCCCCACTGTGTGCAGAATACCATCGCGCCCCTCTGTTCCGCGATCGTTATGGCTGACGCTCCCAATCTTCGCCGCATGATGGCCGTTGCTCCCGAGCCACAAAGCGGGATGACTGCGGAGTACGAGCCGCAGCACAAGATGGCCGCTGCACCCAAACCATGCCCTCATTCGGCCAGAACGAACCCACCAGCCGAGGAGTGCCTAATAGACTTTTCCCTAGAGCCTGAACTGCTCCCAGTATCTCCAGCACCAGAGCTGCCAGAACCTCCTGTCTGCCCTGATGCAACCATAGGGGTCACCCCTGAGCCTGATCATCCTCCGCCTGAGCCGGCGCCCGATCTTCCTCCGCCTGAGCCGGCGCCCGATCTTCCTCCGCCTGAGCCAGCGCCCGATCTTCCTCCGCCTGAGCCAGCGCCCGATCTTCCTCCGCCTGAGCCAGCGCCCGATCTTCCTCCGCCTGAGCCAGCGCTCGATCTTCCTCCGTCTGAGCCAGCGCCCGATCTTCCTCCGCCTGAGCCAGCGCTCGATCTTCCTCCGCCTGAGCCAGCGTCTGATCTTCCTCCGCCTGAGCCAGCGCTCGATCTTCCTCCGTCTGAGCCAGCGCCTGATCTTCCTCCGCCTGAGCCAGCTTCTGATCTTCCTCCGCCTGAGCCAGCGCTCGATCTTCCTCCGCCTGAGCCAGCGCCCGATCTTCGTCCGCCTGAGCCAGCGCCCGATCTTCCTCCGCCTGAGCCAGCGCTCGATCTTCCTCCGCCTGAGCCAGCGCCCGATCATCCTCCGCCTGAGCCAGCGCCCGATCTTCCTCCGCCTGAGCCAGCGCCCGATCTTCGTCCGCCTGAGCCAGCGCCCGATCTTCCTCCGCCTGAGCCAGCGCCCGATCATCCTCCGTCTGAGCCAGCGTCTGATCTTCCTCCGCCTGAGCCAGCGCTCGATCTTCCTCCGCCTGAGCCAGCGCCCGATCTTCCTCCGCCTGAACCAGCGCCCGATCTTCCTCCGCCTGAGCCAGCGCCCGATCATCCTCCGTCTGAGCCAGCGTCTGATCTTCCTCCGCCTGAGCCAGCGCTCGATCTTCCTCCGCCTGAGCCAGCGCCCGATCATCCTCCGCCTGAGCCAGCGCCCGATCTTCCTCCGCCTGAGCCAGCGCCCGATCATCCTCCGCCTGAGCCAGCGTCTGATCTTCCTCCGCCTGAGCCAGCGCTCGATCTTCCTCCGCCTGAGCCAGCGCCTGATCTTCCTCCGCCTGAGCCAGCGCTCGATCTTCCTCCGCCTGAGCCAGCGCCCGATCTTCCTCCGCCTGAGCCAGCGCCCGATCATCCTCCGCCTGAGCCAGCGTCTGATCTTCCTCCGCCTGAGCCAGCGCTCGATCTTCTTCCGCCTGAGCCAGCGTTCGATCTTCCTCCGCCTGAGCCAGCGTCTGATCTTCCTCCGCCTGAGCCAGCGCTCGATCTTCCTCCGCCTGAGCCAGCGCCCGATCTTCCTCCGCCTGAGCCAGCGCCCGATCTTCCTCCGCCTGAGCCAGCGCCCGATCTTCCTCCGCCTGAGCCAGCGCCCGATCTTCCTCCGCCTGAGCCAGCGCCCGATCTTCCTCCACCCTTCCATCACCCTTCCTGCCTCCTGACTTACCCCTGCACATGGCCTCCAGGGTGCCCATCCCATCCCCCCCTCCCAGTTTGTGCTTCTTTAGGCGCGAGGACGCGCCTTCCGGGAGGGGGCGGTACTGTTAGAGTCTGTTTACCTGTCAGTCTGTCTAGTCTTGTGATCCTCGTGTGACCCAGTTTTCCTTCCCTGTCTTCATTTGTTCATTATCCTCAGCTGTTCGTCATTATCAGTGATGTCTTTCACCTGTGTCCATGTCATTAGTGTCTGTATACACCCTTGTGTTTCCTTCACTCTTGGTCCGTGATCGTTCGCGTGTGGATGTGTATGCTGTTCATGTATTCCTCATTAAAAGAGACATTCTGTGTATCCTCATCTTCGTGCGTTCCTTGGAATACACATTCCGTAACAAAGGCACACCTGTGTCACCACACTTTTGTTTCTTTTTTCTGGAGTGTGGTAGAGTCAACCGTAATGTAGTGTTCAACTAATTGCATGTAATAACAAATTAAATTGTAAATTGAAGCATACAGTATATTCTTTTAAAGTTATTGTATACCAAAGTGTACTTTTTCACAAGGGTTTGAGGCTGGTGTAAGTTTTATTCAGCAGGAAGCGCACCATTACTCAAGCCTGACTTGCATTCGTACAGTTTTTGCAACCTGACACGCCTGTACAGTAACGCTAACTCACATTTATAGACAAGCACATTGATCCACAGTGGTGACATTTTACTTTTTGATGACACATTTGCCTTGCGGTGGTTGACTGAATATGTAATTTGTGGTGAGTGCTGCCCACACACTCTTTTGGACGGTCTGCCCACTCTCGCTCGCTCATTCTCAGATGTTTCACATCTACTAAGAGACCACGGTCCTATCTGGGGACCTACACACGGGGTAAACATTAAGGGAATGGAGAAACTGTTGGCCACAGGCTAACGCTGACACTAAACTCCTACATCTTAACATTTAACATAACAGTAGATGGTGAGGTCACAGTATGCGCTCTAGCAGATGAGCATTACGAGTTCAAGGACAACATGCATTTCTCTTCCCACACACACTCACTTTTAAAAAACAGCGATTGACGTATCCAAGAGCGGGGCACGTGATTTGGTATGAGATGTTTCATTTTACCCATCACTGATTTTAATGAGAGGAAACGTGTTGCAGAAATGTTATGCACAGGAGCAAGAAACGACATAAATTTGTATACTGTGGATTTTTTTCTGATTAACTTGTTAAAAATATCAGATATTGATCACAACTTCCTGCTTCATATCCATGCCAACACTGGCATGTGTACTGTTGTATCAACTAGTTTCCTAAATATTGGCAAATTTAGCATTCAACCTTTATTAAAAACTACATTAAGCTTATGTTGCAAGCTCGTACTAAGACTTACTTAAATTATTGATGATATTCAATTTATATACAGCATACAAACACTCTCTTAAATTTCTGTATTGAGAAATACCTTATGAGAGATTTTTTTAAAAAAAATTAGCAGTTACTCTTCGTTTCGATAGATTTTAGACACTAACTTTGAAATTATTATCATTCATTTGTAACTACACGTCTCCTAACTCTCATTAGAGTAGGCTGTCAGGTTAGGTTTTAGGGTTAGGGTTAGTAGAAAAAGTTGACATATAGCTTTATAAGTTACTTATGGTCAGTAGACTGTCTGTTGGTGAGCATCACAATAAAGTGTTAGCAGATATTAGTACTTATACCCTAATAACAGTTAGTTGACATGTACTCACAAAGTTATTTATAGTCAGTAGAATCCCGTACGAAAAATAATTGTATTCAAGTGTTCTATTAGTATACTTCTTTTACACTTAAAAATAAGTATACTTTCAGTCTACTTTTTATGTACTTCTCAGAAATAGACTGCATAGGCTTTGACAAAAATGTAATTTTCTTAACGTTTGTTTAAAATGTCACCCTTTTTTATTAAACTCACCCTCATTCGAGTGTTGATAAAAACGATAATAAAATGATAATAAAATGAGCTACAGCACAGTTAATGGTATATTTTAAGTATAAAAAATGTATTCCTAAACTGGAACATGGTCGTATAGCGAAAGTGCAAAAATAATGCAGTGAATATATAATATAAGTATGTAATACTATAAGTGTGACGTTCTGTTCACTTAAAGAAAACTTACAAGTATACTTGCAGTAGAAATCTATTAGTTGTTTACTGAGAAAGTGTACTTGCATAAAATAAAACAATTACAGCTGGTATTAAAATAGTAAGCTAATAGTATACGTACAAATAAGAAGTAGTCGTGAACTAAAGTTTACTGCTGTTACATTTATATTACACTTAAACTTTTACATACTAAAAATGGGCCAATTTTGTCCCAAGCAGTTCTGAAATAATACACTTACAAGTTTACTAATAGTACACATTGATATTAGGATACTTACTACATAAATATACTTTAAAATGACATCAAATGAACCTGAAGTATACTTTTTTTTGGTAAGGGATGTCTGACTTCACATGTGCATTGGCAGATCTAACCTGAGCTTTTTTAACGCTATATTTTCACCAGACCTGTATATATATGTATTTACAGCACCTTAGTCTGTTCTCGTTGATATATATTTAATCCCTCTTGAGGAATTGAGGATCATGAGGAGCCTATCTCGAACCCTAACCGTTTCTTTAAAACATATGTACATGTGTAAAGAAAAAAAATGTATCAGACAGACAAATTAATTACAATAACTTTTTCCAAACTGTGGTTAAATTGGCCAGTTGTGGGACATTCTTTGCTACCCTGCTTTATCAGATGTCCGGAAATCCATTCATATGGTGAAGGCATAGACATTGAAAAAAAAGGACAAATCATTCTTAAATCGATTTTATGCAATTCCTGGATTCCTTTGAATATAGAAACATGAAATTTGACTCTCTATGGATTCGTAATATACAATCATCAAACATGTTATGAGAAATGCATTTGTGAAAATGTAATAGCCCTCTTACGGGCGATTGAGATGATGTCTTGTGGGATTTATGAGAAATGTTTTTATTCCGTAGCCCATGGCAGCGATCGTTCTGACCGCCTTCTCGAGACCTCAACTCTAATCATGTTGCCTGTGGGTTTTTGTAAGCAGCAGTGTTTGCTGAGGCAGTAGTGCGTAATTGAAAAGCATTTTGGTGTTATTTTAAGACAAAAATGACATTAAAAAACATTTCCCACGTTGGAAGTACATTTTCAAGTAAACAGATTTCACCTTGGAGGAATTTTCAGGAATACACTAGAGGACATTTTGCTGTTATGCGGTTACAACATCATTACTCCAGTCTTCAGTGTCTTCAGAAATCAGTTAATGATAGATTTCCTGAAGGAAATGTGAATGGTGCTTGCAGCGGCAAAATTCGTTACTCGGTTGCTAGGGTGTTCCTAGGCAGTTTCTAAGGTGTTCTGGGTGGTTGCTAGGCGGTTGCTATGGTAACCTGGATGGTTGCTATGGTGTTGTTAGGCAGTTGCTGAGGTACTTGGGGTGGTTGCCTAGATGTTGCTAGGCGGTTGCTAGGGTGTTATAGGTGGTTGCTAGGCGGTTGCTATGGTAACCTGGGTGGTTGCTAGGGTGTTGCTAGGCAGTTGCTAAGGTACTTGGGGTGGTTGCCTAGATGTTGCTAGGCGGTTGCTAGGGTGTTATAGGTGGTTGCTAGGCGGTTGCTATGGTAACCAGGGTGGTTGCTAGGGTGTTGCTAGGCAGTTGCTAAGGTACTTGGGGTGGTTGCTAAGATGTTGCTAGGCGGTTGCTAAGGTGTTCTGGGTGGTTGCTAGGTGGTTGCTATGGTAACCCGGGTAGTTGCTAGGGTGTTGCTAGGCAGTTGCTAAGGTACTTGGGGTGGTTGCTAAGATGTTGCTGGGTGTTTTGGGTATCAGAAGGCCTTTATTAACCCCCAGGAGCCGTGTGGAGTATGTTAGTGATAGATGGATGCACTTTCTTCAGCTTTATACTCGTTCCCCCTGTTTACTGCCTTTATAAAGCTTGGATCCATCTGGATATATAGATAAAAAAAAAGAATATTAAAATATCTCTGTGTTCTTTAGAACAAAGAAAGTCAAAAGCACCTAGGATGGCTTGATGGTGAATAAAACATGGGATAATTGTCATTTTAAACTGAACGAATTTTTTTAAATGCGTTCTGTTCGTCAGAGAGAATGAAATCACGGTTTCCATAAAAGTATTAATACAATACTACCTCATGTCTCAAAGTACAAAACATTACAAACAATGAACATAAACAAGCAGCAGATTCATTTCGGTGTTGATACTGTTGACATGGAAACACATAATTCTGAGTCTGAGGATGTGAAACTCTAATTACGGTAGTTATGTCGTGAACGCAGCGTTGGCTCGTTGTTTTGATTCAGTAGGAACTGTAAAATGTACCTGCTGTTTGTTTGTGGTGCTGCCTGGTCCGAAACACGCTGACGACGCCTGACGTCGGGTGTGTAAAAACATGTGTTGACAGGCAGGAAGGACATCCTATTATTTCATTCGGACCGAATATAAAGATTGTTCAAACAGTTTAAGGATGACATAAATTTATAAAACTACATTTAGTCCTTTTAACATAGGGATTGCCATCAGGAAATGAGGAGACTTTTAACCAGTGTAACAAAACATGTTTCTGTGGAGAATCACCTATTGCACCTTTAATAATGGAGCACCAATAACAATCGACAATAACTGAACTAATGAAGGATCATGTGACAATAAAGACTGGAGTGATCGTGCTGAAAATTACAAGAATCAATTACACTTTAAAATTAGTTCTGTAATACTATTTAACCATTATATATATATATATATATATATATATTTTTTTTTTTACTGTATTTATCTAAATATTCCAATCTTTTGACAAGTAGTATATGGGCTATACATATATTTAGCATTAGAGATAAATAAAAGTTGAATTAGTTGCTGTATACGGCGATATAATGCATCAAAACTTTCCAATCGATGACTTTTGAGAACCATCATGGCATGTTGTGCTTCTTTGGATGTTAAATAATTCTTAGCATGTTGAGTTTTTATATAAATGAGCGTTTTTGAATCTACCCACGCCTTGTCACAGAGAAAAGTCTGACTGGCTGTCCACGCACCTGGAAACCTCACGGGGATCTTGTAAATGTGGTTCGAAAAGTAGACAATATAATAGCAGGCATCTCAACCGACGTGCCGACTTTTAAACATTAGCTGAACATTTTGCAGGTTTCGGCGCTGGTATTGCAAGAATACTCTGGCTTTTAATAGCAAAAAGCAAGGTGGTTGGGGAGCTGAGAAGCCTCTTCACTTCTTATTAGTGTTGCCATGGAAACCAGGCATGGAAAGGGGGCCGATAAGCACAGGGGTGCTGTGCCATGGAAGTGTGGAAGACAGGTGTGACAGTTTGTCGGAATTCAGCTTAGCATGGAACATTCCGACTCCTGCAGGATGCACTGTTATAAAATTACCTGTAAATTTTACAGTATAATACTGGCAGCAGGGTTGCCAGCCAGTTACTGTAATTTTTTACAGTACAATTACTATAATGTAATTTACAGAATTTTACTGTATTCTTTGATTAACAATTTTTTTTTTTTTTTTTTTTTTTACAATTTGCTGTATTTTTTTAAATTAATAAGTCACTTACCACAGTTGTGGACCACTCTCTCTCTCTCTTGCTGCTACCAGAATCTCAACCGTTGAAAATCCTACAAGGCTTCTTTATGCTTGAAATTTACAGTAACATCCTGTAATTTTGAGTCAAACCGCCACGCCCCCTAGAAGGCATTGCCGTTTACAGCAATATGCGGTATTATTAAGAATACAGCCATCTGCTGTAAAATATTGCTGTATTTTTTTACAGCAATTCATTAAAGTGTGGGTCCTTTCAAAAGCTTACCTCTTGTGTTAATGACACTACCACTCCTTAGCCTACCGTAGTTGTTTAATGTTATAGTTAATATTTTGAATTAAAATCATTTTTGTGTACACTATATATTTAATTGAAATGATCACATTTTCAATAACCTCAATACTCCTTCTAAAATTATTACAAGTGTTGAGGGGGCTACTTAAAAACTCATGTTAATGAGTATGTGCTCGTCCTTTCTTTCAATTTTTATTTATTTTTACTTAGTATTAATTTGTCCACGAACACCTCGTCATTTTGTTTTGTATCTTATTTTTGCTATCTTTGGAAAAAGTTTTATATTTCTATTACGTGGTGACGTCATTTCTGTCCAGACCGCGTTATAAAAGTCAACAATATGCATTAATATAATTGTTCGCAGTGTTATAAATGTATTAAGAAATGTTTCACGTGTGGATGGATTGGAATTAATAGTGTGTTTTTTGAGTACAGTGGCGATTTTAACTAATTGAATAACTGCCTTTAATCTGTGCAGGTGAAAATCACAGATGACACGTGTTTCTCAAACTGTTGCTCTTTAATCCATCCAGGTATGATTTATATTTGTTCTTATTTTCCAGTGTATTCATTTTCTGTTCATTTGTTCTTTTTACAATTAATGGATGATTTAAAACTAGCTGCAGGAGATTTTTTTGTTTTGTTTGTAATGATTCATTTTGCACTTTGTCTTTCAATGTGATTTATGCATTTTGTTATCATTGTAATGAGTGTCGAGACCGCATTGAGCGCGCTGAGAGGAGGCAGAAATCACAGATGTCATGTGTTTCTCAAACTGTGCTCTTTAATCCATCCGGAGGGCCAGAATAAACTTAGCAGCAGCAGCACTTCCAGTTGTCTCCTTGTCGTCTGTCACACAACGCAGATTGAGCAGTAGCCAGAATTAGGCCGGTTACACTAACAACTAGCCAGAAGATA
Organism: Opsariichthys bidens; assembly: GCA_037194245.1. NCBI lineage: Eukaryota > Metazoa > Chordata > Actinopteri > Cypriniformes > Xenocyprididae > Opsariichthys > Opsariichthys bidens. The sequence goes on from CM074284.1 coordinate 30,170,874, forward strand.
CTTATCCTTTAAGTAGATGTAGGTTCTGTCAGGCTACCCTTGTAAGGACAAACAGAAGGTACAATATAAGCTACTAACGCAAAATGTGAAACAGCCAATATCCAGTAAATGCAACTGCGCAACTGCCTTTGTCTTGCTTAAGTTGGGGACACTTGCTTGATATTCAGCAGTGTTTTTGATACGCCTGCATTGGTGTCGTTGTATGTGAACTGAGCTGAGCCGGACGATTACGTCACTGTTTTCTGCAGTGCTGATATACATAAATGAACTAGACTAATAACTATGTCATGACTTAACTATTGAACTTTGCAACAGAATGAATCAATAATATATAGATTAAGATGGACAATGACACCATTTTCTTTGGGAGCTAGTGTGCAGCCAAAAATGATTTGTCAATTAGTAATGTAAAATTTTCATTGTAAAATAAGCGCTATATAAGTAAAGGTGACTGAACCTGACTTGACTCGAGGAAGTGGACTTGATTTTGTTGAATGTGCACTTGTAGTGGTCTTCAAATCTTAAAAGTACAGTCGTGGCCAAAAGTTTTGAGAATGACATAAATATTGGAAATTGGAAAAGTTGCTGCTTAAGTTTTTATAATAGCAATTTGCATATACTCCAGAATGTTATGAAGAGTGATCAGATGAATTGCATAGTCCTTCTTTGCCATGAAAATGAACTTAATCCCCAAAAAAACTTTAATTGCTGTCATTAAAGGACCTGCTGAGATCATTTCAGTCATGGTCTTGTTAACTCAGGTGAGAATGTTGAGGAGCACAAGGCTGGAGATCATTATGTCAGGCGGATTGGGTTAGAATGGCAGACTTGACATGTTAAAAGGAGGGTGATGCTTGAAATCATTGTTCTTCCATTGTTCACCATGGTGACCTGCAAAGAAACGTGTGCAGCCGTCATTGCGTCGCATAAAAACGGCTTCACAGGCAAGGATATTGTGGCTACTAAGATTGCACCTAAATCAGCAATTTATAGGATCATCAGCAACTTCAAGGAAAAGGTTCAATTCTTGTAAAGAAGGCTTCAGGGCGTCCAAGAAAGTCTAGCAAGTGCCAGGATCGTCTCCTAAAGAGGATTGAGCTGCGGGATCGGAGTGCCACCAGTGCAGAGCTTGCTCAGGAATGGCAGCAGGTGTGAGCGCATCTGCACGCACAGTGAGGCCAAGACTTTTGGAAGATGGCCTGATGTCAAGAAGGGCAGCAAAGAAGCCACTTCTCTCCAAAAAAAACATCAGGGACAGATTGATCTTCTGCAGAAAGTATCGTGAATGGACTGCTGAGGACTGGGGCAAAGTCATATTCTCCGATGGTTTGGGGCATCTGGAAAAAGGCTTGTCAGGAGAAGAAAAGGTGAGCGCTCCCATCAGTCCTGTGTCATGCCAACAGTAAAGCATCCTGAGACCATTCATGTGTGGGGTTGCTTCTCATCACTCACAATTCTGCCCAAAAACACAGCCATGAATAAAGAATGGCACCAAAACATCTTCCAACAATCCAACAACAGTTTGGTGAAGAACAATGCATTTTCCTGCACGATGGAGCGCCGTGCCATGAGGCAAAAGTGATAACTAAGTGGCTCGGGGACCAGAACGTTGACATTTTGGGTCCATGGCCTGGAAACTCCCCAGATCTTAATCCCATTGAGAACTTGTGGTCAATCCTCAAGAGGCGGGTGGACAAACAAAAACCCACTAATTCTGACAAACTCCAAGAAGTGATTATGAAAGAATGGGTTGCTATCCGTCAGGATTTGGCTCAGAAGTTGGATTGAGATCATGCCCAGTCGAATTGCAGAGGTCCTGAAAAAGAACGGCCAACACTGCAAATACTGACTCTTTGCATAAATGTCATGTAATTGTCGATAAAAGCCTTTGAAACGTATGAAGTGCTTGTCATTATATTTCAGTACATCACAGAAACAACTGAAACAAAGATCTAAAAGCAGTTTAGCAGCAAACTTTGTGAAAACTAATATTTATGTAATTCTCAAAACTTTTGGCCACGACTGTACACCTGACATGAACGAACTGATCACAAACTCAAATCAGTATCCATAGGAACCAACCTTGGCAGACAAGTGATTCGACAAAAGCAAAGTCCAAAACGGGAATACATGTAACAGTTGAAGACTAATTTTACTTAACAGACCAAAGGGCAGGAATCGGAACAACAATGTAGGATATTTGTAGCCTATAGGAGGTGCAAAAATTGTGGGGATTTTTTAGTACATAGTAAGTTATCAAAACCAAAGACAGGTCACGAAAATTTGTGAGAGGAGTTGGTGGGAAGGTTTTTGAATTGTCTCAGATTTGCTGAATTGTGCAAAATGTGGTAAGAGATATGTGGGAGAGACTAAATATTCCATTAAAACAAGGTTGTCGACCCACAGATACGCAATAAGACAATAAATCACAGGTACAGGACATATAGTTCCACACCTTATGGAATAGAGAATATTAAAGGAATGGGGTTGTAACACAACTCATATTGGGAAAGGGTGGTTACAATGTAACCCTTTTTCCCTAAGAGGGGTATGAGAAGCTGCATTGCCCTGCCATACATCCTCCATGCGATTGATTGAAGTTTCCATGCACGTGCTTCAGATGCTATAATGAAGAAGCATTCCCAAAGCATCAATTCATTCATCTCATTGTTTTCGTAGGGAACAAGGTTTACAGGCGTAACCCGAGACATTATGGGGATAAACATTTCCCCACACAGATGGCAATATCCAAAATCTGTGGCCCGACACAGCTCTTGAACTGAAACCCTTGCTTTCATTGAGGTCTCTTAACAGGTAAGCCTGGAACACCTCCGGAATGGACATCGTTTGCAGACATGTACTGTACCTGCTGCCGTGTATATGCTGATGATGTTCTGAGTGGCTTGATGGGGAGCGTAGGGGCCTTCCGCGACAATGCCGTGCTAGGGGTCCGGATAGCTGGCAAGCATCTGTTCCACCTTAGGCATCGCCCATAACAATACTCTTTCAACCCCCGGATATCGGAATAGATGGGGACCTGAGGGCTGAAGAGCCTGGAAGAATATGGTTTAGAAGAATAATTAGAAGAATTCACTTACAAATGTAAATTCTGTCATAGTTTACTCAACCTCCTGTTGTTCCAAATCTTGTAAAACAGAATTTTTAGTCTTCGGTTTTTATATCACAAGATCAAGGAGACAGCCAGACAGTCTGTAACGGTCTTGAAATAAAAACTGAACTGAATCAAACAAAAAATATTTGCAGGGATGTCTTATTGCATTGATTTTTAATGTTTGTTCTTCCAACCCACAGCTGTCCTCCTACAGCTCTTGCTTGCTGATGGGTAAAATGCTTCTCTCAGAGTTGAAAGTCACTGGAGTATATCTTTGTGTTTGTTTTCCTCTCTGTAGTCAATAGAGCTAACACTCTCTTAACTTGTGACCTGTCTATTTTTGGCTGATCTTCTCTTCTTTAAGCTTGAGGTCATATACCAACATATACATCTTGAAATATATAATATTGACATTGTCATTCTGGAAAATGGCCATGTCTTCCAACATCGTTGTTTAAAAGCTACACACTCCATACATTACGGTTGGAAGAGCTGTTGCCAAACAAATAACATGTCATAATAATCACTACAATAATGATCCAATCATAGACCTACGCAAGGAAAAAGCCCACGACGAGAGAGAGTTGGTTCTGTCCACTCTCCCAGAACTCACACAAACACAGCGTATTTCTTTTAAGGATTTTATTCAAAATAAAGTCTGCTATAACAATCAAGGAGGTCAGGCAATAGGGAATTCAAACCAAGTCAAAGGAAAAATAAGACGCTTCTAGGTTCGGGAGAGGGTTAAAGCCAAAACAACAAACAAAAGGAGAAAGCTAACTAGAGTAAGGGAGTCTAAATAACCTATCAAACAAACAACAAATCTCTTACCTGACTACCTTGCTAACCAAAAACAGGGGTTAGTAAAAACAAAAGGGCACCCACCTCCCTACTGCGTCTGGAAACAACAACAACAACAACAACAATGGGACAATTTGTTTACACACTGCCACAACAGCAGATACAACGAGTTTTTCCTTAAAGGAGCTTTCACGCCAGAAACTACAACCTCTGGAAGAGAAAACGGGCCACACTCTCTCTGGGGAACAGCCAGCTCCCTCGGTGTAAAAGCAAGTTCCTCTCCATTCTCTAACAAGGAACAGGTGGCATCAATTAGGCTCCTGCAAGAGCACATGGAGAAACAGAGGAAACGGGGAAAAACTACACTTCCCAGCAGGCAGTTGGCATCAAGTCACATACACATTCAATAAATCGGACAATTAATGACATACGTCCTGGGACGTAACAGTGTCTAATTAAGTTCATTTTGTTTGCCTTGTGTTCTATACCCCGTGTTCTCCCTCAGCTCCTGTCGGTTGTCGTTTGTATGTAGTGTGGTTGTATACTTCTGTATACTGAAGTATATGTACACTTCTCCTATTATTTGGAATTAAAGTCTTCCTTCCTGTCCTCTTGCTCGTCTTGAGAGTTCTTTACCACCGTTACGTAGATGATAGAAAGATGAAAAAGATGATCCTGGCTGAGGACCACCTGTGGAGCCTGCAGCAGAATGGTCGTCCTTCGGAGTGGTGTGTGGAAGAGTTTCTGGAGCTTTCTCATCAGGTGAGCTGGCCTGACAACTCCATCAGTGAGAGTTTTCGGATGGGACTGGATGGGGATACTATTAGTTATAGTGATCCTGCTTGTTATTTCTCTCGATTAAACTCGTTCTCTATTTAAATGGTTCAAATATTGAAGTAGAAGATGTTAAAGAAAAGTATCTTTATCTTGATCGCCTCTGAAACATACGTGGCCTCGCCATTTCACCCAAGATGGCCATCATGCCCATGCCTCAATCCAAGATGTCCACCATTCCTAAGTCTCATTCCGCTCATGGCAGCCACGCATGTACCCCTTGGAGTATTAGTGGAGAATAGGGTGGGTAGGGTGTCTTGGGGCCTAGAGATGGTTCCAGCCCCTGTGTCCGCTCCGGTTTATGCTCCAGCCCCTGAGCCCGCTCCAGTCCATAAGTCCACTCCAGCTCTGGCAAAAAACGTAAGAAGTTTTTTAAGGGGGGGCTACCCATCCACAGCCAAGGAGGTCGTTCCTGCAGGGCCGGCCCTTCCCTGGTCAAAGAGTACTGCATCAATCAATCAATCAGACTTTATTTATAAAGCACTTTGAAACCACCGAAGTGGGCCAAAGTGCTGTACAGAAGAATATAAAAATACACAGTAGAAATTAAAAATGACATAAAACATAAGACACAGTAGAATTAGTAGATAAAATGTCAATTTCAGGTTTCAAAGGCCAAAGAGAAAAGGTGAGTTTTAAGAAGCGATTTCAAAGAAGACAATGAGGAGGCCTGTCTAATGGACAGAGGCAGATCATTCCACAGTTTAGGAGCTGCCGCAGCAAAGGCACGATCCCCTTTGAGCTCACGCCTTGATTTGGGCACATTCAGGTGATCAGCTGACCTGAGAGAATGGGTGGGTGTATAAGGTTGTAAAAGCTCAGAAATATAGGGTGGGGCAAGACCATTTAAGGACTTAAAAACAAATAAAATAATTTTAAAACGCATCCTAAAATGTACAGGAAGCCAATGAAGTGAGGCTAAAACAGGCGAAATGTGCTCGTATTTACGTGTTCCGGTCAAAAGACGTGCTGCAGCGTTTTGTACCATCTGCAGAAGAGCAACAGAAGACACACCAACCCCCACATACAATGCATTACAGTAATCCAGCCGAGTGGTAACAAAGGCGTGGATTACCGTCTCAAAATGCTGCCTCGAAAGAAATGGCTTTACTTTGGCCAGCTGCCTCAATTGAAAGAAACTAGATTTGACGACTGCTCTGATTTGACTATCAAACTTAAGGTCAGAGTCGATTTTAACTCCCAAGTTAGTGATGGTCGTTTTTCTGTACTGGGCCAAGACAGCCAAATCAACAGGAGAGGTTCCAATTTACAGTACACCAGCTAATTCCTACAGAGCAAGGACACTTGAAAGAAACCAATATATATATATAAATGTTTGAATCCTATTTAAAGGCTGACTTCTCATCAAATACTTATAGCGATGATATAGTGCTGGTCTCGTAACAAAAAGAGGATAGCGATTATTTGAAACTGCACAGTCCCTTGCTGATACATGCATTAGGCAATAGATCCAAAGAGACACTAATCCACAAACTATCGCCTTCAGAAAAATTGAGTTTACAAAAGCGCAAATATAGAGGTCCCATGACGGCATGTCTCCCCAGTCATATAGCTCTGAACATTCAGGAATTCAAGTAAAGATAAATTATACATGAACTTTGATTAAATCAACAAAGCCTGAGGAAAAGGAAGAATAACCTCAGAGTTTATCTCACTTTCTCACAGCAACTACCTCGCAGAGTAGGACAGAATATTGAGCATTGCACACATATTGCACTAGAAAATCACGTCCCATGAGCAGCAACCTGAGATTTGGATCTGAACTTGCTTGCTATTGTAGGCATTCAAAATGTGAGATTGATTTAACATTACATCATTCCAGGTGATGGTGGTTTAAATATGTCTTTAAGGAGGAAAAATACATCTGAACCTCTTCTAGGGTTATCATAATCGTAAATATTCACATGTAAAATTTGGAAGTATCTTTGCGATGGGGCGGACCAAGCTATTATCAGACATGGTAGAAACTTTCTTCAATAAACATCTTTTAAATGGAAAAAGAAATTCATAGCTATATAACTAAATATAATTATTAAAGTTTTAAAGTATCCAACATAACTGAAACGTTCCCAAAATTGTTGACATTAAAGGAATATTCCAGTATTAACTCTTCCACGCCTTTTTTTTCTGGCCAGGTAGCACCAATTTTTTTTTTTTTTTTCATTTCCATCAAAACTCTCATGGATTCCAGAATGAATATCTGAACATATAATATTTCATAATTATAATAAAAAATAATGCATTTTTTGTTTTATCAACACTTGAAAGTCTGTAAATTTCATAAAAAATATTTTGAACAAAAAGCAGGGGAAATGTAAGCTCCACAGTCCTGTACCTCTTCCGGGGTTTGACATTTTATTAAGTAACTAGGCAGTTTTAATTTACATGCGGTTTATTTTACATGTGCATAAGCAATGCTTCTATGGCTTGTTTCTGCTGATTCTCCAGTTGTGTTTTGATCTTTTAGAATATGTGTAATAGCCTGCCATATAACAGTGAAAACTTTCCATCAATGGCAGGGAAAGAGTTAAGCTCAATTGTGGCATAATGTTTATTACCACAAAAATGATTTTGATCCTTTGTATTTAACCCCTATAAACTTAACACTAGTATTGCAACAATATATAAGCCATATGTGTGTGAAAGAATTTGCTTATAAACAATTTTACATCTTTGTTAGAAAAAAAGGTTTTGAATTTTTATCTTAAAATGATTTAAGCAGCTTTATGGATCGAACAATAAACATTTTAACGGAAGAGTTCATGTAAATTGTACTACAATTTTGTGGATTTGTCAGTGTTGTCACAGGTTCCAACCAGTCTTTAGAAATCCTACAGACACTGTTATAATATCAAATAAGCTAACCATGTTAAATAATATGTTAAATAATATAAATAATGAATGTTTTTTTTTTTTTTTTTTTTAAATACATAAAAAATTCAATAATACACTCATCAACCTGAAAAATTCTTTAAAGTTGTCCATATGTTGATATTATGCATCAGTGTCTATATGCACACTCAAAAAAATGACACTTTTTAGAACCTGAGTTCATGTAGGAACATCTATGAATTGCATCATAACACTTTTTTAGACACAAATTTATTTGTATTCCACATTAACAAATACACATGTAAAAAGGCTTCTGTAAGGATTGGCGGGTCAATGGAATGGGATCCAAATTATCAAGCAAAATGGTCTTAACAGGCAATGTTCAAAACAACAGCAAACAGGAAAAGCAGAGTCGTAATCGTTAGACAGGCGGGTAGATCGAGGCAGGCAGCAGCCAAACAACAGTCCAATAATCTGAAGCAGTAAATCCAAAACGGCAGGCAGAGAACAATCAGAGAACGGGCAAAAACAGGCAGAATCAGGAACAGGAAAACAAACAAGGATATAGACGCTCGGAATTGACCACTGTTAGTAAATCAAGACTTCGCGATCTCTGTGTGTGTGAGCGGTGCTTAAATAGTGACAGAAAATGTGCTGCAGCTGGCTGGGGTAATCAGTGACAGGGTACAAGGCTTGAGTGTTTGACATGGGTCAGGTGTGAGTGCAATCAGTCCAGGTGTGGAGACTTTTGGGAAATGTAGTGAAGAGTGACTGAAGTGGGAGTGTATGTGTGTGAAAGTCCCAGGTGGAGTGCCCTCTAGTGGTTATCCGGGCACTCCTGCTGATGATCATTACAGCTTCAGTACAGAGTATACCATTACTGTTTGCTTGATTTATGAAGTCTCAAACAAGGCATTGAATAACATCATAAATCACTGAGTATTCACATAACACATTAATAACCAGCCCTCCAGACCATTTCATCTCTGACTGAACTCCTATTCTATTGCAGTCATCTGGCTGAATAGAATTTTAATGGTAAATGCCAACCTTCCGAGGATTATGACTGCAAATTCCCCTTCTGGCTAATTAAGATGCGAGAGTATTAGTCGCTTTGATGTTTTATGATCCTTTTCAAAAATTGAGTAGCTCACCCAAAAATTAAATGTCTGTCATCATGTGCTAAACCTCATGTTGTTCCATATTATTTTATTTAATCTGTAGGCCATGATTATGATATGGAAATAAAAAATAAAAAAAAGCATACAGAAAATGGGAATCTGTATATCGTACAAAAAGTGAAACAGACATGCATATTTTAAAGTGACATTCATAAAGGACTTTATGAGGTTATTGTTATTTATAGTGAGTAACTTAATCTTAAGTTCAAATTCTAATTTTATATTATAACTCATTTAGCCTTTGTTTAAGGTAAAAATGAAGCCAAAAATCATTACAGTGACCTACATTGAGTAAAACATTGGCTTGTGTCGGTAAAAAAAAAAGAAAAAGTAATTTTTGGTCTTTATAATAAATAACATTTTTACTTTGTATGAAGAGAGGAGAGGAACTTAGTACTGTACCAAGTCGAGAGTTAACTGGGTCCAGTTGGCAATTTCCGCACCATGAAGTGAATACTCTACACTTTTATATGCATTTCTACACATTTTTTTTTCAGTGTACTGACAAGTGACTCAAACAAAACTCAGAATATCTAATGACACTAATCTTGCTAAGTTTGGCAAATACAGTGATTAGTTCCCTCCAGAGGTTTCATAAAACCACCCCATCAGTTTATAACTGATCATTTCAACCAACAATTGCAATTGTGTCATATGCATCAGAAGGTCAGTAAACGCACCATGGATGTGGATGCCATCTGAGACTGTATGGCATTTCCTCATTTACATTTCGAATGGCAATTTCTGGGTACAAACTCACAGCTTTAGAGAACAAATCATTAAAATTTTTATCACAGAAGCTTCCTTCATTAGCTGAAGATTTGTCCAAGGGTGCAATAAACAGCAAGAGGGATAATTATTACTGTGCAATAACACAACAGAATATTTTTTTAGATTATAAATTAGATTATATGGGGTCACCATGATTTTGCTAAGTAAGACTAAGTTATTCCTAAAATCAGAGGGGAAACAACACCGATGTAGAAGCACCTGACTCTGGTTGTAAGCCTACAGTAAACTTGAAATCAACTGTAAAAAACTTGTCCCTCACATCTGATTGGTTGATGGGAATGTTGATCCAGGAACATGTTGAACTGTATGGTGAAATCACATTCACAGATCAGAGAGCGATAAGAATGACAAGTGGATCATGTGTTGATTAGCTTAGAAATCATTGCTCTCATTGCATTCTATTGCAAATGATCCGTCTTGGATCTTGCAAGGGAGTTCAGTTTCCAAATTAATTCTAGAAGGCGACCCTTAATTGCGTTGTGATTATTAGAGTGTAACTGCCGCTGTGGTGGGATAATGTGCTTGATTTGTCTTGTGTAGGGCGAGCAAAACAATGTGATTTCATCAGGGTATTCCCCCAGAGCATAGAACAATAATTACGAATGTCGGGAAATTATGCTATACCGCAAATGTGATTGTAAAAAGATGGGTAAAATGGGAGTCGGCATACCCTGGGGTAAGATGTGCCAGCACTTCTTTTTCATTTTCCTATCGACCGTACACGACACATGTCTATTCTCTCCATAATGTTGATTTATGATCTAAGTATAAACATTTGTGAGACTTAATTTATCAGAACAGTTTCGATTTGATTTGTTCTTACATGTCAAGCAAGTATGACAGCGCTGCTATTTACCATATCAGTGGATTGATAAATGTTTATATGAGAATAAAATCCTAAATTATATCTATTTATCATATAAAGTGATTTTGTCTCTTCAGAAGACCTGAATTCAGCAGCTCGGTTCATATGGATTACTTTTACAATGTCTTTTTTTTTTTTTTGAATAATCGACTTTTGCTTGCATGGACTTTAAATGTCAGACAGAAATCTCTCAGGTTTCATTAAAATTATTATCATTTGTGCTTCAAAGATGAGTATATGCGTTTGGAAAAATGTTATGCGTGAGTAAATCATTATATTTTCATCAATATATAGGATGATGCATGTTAAACTCGTCACAATTTAGAAATAAATATTAAATTTGTTCTTAAGAATGCATCTTCCCTACTCTATTTTAATAGAAAAAAATAGTGACAAGCAAAGGAAAGGTAATAATGTTCTCTCCTAGTCCGCCAGCTGATAATGCACAAGTTCAACACGTCCAGAGTTAATGACACTTTTGGAGACTGAATATGCTCGTCTATATTTAAAAAGTGCTTTTATATTGATGCTATTAGGTCAGACACTCACAGTTATTTTCTCTCCTAGTGATTTTCATGTGCCCATGATTTCCATTTCAGTCCAGCTATTTCTGGTGACCATGGCAACTGGCTTGTTGTGTGTTGTCGGCTAAATGTAGATGTTATAATGCATTAAATGTAATGGTTGTGTTGATAGTTTGGAACCCTAAACTAATTTATGTCTTTACCGAACTGGGTGATGTATGATATTAGGCAAGTAGATGAATTGGCTTTGGCAAAGTAAAGTAGACACAGGCAATCACATAGGCACAACAAATGAAATGTATCCCTGATACAGTACTTTCATCATATATCAACTAACTTGATTTACTCATGTGCTTCTAAACTCATATTATCTGTCTTCAGTTGAGAGACGTTTATGGCTCAACCTGTCAGGCATGTACTGACAAGTGAACTTTGCTCCTTGTTGCTCCACTATTGACCCCTGGTCTTTTTGGCGACGCGGTAACATCGGTAGTCGAGAGATTTCACGAAACAAAAAATGCTGCATCCTTTCAAAAGTATATCCCCCGTTCCCATAAGTCCCACGGGGCTGCTGCCTAGCTACAAAAAGCAGAGTGTTGCTTGTCAAGCATCTCCACAGCTCTCTTGGGCCTCTGAGAGCGCGCACTCCCAGGGTGGAGCGAATTATACCCGCTCTGCTCGGAGCCCTCAGGAAACTCCACAGAAGTGACGCTTTGGAGTACAGTGATTTCCAACAAACCCAGAGGAGCTTCGTCCAAGAGGTCTGTAGAAACGATTGTTCAGATAAATCCTGTTGTATACTTGCTTCAGGATACTGAAATTGCTCCTTCAAGTGAAGCGAGTGTAAAATTTCTGCCCACCTGGGAAGCTCTTCCAAATATACCACAGTTGGTGGTGCGCACTATCAACAAAGGGTACAGACTTCAGTTCAGGTCTCGTCTACCGAGGTTCCTAGGGTGTCTTAGAAATAGTAGTGGGCCTTGAACAGGTGCAGACTATGGAGCAAGAAGTACAATCTCTTCTGGTGAAGGAGGCCATAGACATTATTCCTCCTCCAGAGAGAAATGCCGGGTTCTACAGTTGTTTGTAGTTCCCAAAAAGGATTGGGGGGTTACTCCCTATTATAGATTTTCTCCAGCTGAACTGTTCTCTGAGGAGATACAAAATGCTGACAATACCTCTTATCGTGACACAAATCAAGTCCGAGGACTGGTTTGTCGCGATTGATCAGAAAGACACATTCTTCTATATCTCCAACATTCCGGAACACAGGAAATTCCTGAGATTCGCTGTTGGTGACAGAGTGTTCCAATATCGGGTCCTTCTATTTGGCCTAACACTATGTCTACGCACTTCCACAAAATGTATGGACGCAGCTCTGGCACTTCTCAGGCTCCACGGAATAAGAGTTGTCAACTATATAGATGACTTACTGATTTTGGCTCAGTCTCAAGAGATGGCAGCATGACATCGAGATGCTGTGCTACATCACATGAAGTGCTCAATATTAAAAGAGCAACCCATTTCGCACAATCAAAGTCTCACGCACATGCTTTTAGGCTTTGATCATATGTAAGAAGACATGGTTTCTAGCCCAATGGCTTGTGCTCGGGATATCTTGTTATCAGAAAACTCTGACGACGGATGTGTCCATTACAATGGGGGGGGTCATGGAAGGCCACATTTTTTCCCAGACCTCAGAGACCATTATATTCTGGTTCGAATGCACAATATGTCAGTGGTCTCGTACATAAATCATAACGAAGGTCTAAGGTCGCACCCTCAGTGCAGACTGGAACATCAGATCCTCCTGTGGTCCCAGAGAAAACTTCTCTCTCTCTCTGAGAGCACCTGAATGTGGGGGTGGACATCCTGTTGAGGCAGGAGCTGAGGCCCGGGGAATGGAGACTGCACCCTGCGATGGTACAGTTGATTTGGAGGAGGTTTGGCTTTGACTTGTTTGCATCACAAGAGATGCTTCCCTGCTACTGGACGCCCTGGAACAGCCATGGCTGCTTGGCTCCCAGGAGTTCTAGAGAGAGTTGCTAGGATGGGGTCCAGCTCCTGGCGCCCGAGTGTGGTTATTGAATCTAGTAGCCCTCCTGTGAGATTCCCGTCAGGAGGGACCTTCTGACCCAGGCCAGGGTCTCAATATTTCACCCACCAACTGGACATGTGGAAATTATAGGTGTATACTCCTGAAAGAGGGTCTCTCTATTAAGGCAGTGGAGACCATTCTTAATCCTAAAGCTCCATACATGAGTAAACTATATGCTTTGAAGTGGAAAGTTTTTGCTTCATGATGTAGAGAACACCAACTGAACCAGTTAACGGCACAGTGGGTTCAGTACTGGAGTTCCTTCAAAACAAATTCTCAGATGGTCTTTCTCCGTCTACACTTAAAGTATGTATGGCAGCTCTGGCTGCTTTTCGTCTGCTGTTAGATGGTAACACTTTGGGAACGCAACATCTTATTACTCGGTTCCTTCATGATACATTAAGGATGAGGCCTCCAGCTCAGGTTAGAATACCTACTTGGGATCTAAACATGGCATTAGAAGGATTGTCTCTTGCACGATTTGAGCCCCTGGACTACTTAGCCTTAAAAATGGCATCTTTGCTCTCAAAAGAGTTGGGGACCTTCAGGCCTTGTCAGTTGCTCCTTCCTGCTTGTAATTTGCTATTCTTTATCCTAGACCAGGTTACGTAGCCAAGGTACCACTAATGTGGCCCGGCCGGTAGTCCTTTAGGCCTTTCATCTTCCTTGTGTCAGCTGAACAAGAGAAGCTAAGGCTACTTAGTGCAATCAGGGCCCTTGTGACCAACATCAGGAAGACATCTCATTGGAGAAAATCTGACCAGTTAGTAGTATGTTTCGTGCTACCTAGCTACTAAACAGACACTAAGCAGCAGGATGCTCCAGGGGCCCAAGTACTGTGCATTTACATTTAGTCATTTAGCAGACGCTTTTATCCAAAGCGACTTACAAGTGAGGAAAACGAACAAGCGATTCTTCATGAATTGGCAAATAACACAGGAAGTGCTCACAATACAAGTTTCATACATTGCTCAGTACCATAAGCTGGAGTAGGAAGGGAAAAGGGAAGGAGAGGGTTTTTTTTTTTTTTATGAGGGGATCAAGTGTTCACGGAAGAGATGAGTTTTCAGCTGTCTCTTGAAGATTGCCAGGGATTCTGCGTTCCTGATGAAAGTAGGGAGACTGTGCTTTATTTCACACTAGGACAGGCATTTTTTCAGCATATTTCATTCCCTTGTGTTGTCATCAGCGAGTTCCCTTGAAATGTCTCAGGTTATTCATATAGCCATGGTTCCCTGAAAGGGGAACGAGATTCTGCGTCGCTTTGCCATCCTTCCTGCATGCCTAGGAATGGCTTGCTTCAAGAAGGCTGACAACAGCTGTGAGACCAGCTGCTTTATAGCTTCCGCTTCCCGCTGCCACGCATTATGACATTGCACCAATCAAGATTGAATTTCACATGAAGGCGTTTCCCAGAGTGTCATCATCAACACAGCATCTCGGGAACCGTGCTTACATGAGTAACCTGAGATGTTTTTTTTTCCTCCAAGCTGTTGGCCCTGATTTTAGACTCAAAACTATCAAAAAAGTAGTCACTTCTACTTAATGCTACAATACATTCCAACTGTTCTGAATAATGATTGATTGGAATAGTTAGTTGTGCATTTGACAGACTCCTTGGATCATAAACTGATGTGACAATCACAAACCGACGTCCCGTGTATTTTGTCTGTAGTAGATAGAGTTATCTGTCATCCGTGAAACTTCCAGAGCTGACAGACTGGAACACCATGACAGATGTTGATGTGATTGAGTTTTAATTTTCTATTTTTTAAACTTAATTAGCATTAATTCTAGTTTAAACCATCACTCAAATATAGAAACCTCTCTTAATTTGCTTCTGGAAAGTTCCCTGCATGAAAAGAGTGAAATGTCCGGATGAAATTCATGCTTATATATGCCAATCCCAATGTTCAATAACGTCATGGAGCCCCAGGTCTGTGTATGCTCGCTCGAAAACCCTTAAAATAATGAAATGAATTTTCTCTGTGTCCTGGAGAATGATTTTATATGGAAATAAAATGTTCACTCACACAAATGTTGATAAGACTTGCACTCATAAGAAATGATGAATCATTTTCCCCTGGGCCACCAATTTTCAGTGTCACTCTGTCACTATTGGAGAATTATTGCAATTATGCAATTATGTGTCAAATGGAGATATATCATGAATAAATACCAAACTACTATTTTTTTCACACGTTAAGAAAATTACACAAAAAAAGTCAAAATGTCAGTTCCTTGTATACGTCTTTTAATAGCATTCATTTTCTTTACCAACTCACCCATTCAATCTCTTTTAAAATTCAGTTCTTTAGCTTTTTAACCCCATGCATAAATAATACTGATATTATCCCTATGAGTCATAGACAATTAGTATGAGATTTTATGATAACCCTAAGCTTTATCCATTATTATTTCACAGTGTTTTCCCCTGAAAACCTTTCAAAAGCTCTTTATATATATACCACTGATCAAAATTTGTTTTTTAAAGAATTTTTCAGCAATTATACATTAATTGTATCAAAAGTGACAGTAAAGACACTAAATACTAAACATTTCCATTTAAAATAATTGCTGTTTGTTTTATGGAACATCAGTTTCCATCAGTTTCTGCTGCATTATGTTCCAAAAATATTATGCAGCAGCAGCACTACTGACAATAATATGAGATTTTTCTTGAGCACCATAAACATATCAGAATGCTTTCTGAAGGATCATGTGAGACTGGAATAATGATGCTGAAAATTCACCGTGGCATCTCCGAATAGTTTGTCCTGAATGAATCATTGTTTTAAACAAATCAGCTGAGGAAAGATTCAGTCAATCACTCCAAAAGACAGTCACTTGTCACAATTCGTTCCACAAGTCAGACTCTGTCTCCACAATGTAGAACTTTCTGGTGGAAAGAGGTATGTGGAGCCTCGGACCAGGACACACAAATTGAGGGGGGCATTTATATTTCTCAGAGCAGCCGGCAACTGAAATGTAATTGTGTTCTGGATTGGATTGGGCGGTTGGTTTCTCCTCTGTTGGAACCATTTTCCAGTTGAAATTGCGTTCCAGGAATTCCCAAAGTCCACCTTGGTAGGAATCGTGTGGGGGGGCACTGGGATGTCCTTGTGCGGTGGGAAAAAATAAACAATATTGTGGGCTCGAGTTAAGAATTTGATGCCGTTTTCATTGCCACGTTGTACTATTCGTTATACGTAGCCACACAAACAAAGGAAATAATTAATAAATTGTGGAAACAAGTTCTTAATTCTTAACACAACTTTTTGTTGTTGTTATTTTATGTGCGGAGCTCCATGAATATCAGCATTTTGGAATGTTGTTCCATCCATCAAATGGAATCAAAAATCCCACAGCTTAGCCCAGATAATAGTCCAATTCCATTACCTGGAACTAACCACAAAAAGAAGACATAAAATGCTTTGAAGGGATCTCTATGCAGAGATTCAGATGAATTGGTGAATAATTTTTAAAACCAGATCATTTCCATGAACTGTCTGACTGAACCAATCCACGGATTGTAGTATTTTATCGCACTAGCTACTGTCATGCTAAGGTTCTGTCCAAGCACACCCAAGGCTTCAGATAATTTAGCAGTGATACAGAGACCATCCCTTCAGAAGCCCCACTAGCTTCTTCAATGCCAAGCTGATTATAGCTCATCTGGGCAGTGTGGATTTGGCTGAAATTGGCTTTAATAACTTACGTGCTCAGTATTATTGGTCACTCTATCAATCAGTTTAGGGACAGCAAAAAGCTTGGGTAATTTGGCTGTGTCCAGTTGAGGGTAATTGGACTGAACTCTGGGCCAAATTGAGGATCGATGGAGCAGAAGATATAAAGCAAGCAGTTTGGTGTGGCTAGATAGCATTCCAGTGAGCGAAAACACATTCATCTACCAGATTTACTCAGCTGCACCCTCCAATAATCGTTGCTGCGAGACAATAGCCATGTACCGGGAGCGCAGCACCATGATGGAGCGCTGATGACAGCGTGGGAAAGCTGCACCTGCTGCCCATTGCATCCCATCACTGTGGCCATAAATTCTTGTCTAAGCTTCCAAGAAAGTCTGTAACAGGGTTGATGTGTAGCACATGTGCTGTATCATTTCACAAACAGGACTGTGACAGATCTGGGCCACCTAGGACAACAACCCTCGCCTCTGGTTGAGAAGGTGCCTGCCCCTTTATAAAAAAATCATGAAGGGAACACATTTATCTTCAGACAGATTTGGTACTATTATTAACAAAATTTACCATTATTAACAAAACTGTGAACAATCTGGAGTATTTATTTATTTTTAAATAGTTGAAAATAGATTTTATAAATTGGGAGTATCTCATACGATTGAACTAACCAAGCCATGTAGCAAAAGGTAAATTTTTCTAATATTGTAAGAGGCTTATTGATTTTGACACAATTATGGTTAAAGATTACTGACAAACATTTATGATAAACTCAAATATTCTTTAATGTAATTTTTATTACAACTTGTTATGTCATCTATTTAAACATGATAATAATAATAATTACATTTGTACTGATAAAGTTATAATTTAGTTAAACGTTAAATACACTACAGTTACAATTATAGTCAAGTACAGTCATGGCCAAAAGAATTGACAGTGGCATAAATCTTATAAATATGTTGTATCATCTCATGAATAATCGTAACATCAGGTATGATACTAAAATATTTGTGGTTATTACTATTGTTATATACGTAACCTGGAGTATATCAATAAGGCTAAGAGATTAAATCCCCGTCAAGCACGATGGGCATTATTCTTCACCCAATTCCATTTCAAAGTGTCCTATTGTCCAAGAAGCAAGAATTGTAGGGCTGATGCCCTCTCATGTCTGCACCAACCAGAATGTGAAGTCACTTCCTCAAAACCTATTCTCCCTCCAGCCATGATTGTTAGTCCCATTCAGTGGTACCTCGACGAACAAATCCTCCAGGCCAACCGCTCCAAACCTGCTCTGCCGGGAGGTCCTGAAGGGATCCTCTACGTACCACCACCTTTTCGCCTGCCCCTCATGGACTCCGGGCTCTGGATACCCAGGTAGTTCATACCCTCTCACTCTTGCATAACACCTACTGGTGGCCATCCATGGTTCGGGATATCTTGCGGCTCGTCAGAGGATGCTCAGTCTGTTACGCCGTTACAAACACACTACCCAAGCTGCCTAAAGGTAAACTGGTCCCTCTACTAATTCCTCAACATGCCTGGCCTCATCTTCATTACCGATCTCCCGTCATCCAAAGGTTACACGTGTGTTTGTCATAGTAGTTCGATTCTCCAAGGCATGCAAACTGATTCCTCTGAAGGGTTTATCCACTGCATATGAAGCTGCCACTGACTTATTTCATCAAGTTTTCCACAATTATGGTATACCAGAGGACATTGTGTCTGACAGGGGCCCTCAATTCATCGTCTGGCAAGCATTCTTCAAACTTCTCTGTAAGCCTTTCCTCAGGCTATCATCCCCAAACTAACGGACAGACTGAGTGGAAGATTCAGGAGATCGGGAGATACCTGATATCCTATTGTCCTACTGCCACGGAACCAAGACAGCTGGAGTGCCTTTCTTCCGTGGGCAGGGCATGCCCAGAACTCCCTCTGGCAATCCACCACAGGGCTCACCCCTTTTCAATGTGTCCTGGGCTATCAACCTCCACTCTATCCCCTGGTTGGGTTTGCCCTCAGATGTTCCAGCCGTCAACCATTTGGTTCCAGCGAGAGAGTGTGGGACTCACATGCTCACGGGCATCTCCAGCAAGCACTACACCTATAGATCCCCAACTCCTAGTTACCTCCCAGGTCAAAAGGTATGGCTCTTGACCCAGGACATCCGTCTCCATCTGCCCTACTGAGTCCCCGGTACATGGGTCCATTCACGGTGGAGAGGCAGATCAGCGAAGTTATCTACCGGTTAAATCTTCCATCACACTACAGAATTTCACATTCTTTTCATGTCTCACTCCTCAAACCTCACACTGATCCCCTTTTTTCTTCATCCACAGAGTCTGGTTGCAATGTCGCTGAAGTTCAACACAGGCCATCCTAACCATCCAGGCTCCAGAGGACAAGGTAGACGTCTGATCCGGTCGTCAGGAGCCGCCTGTGGAGGAGGGGTACTGTCACGGAGTCACAGCCAACGCAAGCCAAACCCGCACCATCGTCACCAGACCAGCATGCTCCGCCCACTCGTTCACTTTCCCCTGAGTTCTAATCACCGGCTCCTTCACCATCATTGACACTATTTAAGAGACACTCATGCAACCCTTCATTGTCTGGTCTCGTCTCTACATACATGGACAGACCTCTTACCCGCTTGGATTACTTACCTGCATTCCTGCCTTCAATCTTCCATCTGCCTTCTGCCTTCCTCGCTGGATTTCCTCCATCTGCAAGAGACTTTCATTACCACTCAGCTAAGTCATCCTGTCAGTCTATTCAACTGTGTCTACTCATCCGTCAGCATTTCCTGTGTGTTCAGTGCCTCTGTGAAAATAAAGACTATGATTTGTTTTACATCTTGTCTGATCCCTTCTGTTCCTTCACAGTACTAACATTTAAACTAATTATATACTGCAATACACTTATTGCGTGCATACGTGTTTTTACATTATATTTATGTGATAAAAAATACCTGCATGTACTTACATCTGTAATTAATTTCTATAATTACATTTAAAATTACACTGTTGACCCATCCCTAACCCTTAATATGGGACGAATTATAAAATCATGGTTAATAATGAGGTTTTTTTAGGATTTCGTCATTTATAACTGATAATGTCCTATTAGGTGGAAAAAATTGGCAAATTTGGCAATACTACTCGCAAATTCAAATGCATTTTCACAATCTGAAAAGTAGTGAAAAGGTCTTAGTGTTTCAAAAAACATTGTAAAGCTTAAATAACATTCCATTTCAGCTTGTGCTACTATGTTGTGGGTAGTACTATGTTGTATTATGTGCTACGTTTTTTTTTTTGTTTTTTTTTTGGTTGAATATTATTAGTGTATTTTAAATACGATTTTCTCTGCGTCATTTATAAATGATGAAACACCATAGAGGGTTAAACCTACCCATACCTCCAAACCTGTCCTTAACCTTACCCATGTTCATCTCAAAAGCTGCAAAAGTGTTTTTGCAATACAATATTTGTACTTTTGATTGATATTTAGAAGTATTACAGTGTGTGTGCTGTCCAGCTTATTGGTTATTTTTTGTTATTTTCCTGAAAATGATAAGCTAAGATATTATATACAGATTGATCTGCACAAAAGTGCACAAAAATATGTTCTTTTACAGTCTGGTTAACCATATTAATGTGAGTTGAATTGTCTAATGTCATGTATAAGGCAGCCAAGTTAGGCCAATTGCACTTTCAGTGGTTCACTGTTACTTTGTTCATATTTGAGTGTTTCCCGTGAGGGTAATGTAAATTTAGGTGTAGTTTAAAGTTTAAAGGTTCACCTAGTTCACCCAAAAATAAAAATTCTGTCATCATTTAGTCACCCTCAAGTTCTTCCAAACCTATACAAGTTTGAACACAAAGGAAGATATTTTGAAGGTGCAGTATGTAAATTTTAGGAGCATCTAGCAGTGAGGTTGCGAATTGTAACCCTCCCTTTTGAATCACTTTTAGAGATGCTAACGTGGCCGACACAAAGATGCAAAGATGACACAAAGATGTCATTGTCTGAGACAGCAGATAGCCAGACAATTAAGCAATGAAGTTCTAATAAACCATATGACTACTACTACTTCATGCGCATTCAACGTAATGATGATGCAAGCACGAAACTCAATCTGTAAAGCGGTTTGTCCAAAATGACAACTTCACATGGACCTGTGGTGTCTAGAAATGGCCCAATCTTGAGTGAATACATAATGATTCATTATGTTCGGTCCTTATACACCACTCAAAAAAACATCATGTTAATCAGGTTCATTTTGATGAAATCTCAGGGAAAAATATACTCAAGACTCCACTCCAAGACATCCAAACTTGCTAATTTAACTTGTGCACAAATTTGGAATATTACATGAAAACATTTGCGAATAAAGAATGTGTTTCTATCCACTTCCTGATAAACTGCCGCTAAATATCACTAAGAAAAATGGGAGTTTCTGCAGTAGAAGCCACTGTATATAATAATTTTCCTATATAATGAATTATTTGCCCCTCAGAACGCACAGGCAAGACGCAATAAATGCTGTCATGTTACCTCGCATTCAGATATCTGGTGTTTGTGAATGCAATCGTGTGAAGCACTTCTGGGAGGGAATTACTGAACCACTAATAAAGCATTACAGAATGACCAAAACATCATTTCAGATGCAATGCAACAAGATCGGTCCACCGGTTGGTCCAGTTAAGCAAAGTCGCATGTCTGTTTTGATGCGCGTCAAGGAATTGATTCAGTAAAAGTGTTTCCATCATATGTGCATTTTTAGAAATGCTTATCTTGCCGTTTCCACCCAGCGTTTTTTTTATGCCCAAAACGTGCATAAAAATAGTTGGGTGGAAACATGGCTATTGCCTCTGTCAAGCACGCCTGCGCTACCACTTTTCTGTATCATTAATGTAATGCACCTGCCCTCATGTTTTGAAAAACGAAGCCAAGCATCAGTTAAATGCATCCTCAACACATATATAACCCAATGGACCACTGTGTCCTTCCGTGAGAGAGATTTCAGTTCAGGTAGCAAACTTTTCCTCGTGCAAGAGCAAAAAGAGAGGGAAAAGAGCATGAATAATTTACCTTAAGAAATGATGCTGAATCTGAATGTAGTGGGAAAGTAACGTTATTGACGTCTAAGACAGGAAAACATAACAACCGCGGGAATATTTTTCACAAAGCCCAAGTCCAATAATTGCTTCTGGGATATCATTTATGGCTAGAGAGCGTGATATAAGAACACACACAGATGCTATGCTAAATAATTGGTTTTCTTTTGCAAAAATACTCTCTGAGGAGCATTCGGAGACTTGCTTTGTCGAGCACTAAATGTTTTCGGTTCAGGCAAAGGCTGGCACTAACTTTCCTGACATTCTTAATATAAAAGGTGCTCAAAGTGAGACAGACTTCACAACAGGAAAGGCATTAATTAGCTGACTGCTTTACTCTAGTTTTGCATCGACGGTGACCTCTGGATTGCATCTTGTGAGGGATAATTAGTTTACCCACTTATTCGGCTGAGTTTCGTTTTGTGTCAGCATAAAATCAGATTTTTAATACAATAGGCCATTTAGGTCAGGTCACAGTTGAGTTGTTAATCAAATTGCATTCAATGAAATATTCTGCAGATACAAAGCAAATAGAGAATCACAGTGAAAAGTGCTGATGCCGAAATTTAATCTCTCGACATTTTGCAGACGATTCTTTGAATTTGTCTCTAAATTTGAGTGAAAAAAATTACTTTTTAACGCTTTACTCAAGCTCATGTGCCACAAGACCCTTGACTTTTTTTCTTCAGTGGAACCAAAAATAATGTTTTGATAAAGTTCGGGAGGGACACATTCAAATGATCTAATTAATCATCACAACACTCCAAACAGCAGTCATCAAACCGCAATCAGCATGAGTGGACACACATATATATATATATATATTGACGCAGTTGACGCACCTATATTTTTTTGACACTTTTCAGCATCCCTCTACGACCCCGTCTCCTCACACTCACCTGGTTACTTTCTTAAAAGCAGAAATACGGGAGGAGTACTCTGGGTTCAGGCCAAATGCCGAGCTCGGAGCTCTTTTCTCGGACAGCACGCCAAATACACATACTATTACTCTCTGTTCATTTGTAATTATTGAATTACATTTTGGTAGCGGAATGTTCGAGCTTAAATTTTATTCTGTGGAGAGGACTTGGAATGTAGTGGATTAGTCACATTTGATAAAACTTTTATTGTGCTTAGAGTTTTACAGCACCTGATCTTTATATGTAATTTCATTATTCTATTTTCTATAAAATATGGTTAAAGTTTACTGCTGAATACTGATAAACATTTATGGCAAACTTAAATATGCTTTAACGTCATTCCTGTGTCATGTTCATATATAGCCAATTAGTAATTACATATTTCCCTTGTGAAAAAAAACTTATGCTTAAGCGTACTTTAAAATAATATTTTAAAAGCATATACTAAGTGTGGCCTCAATGTTATGTTTTTGGACAATGCATGTCATTTACAACTGAATTACAATATTATAGTTCCCATTCAGTCGGTCACATTCGATGTACGTCAGACAGACAAACAAATAGGACTTCGCGTTGAACTAAAACAAGCCAATGCACATCGGCATGCAATTATTTGCAGCAGGTGCATTGCATCTTTAGCTTTCGCTTTGGAGCCAAGCAGTTTGTTTGTTCCTGTCTCTAATCTGCAAGCAGTGTTCTCTAAAAGAGCCAGTTCTTCAAGGAAGAAGCTTCCTCTTCATTGGTGTTTGCGTGACGGCGATACGGCAATCGAGTCCTCTTGTTCTTGTGCTTCAGTGAGTGCTAAATGCCTGTTATTTTGAGCTTCTGCTGGGTAAACCCCAGACAGACATCTCGCTCCTCTACGTGTCATGTGCCTTCGAGCCGCCGGGCTGCATGCGCCCCTTGCCTATTCTCCATTGTAGTGCCCTCCCTCGTGGCCACCAGGAGAGGTCTGCTTTGGCGAAATAGCTTGGGTGAATTGACTCCTTCAGGGAATCAACCTCCTAGGGACCCTCCCCCTCTAGCTTCTGGATGGGATTGCTGGTCCTTCTCATAGGGGAACTTAGTATTTCATTTGGGGCTCCAGCTGAGGATAAAATGTTGATTGCTGCATCAGAGAGAGTGCTGTTATGCTCTGGAAATGACCACTGTAAGGAAGTGTGCTTATGCTGACTCAGATTCAGAGTTCGCAGCCGTGCTTTCCCGAGTCTTTCCGGATGTAAGTCCACTCTAGCAGTACGTTGCTACCAGTAGGTCGCTTCGGGCCATTCCCTCAACTCCCATTCTCAGGTGGTCCAGCTGATTTGAAGAGACTTCGGAGAGGCTCTGTTTGCTTCTCCATAAACCTCTCACTGCCCAGCGTTTTTCTCCCTGTACAAGGGAACACTCGGCACGGATGCACTGGCTCACATCTGGCCTGTGCAAATATGCGTTTCCCCCAGTGAGTCCACTTACACAGACCCTGTGCAAAGTCAGGGAGGAGCAGGTCTTGTTAGTTGTGGCCTATTGGCCCAACCGGACCTGGTTGCTCTTCCCAAGACTTGGCCCTGTCCCACCATCCCTTTAGGCAAGGAGGAGCAGGAGGCTTGCACAGAGCACTGGAAGGGCGCAGCGGCTAGTTTTACTTATACTCTAAGTAGTTTGACCTCTCTACCAAGATTCCTGTCTGACGTACGTTCTACAATATTTTCATATTTTCATCATTTAGCAGACACTTTTATCCAAAGCGACTTACAAGGGGAGCAATTAGGGGTCAGGTGTCTTGCTCAAGGGCACCTTACTCATGGTATCAAAGGTGGAGAGAGTGCTGTTCATTCACAATCCCCACTTTCAATTCCTGCCGGCGTGGGAATCGAACCGGCAACCTTTAGATTACAAGCCCGACTCCCTCACCACTAGGCCACGACTACCAATAATACAATAATACCAAATCTACCAATAATTGTTTCATATTACATGAAACTTGACAGCAACTGATCATCAGACAGTTTCATTGTATGGAAGAGAGCAGCATGAACATTCTTCAAAACTTCTCTTTTCGTGCTTCACAGAAAAAAAAAAAGAAAATCACACAGAAATGGAACGAGGGAATGATGAAGAGAGAATGTAATTCTGTCAGCGGAAACAGAATAAAATCTTATTTTAGAGACAAACAGATAATGAAGTGACGCAAAATATTGCAAAAAGACAACTGGGAGTTTTACAGAGGCAATCTTTTACAGGTCAATATTCTCATTATAGGTTCAAGCTATAAAATATGGATAAGCCATTTGGTCTTTAACGTAACTCATTGCATTTTTGCTTGGTTGCCTCCATTAAATAAAGAAGGGAAAGGAATAGAACGATGCTGCGGCTCTGGGTGACTTTTGCAGTCTGTGATGGCATCTTTATGGGCTGGAATCTGTTGTTTATGAGCCTGACAGTGTGCTGATTCAGCTAATCCTGGTGCTTCACCAATGTTGAGGTGTTTTATGAACACCCTCAGGGTGTGCACCTCTACAATAAGTGCGGTACAGGGCCATCATCCTCAGGCTTGCCAGAGACACTTAGCGACTTACATCTGAGGAAAATACATATGGTAACTTGCTGAAGGAGTAGATATATTACTTTATATACAGCAATGTACTGAAAACATAAAATAGTGAGTTATGAAGACATGATGTTTCTAGTTATTTCTATCTGTACTATATAACTGTAACTCTTGTCTTCAGTAATCAGTATAAGAACTTAGTTGTTTTTTTCAGTAAGAATCGAATGAATCCAAAACATATGATGAACCTTGAAAAGGAGCACTGTGTGAAATGTAACAATTTTTTTTATCATTTTAATTCTTATATACGGTACTTATAAAGTCCTTGGTTTATTATCTGTCAGTTTTTCCTCCCCTAAATTGTCGTCTTGATTATATTGAGTGCACTGTGAACTGATTATTGATAAAATAAAGTTTAAACTCTAATTCTTTACATATGCTGTGACATACACTTGCTTCTTGAATACACTCAACCATCATAGAACTAACAACTAACTGTTACTGGCTAAAAAAAGTACTAGGGAATGTGCACTGAAAAAAAAGCTAACCTAAAATCAGTAAAATTAACTTGTTTTATTCAAGTCAACAATTCAACATCACTGAATCAACCTAAATACATTAATTTATACCAACAAAATTATTTTTATGGGTTAAATCAGGTAGGAAAAACACAGTCTTACAGTTTTTACAGTCTTAGCCTATATGTTGCACAACATAAACATATTTCATTTATCGGGCACTTTTAGTTTTATCCTAAGTGAAATGATATATCATCTTTATTATAAAGACAAAAAATAGGACACAATTATGATTAATGACACAGAAAGCCAAACTTGGCTGGATGAACTTTCTTGATTTAAAGTGTGTCCCTTTTTCTTGCAGTGTCTGTTGTGAAAACAAGCATGAAATCAGAGAGGTCAACTTCGACCTGTTATTATAGCAATGGTATTAAGTATTCTTATTTGTAGTAATTATAATAGATTATTAAATTCTACAAGTGTATTTTCTTGTTCTAATCATGTAATGATTCAATGTCATGCAATGTTAATTTTGCTTTTAAGCTTAAACTATTAAAAACACTGTCAAAACTTAAGCATTTTATTTTCAAGACAGTGCCTGTGGGCAATTTTATCCGAAGCTCGGATGGTTGTATATACTGGGGAAAAAAAGTATTTAGTCAGCCACCAATTGTGCAAGTTCTCCCACTTAAAAAGATGAGAGAGGCCTGTAGTTTTCATCATAGGAACACTTCAACTATGAGAGACAGAATGAGAAAAAAAATCCAGAAAAACACATTGTCTGATTTTTAAAGAATTTATTTGCAAATTATGGTGGAAAATAAGTTTTTGGTCAATAACAAAAGTTAATCTCAATACTGTTATATACCCTTTGTTGGCAATGACAGAGGTCAAAGGTTTTCTGTAAGTCTCCACAAGGTTTTTACACAGTTTGGCTCATTCCTCCATGCAGATCTCCTCTAGAGCAGGGATGTTTTGGGGCTGTCGCTGGGCGACACGGATTTTCAACTCCCTCCAAAGTTTTTCTATGGGGTTGAGATCTGGAGACTGGCTAGGCCACTCCAGGACCTTGAAATGCTTCTTACGAAGCCACTCCTTCATTGCCCGGATGATGTGTTTGGGATCATTGTCATGCTGAAAGACCCAGCCACGTTTCATCTTCAATGCCCTAACTAATGGAAGGAGGTTTTTACTCAAAATCTCTCAATACATGGCTCCATTCATTCTTTCTGTACACGGACCAGTCGTCCTGGTTGCAGAAAAACAGCCCCAAAGCATGATGATTCCACCCCCGTGCTTCACAGTAGGTATGGTGTTCTTTGAATGCAACTCAGCATTCTTTCTCCTCCAAACACGACAAGTTGAGTTTTTACCAAAAAGTTCCATTTTAGTTTCATCTGACCATATGACATTCTCCCAATCCTCTTGTGGATCATCCAAATGCTCTCTAGCAAACTTCAGACGGGCCCGGACATGTACTGGCTTAAGCAGGAGGACATGTCTGGCACTGCAGGATTTGAGTCCCTGGCGGCGTAATGTGTTACTGAGGGTAGCCTTTGTTACTTTGGTCCAGCTCTCTGCAGGTTATTCACTAGGTCCCCCCGTGTGGTTCTGGGATTTTTGCTCTTTGGTCTTGGCCATAGTGGAGTTTGGAGTGTTTGAGGTTGTGGACCGGTGTCTTTTATACAGATAACGAGTTCAAACAAGGTGCCATGAATGGAGGACAGAGGAGCCTCTTAAAGAAGAAGTTGCAGGTGTGTGAGAGCCACCAAGTGTTGCATGCCCTTTCTAAAATCTATGTTTATGTTAAGTGCACGCACTGAGCGCTTCGTGCACTTTCTAAAATCCATGATTATGTTAAGGTCATGCACTGAGCGCTTCATGCCCTTTCTATGTGGTTTGCAACCGTGGGTCCCTTTCTAGGAGTGTTTTTCCATTCTCATGACAACAGAGGTCTCACTCCCTCACATGCCATGGTGGCTCAAAACAAGGGTTTAATCCTTTATTAAAATCCATGCTTTTGGTAAGGGTCTGCACACCAAGTGCTTTGTACCCTTTCTAAAATCCATATTTATGGTAAGGGAATGTGTGAGTGCTCCATGGCCTTTTTAAAATCCATGTTTATGGTAAAGGCATGCGGTGAGCACTTTGTGCACTTTCTAAAATCCATTTTTAGTGCTGTGGGCTTTGTGTGTTTTAGACCTCAGTTCCTCACTTTGGGACCCACTCTAGGTGTGTGTTGTCATTGCAGGATAACTGGAGTTGTCGCCTACATAAACTGCCAAGGCCATCTGAACAGGCTAGTCCAACAAGTCCTGCTTTCCCTGAGTTTGTGTCCCTCAGGGTGATTTATACCCCTGGGCATTTGAATGTGGGAGCAGATTTGAGAGAGACTTTGAGGCAGAGGTGGACCTCTTCGCTTCTCAAGAGCAAGAGTCCCCTCTACTTCTCTCTAAATCACCCAGCCGACCTGGATCTGGATGGCATGGTCCACACATGGACAAGACTGCATATTTATGCATGTCCACCGATTGCTCTGCTCCCAGGAGTCCTGGACAAGGTCTGTCAACAAGGGTCTTGTCTCTTTTTGGAGGCACCTTGTTGGCTGACCAAAAGTTGGCTCTTGGAGACAATATCACTCCTCAATGGCTAGCCCTGGGCGATTCCGAACAGGAAGCATCTTCTGTCTCAGGCACATGGGACAATATTTCATTCTCGGCCTGAGCTTTGGAACCATCGCGTTTGGCCCCTGAGGTGGACCAGCTGATGTATTCTGGGCTTCCAGCTGATGTCATACAGATTATTTTAGGCACTAGGGCTCCCTCCTAAAGAACGATATATGCTCTTAAATGGTGGTGTCTTTGAAAGGTGGTGTCCTGCACCTGTGCAGACCCAGTTCAGTGCCAGATTATTTCCCATTAGAGCAAAGATCCCTTCGTGGGAATTCCTGGACGGGCTAATCAAGATCCCTTTTTTGAACAACTAGAGTCAGCGCATGAAAAGGTGATTTTTATCATGGCCACTAAAGAGAATTGGGGATTTGCAGGCTCTGTCAATTTTGCCATCCTGCTTAGACTCTGCCCCTGGACTGTCGAAAGCTATTTTGAACTCTCATCCTGACTATTATCCTGCATTATCGACCATGCTGGTCATACCTGAAACTTTCTGTCCTCCACCATTCACTACACTGGAGGAGTTTGTGCTCTTCAGACTTACGTCCACCTCACCAGCCAGTGGTGTAAGTCAGAGCAATGTTTTCATTTGCAATGGGGACCACAACCTGGGGATTATCACCACCAAGCAAAGGATGTCACCCTGCGTGAGGGATGATGTTGCTCTTGCCTATGAGCCATTGCCGCACTGGGGGCATGTTCAGGACATTCTTCAGACAAAGTGACCTGTATGCATACCTGTCCTACATCTATTTATAGCCTCTGATGTACACACTCTGATGACGTCATCATCAGAGGTTATTTAAGCCAAATCCTTGGCATTTACCACACATGTTCACAACTGGTCAAACAAAGTTGTTTTCCCATAGCGCTTAAATCAAGTCCAGCATCTTTGTGCAAACGATAAAGAATGGTCGTGGATTTTATATTACCACTTAGTGGCCTGGAGGTATCATTATGCAAAAGCAATGTTAGTGAGTAGCGTTAATGAAAGGTCAAATAAAACAGCCTTTTCTAGATAACTAGAGTCTTCATTTCATATAATTTTATAACATAACCAACTCTATGAAATGAAGATGGAACAAAGACTAACAGAAAACAGACTCTTTCTATACTAACATAAACCAGTGAACAAAATGAGCGACAGGTGCAGTGCATTTATTAGACAATGAATAACCAGGGTAACAAAAGTTAACAAAGGAAACAGAACAGGTAACAGGGAAAAACCAATTAAGAATATAACTCAGACAAAACGTGACACCAATAGTCTGCATTCAGTCAGATTTACTAAATAGAAAGTGTTTTTTGTGTCTGTTCCGACAGATGTATTATTCAGAAGGAATGTTTGAGTAGTTCACTCCAGTTTTGTGTTGCTTCATAAAATCCTGTATTTCAAAAGACTTTCTTGATAAATAGGTTTATAGATCATGTTATATTTTTTTCCCACTGTAAATATTGGCTCAGAGCCAAAACTCTACTTTTAGCTGCAGTTTGCAGCACCACATTGTTTATGCATGCAGCTTAAATACTGTATTAATAGCAGTGTCAAAATAAATGTCCTGCTTTTGAGTTATATTATTATACAGAAATGTGAAAGTTGAGAATACTTTTTTTCATTGAAGTTACACTAAAAGACAGGCGCATTGTTTAGGACACAGAAAAGTGCACAGAAAATGAATACATTTTCAATATCTACTTCCAAAAACCCTTCTGCAGTGATGAACATTGAGATATTAGCATTTCAGCATGTCACCTTGAGATAATTTGATTGGTGCAGTACAGCAGGCTGGAGATGCCGTGTCGTTTGTCAAAACAACCACACTGTAAACACATCCACCATTGCTCTGTCTAATCCAATAGTCTGCCAGGCACTCATTTAGATGTACAAACTAACCCACTCTTTTTAAATTAAGTTTGTGACAAGGCTGCACATTTAATTGAAAAAATAATTGAAATTACAAGCGTCAATCATAGCATACTTTATTTGTCTCTTGTTGTATCAAAATCTTCTAATTATGTTTGTTTTTTGTATTGTACCATAGACAGCTTTGTTAATATAATGATGCATTCACTGAAGTCTTGAATTCAGTGTCTCTGAAGCTGCGTAAGCTTGCAGTGTGGAAAGCTTTCTTGATAATGTAATGGCTGGGTTTGTGTGTTGTTGTGCTACTCATTTTGTGTACTATCTGAAATAACTGGTTTGCTGTTCATGCTTCTAAGAAAATGAGAAAGCATTCTCTTCACACTTCAAATGAAATTTGGGAGCTCTCTTGATAGAAGACTAGCCCTATTTTCATGGTGCTTCTTTGTAATTTTGAGAGTTTGACAGCATGTGTTGACTTAATGGGATAGTTCGTTCAATCATTCAACCTCAGGTTGTTTCAAACACCTTAAACTTCCATTCATAACTCAAAGACAAATGATGATCGTTTAAGTGAAACTAGAGAGATTTCTGACCACCCATTGAAAGTCCATTCCACCAAAATTTTCAAGCTTCAAAAAGTTCATGCTGTGTCGAGAGTTTGACGCTTTGGGAATGCTCCGTGTGAGTGCGTCGTGAAGCACATGTGAAATCAGTCCTATGCATTTAGTGGGGTGTCACGACCAGGAAACCATAAAGCTCGCTCAAACAGTGCAACGCTAGCATCTGTGTCTTTAGCGTTTTGTGTGATCTGTTCGTTCTATTTGGTGTTGTCTGTCTATTGTTACACAAACATTATGGCGAGCAAGCAGCAGTTTAGACTGTGTGTTCCTCCCTGCCCTCGTTACATCACGGGTGAGGATTATGCGTTGTTTGTTTGGGAGCGCTCGAGGGTGCTGGCTGTGAGCAGTGCATTTGGGTTTGGAAGCACGCGCTGTGGTTTCTATCACTCCAACTGAAGCGCTGACACTCCAGATGTTCAGCTCTGAGGAGCTGGATGTCGAGAGTGTTGAATATGATGACTCGCCATCACACACACATGCCGATGAGGAGCTGGTGGAGGTTTTGTCTCGCGTTGCGGCCAAATTAAATATAGATTGGCCAACAGAGAGGCAGGACGTTAATCCTAAAAGTAAGCTAGACGAGTGTTTCCTGCTCTCGCGAGCTCAAACTCGGTGTCAGGGCCTTCCGTTTTTTCCCCCATCTCCACACTGAGGTGTCGAGATCGTGGAAGAATCCAGCCTCATATCGTGTGCATGGTGTACTAACCACGCACTATTCATCGATATTGGGGATGAGAGAACATGGTTATGGCCGAATAGTGGAAGAGATGCTTGCGAGCCATCTCTCTCCACAGCCGGTAACGGCCCTAAAGGCCCAGACGCTGCCCACCAAACCCCCACATACAACATCTACTTTGGTGGGCAGAGCTTATCAAGCCTCTGGTCAGGCTGCAGCGTGCCTTCATACTATGGGTGTGCTGCAGGCCTACCAGTCTGAGCTTTTAGTAGATCTTGATGAGGGCGGGGGTATTGGCCCTGACGATGTCGATGAATTGCGTCGGGCCACAGATCTGTCTCTCCGGGCCACCAAAGAAACAGCCAGGTCGGTCGGCCGTGCAATGGCAGCGCTGGTGGCCACAGAGAGGCATCTGTGGTTAAATTTGAGTGTCATAAAGGAGATAGACAAATATTTTCTCATAGATGTCGCCTCCTGGCCTCTTCGGTGATGCAGTTAACACTGTTGTCAAGAGGTTTCAGGAGGCAAACAAACAGGCAGCGGCGTTGCAGAAACTTCTCCCTCGCCACTCTCAGATCTCCGGGGCTGCTGAGCGGGAGCAGCCCCAAACATCAAAAACCAGCTCCTCCTATCGTGCTGTGCAGAAGCAGAGCGTCGCCACCCAAGCCCCTCCACAGAGAGAGGGAGGGCAGGGGAGGCGCTCTCAACCGCAGCCTTTGAGGGGTAAGACGGATCTGAGGACCGTCCTTATCGCCAAGAAGGCTGCGGGGAAGAGACCCTGACATCAGTGCTGTCAGGCCTCTGAGGGCAGTCCCCTCCGGAGGAAACTGGTCAACACCACGGTATATGGTGCCCAGTCTTCTTCAGCGCTCTCAGGGGGCTGTTCTGCCAATCCTGCCACCTCTTGTGCTTCAGGGCGCAGTGGTCTCCAGCACGTGCATATCTCAGTGTCCGCCCGGCAACGTAGCGGCACTGGGATGCTCGTCCCCTTTCATGGGGGTCCCAGAGCGGTTGGTTTGGGTGCTTCCTGCCGGTTCGCCGTTACAGGACACCGAATTAGTCGCGGTGAGAACACCAGAGGCCTGCCTCGAGAGGCTGGTTCCCTTAGTAGATTTTCTGCCAGCGTGGAAGCTACTGCAAGGTATTTCTCATTGGGTCCTGCGCACGATCGAAAGCGAGTATCCCAACCAGTTCGTGTCGTGCCCACCCAGATTTATGGGGGTCCTAACCGAGCAGGCTCTGGTGATGGAATAGAAGGTAAAACTTTGTTGGGGAAGGAAGCCGTAGAACGTGTGCTTCCTCCCGACAGAGAGTCCTACAGCCGGTATTTTATTGTTCCAAAGAAGGATGAGGGTTTACGTCCCATTCTGGATCTGCGTCTTCTAAACCAGTCTGTTATGAAGCTCAGTTATAAAAACGTTTACCTTGAGACAGATCGTGTCACAGATCAGGTCCGAGGACTGGTCTGTCACGATAGATCCTAAGGACGCATATTTCCATGTTTCCCTCCTTCCACAACACAGGAAGTACCTGAGGTTCACTTTCGGGGGCAAAGCTCACCAATATCGGATTTTTTCATTCGGTCTAGCGTTATCACCTCACACTTTCACCAAATGTATGGACGCAGCGCTGGCTCCGCTGCGTCTGCAGGGCATTCGTGTTCTCATTTACATCAACTGGCAGTTCGTCATTGAGATGTCGTTCTCGCTCACATGAGAAAGTTGGGGTTAAGGTTGAACGCCAAGAAGAGTGTGCTTTCTCCAGTACAGAGGACCACTTTTCTAGCCATGGTTTGGGTTTCTGTTGCGATGCTGGCGCAGATTTCGCCTGCTCGCATAGAATCAATCCTTTCTCCCGTAAAATATAAATAATGATAGAATAAAGAATAAAGCTAGGCCAGTCACTCACTGTGAAGCAGTTTCAGAGACTGTTTGGTCAGATGGCAGCAGCCTCCAACATGATACCTTTTGGCCTGTTGTACATGAGACCCCTGCAGTGGTGGCTCAGGACCAGGGGGTTTTCTCCGAGGGGAAATCTGTTTCGCATGATCAAGGTCACCCCACGGTGCCTACGTGCCTTGGTTATGTGGAAGAAACCCTGGTTCCTATCCCAAGGTCCCGTGCTGGGAGGTCCGTGCCATTGCAAAATGCTAACGATGGATGCTTCCCTCATGGGCTGGGGTGCGATCTTGGAGGGTCGTTCGACTCAGGGTCTGTGGAGGAGACACCTGCTTTCCAGGCATATCAATTACCTGGAGATGTTTGCTGTTTTTCTTGCTCTCAAGAATTTCCTCCCAGCCCTCAGGAGCCACCACGTGCTCATCTGGTCAAACAACATATCGGTAGTGGCCTACATAAATCACCCAGGGGGGTTTACGCTCGTGTCCACTCTGCAAACTGGCGCACCAAATCCTCCTGTGGTCCAAGGACAAGCTGCTTTCTTGGCAGCTTACGTCCCTGGGGCACAGAATATGGGAGCAGACATTCTGTCGAGGCAGGGGCTCTCCTATGGCAGTCCGTGCCCACTGTACCCGAGGTATGGGGGCCTCTAAAGCTTGGTCTCCGGAGTATCTTTACAGGACGTCTGTGATGCGTTGGGCTGGTCCTCGCCGTACACATTCGTCAGATTGTACGACCTGGACTTGAGCTCCATTCCTGGGGCTCGGGTACTCTTGTTCTATGCCCACTCTATCACACTAGACAGTAATTGGTCAGTATGGCTGCATGGGTATAGACGTTCCCAATGTGTCAAAGTCTCGACGCAGCACGAGTTCCCTTGAAAGGGGGCGTCATGGTTTTGACTGTAACCTTAGTTCCCTGAAGAGGGAACGAGACGCTGCTTTGCCCTCCATACTTCCGGCATGCCTGTCAGCGACTACTTCAGACCTTCTTAAACTAGCGTTGCACTGTTTGAGCATGCTTAATGGTTTCCTGGTTGTGACGTCACCCACCTACACCATTGGACTGATTTCACATGTGCTTCATGACACACTCACGCGGAGCGTTCCCAATGTGTCAAACTCTCGACGCAGCGTCTCGTTCCCTCTTCAGGGAACTAAAGTTACAGTTGTAACCAAGACATTTACTTCAGTATTAAGGTTGAACCACTGTACTCACGTGAACTGTTTTAATTATGTTTTAGTACCTTCTGAGCATCTGAAAGTGATAATTGTCTTGCTCTCAGTAGAGGCCTCACAGGCGATCAGATTTCATCAAAAATATCTTAATTGTGTTCTGAAGATGAACGAAGGTCTTACAAGTGTAGAATGACATGAGGGTGAGTAATAAATGACAGAATTTTCATTTTTGGGTGAACTAACCCTTTAACACCCATGTGGGTGGATTTCAGTTGTGGCGTTTAACGCAGTCACTCCTACTAGCCACTTTTGTGGGTTGAATTTTATATATTATATACATTTTTCAGTTGTACTCTTTTATAAAGGCATCTGAAATAATAAACTAACTACAAAGTAGTGTTAGAAATATAGATTTTTCTGAAGTTTTTTTTTTTTACAGCAGTCTTATATATTTGCTGCCAAATTATGAGATAATATTAAAATATTATATTTGTATATTAATAATAATAATATAATATTAATAGTATTAAAATATATATATATATATATATATATATATATATATATATATATATATATATGTCAGTTTTCCCCATGGTATCGATGTTAAAATTGTGTCTAGCAACTTTGGAAAACCACTAGACACTGCTTTTGCTGGAGAGCAAAAAAGTTAATATTAAGCCCTGCATACAGTAGACTGTAAAATTTAAATGATCAATAAGTCATGGTAAATTTAACTCATCAAAATAATGTTGTACAAAACACAATAAATATTAATTACACAAAAAGCAAACACATCATTCAGACACCTTACAATTATAAAAGCTTTGCAGCAGTGGGAATAAAAGACTGCATATTAATGTCATATTTAATTAAAATAAAGTCCCTCAAACTTGGATATGAGCGTACATTTTGAGATAATCATTCCTCATAGTCACACAGCCTGTGATATTAAGTTAGGAGCTATAAATACTTTTAAAATGTGAGATTTTGGCCTGCATTAGTGTGCAGATCCGAGCCCTGTCTTAACATTTCAGCAGTTAACATGTTCAATATGAAATTACTTGTTCATACACCATTTTTTTTAGTGTATTTGTTACTCAAAAGGTCCTGTAAACTGGAAAATATGTAGTTCAGAATCCATTTCTTTTAGTAATAGGCATGCATTTTAGATATTGAACATGTCCACCAAATGTCAATTTGGTCATGATTTGGCCATTTGGGACAAATGTTGAGAATCCTAAAATATTCCTCAGATCCCAGACTGAAATCTGAAGTCTTTGATCGCTAGTTTGAGATGTTCGCCTGCAAGGCAATTTTTAGCTCCGACAAAATTATGACTTTTATTTATGGTTACCTAATGACGCAATTAGCAGGACACCAACAAACAACCACATAGTCTTGATTCTTTTCATTTTTTTTTTTTAAGAAAAGCCATAATCAAAATTAATGCCAAGCAAAAGTCATAAAGGACTATTCTTAATCATCCAGTGTGCATTTGCTCCTTGCCAACAAAATATTACTGCAGATCTAAGCAGCATGAGCAATCTGTGAAATATCTCCTTTTGTGTTCCACATAAAAAGAAATGCATGGAACAACAACGATTGATGAATAATGTCAGAACTTTATTTTTTTGAGAAATATACTATCCCCAAGTTTTCCTGTCAAAGAGTAATAACAATGGATAGTCACAATGCAACTCTTTTTCAAATAAAAACACGGTAAAATCTCGCCTCAAAGACTGCCATCCATCTAATCCTCTTTTAAGCCTCTGAAAGCAGGTCACCCCTCAAACTTGTTACCCAACAGTAAAATCCATGCAGGAGTTTTGAAGCCTTTATCACAGCTGTCTCAGGAACCTTCGTTCCCTCCCTTCCGCCGCAGCTGTCAGGGACTCGGCCTGCTCCACTTTTGGCTCAAGGTCCTCTCGCGCCTCACCCATGCCAATGTGCCCGTTTTTTCATAAGTTATGGCCTGGCAACAGGGGAGATTTCGACTCAATCTCAGCCTCTGACTACTTCCT
Source organism: Opsariichthys bidens (assembly GCA_037194245.1). Taxonomy (NCBI): domain Eukaryota; kingdom Metazoa; phylum Chordata; class Actinopteri; order Cypriniformes; family Xenocyprididae; genus Opsariichthys; species Opsariichthys bidens. The sequence goes on from CM074284.1 coordinate 30,207,652, forward strand.
CAAGGCTGGGGAAGGAATATTATCTCTCTGTCAGTCTGGGAAGATGTCAGATTGTCTGCGATAGTCGCGGTTATTAGAAAAGGATGATGGAAGGCTGCCGCTGAGTGAATTAAGTTTTAAAGTGGCCCATGAGCTGTAGGCTCCGTGCAACCAAACTTAACACATTCTGGGAGAGTGATGGAGAAGAGCCGAGGCTCAGCGCTGTAACAAAATAGAATTTCTAATGTGGATTTAATTGTGTTTAAAACTGCTGATTTGCAGATTCTTCTCTAGGGGATTTCATGCAAGAATACAGTGAGTTATGGCATCTTTTAGTAAACGTTCAGCCCTCATCTCTTTTCGAATTATCTCTGCCTGTGATTCAACAGAAGCTTCCTTAAGAAATCACCTGTCAAGAATATGTTTGGGTCATATTTCACATAAAAAGAAAACATTCATTCTAAAATATATATATATACAGCTCTGGGAAAAATTAAGAGACCACTGCAAAATGTTTATATTTATAGGTATGTGTTTGGGTAAAATTAACATTTTTGTTTTATTCTACAAACTACTGACATTTTTCCCAAATTCCAAATAAAAATATTGTAATTTGGAGCATTTATTTGCCAAATGCAACAACTGGTCAAAATAACAAAAAATATACAGTGGTCTCTTAATTTTTCCAGAGCTATATATATATATATATATATAGCATATAAAATATGTATTTAAAAAGTATATAAAATAAATGTCCTCTCAATTGATGTAATCAGAAAAATGAAAAAAAAAAAAATATATCCCAAAATGAATCTAGGGCCGATTGCACCAGATGTGCGTAAGTTACAACCAAGCCTAGTTTTGCTGTAAATGGTCATTTATTTAACAACTAATTAATTTTTTTATTTATTTATCAGTGTTGAAAACAGTTGTGCCGCTTAATATTTTTGTGGAAACCATGACACATTTTTTTCAGGATTCTTTGATGAATATAAGGTGGAAAAATACAGCATTTATATGAAATAGAAATCAATATCTTACTGAACTTTTGAACAGTAGTGTATACTGTATATCACGGTAGAACCTATTTTCTTTCAGTGACCCACACATTTTCTTTGTGAGTGACTTCAATATGATATATTCCTTTTTTATTTATTTATTTCTGGTGATGGGGAATAAGAGTGCTGTGCTTCACTGAAGCAAAAGAGTAGAAATCTTCTGTCTCTGGAGGCAAGGTGAGGGACTAATAGGCATAATCCTCTATTAATCCGTATACTATTGCACAAAGTACAACATGAACATGAACATCTACATACATGAAATGCTCTCATAGCCAGGCATAATAGTAAACAAAACAGTGTTGCAACTAATGTAACATTTTTTTTAATTTATTTTAGTTTAGTTTAGTTTTTGTTTTCAAAACAGTGTTTCTTTTCCATTATCAGACTATTTTGCAAAATCACAGTTTTCATTGCTTTAAAAAGCTGTGTTCAGGCATGGACGGAACCAGGTCTTTTCCCGGTTGTCAAAACCACATTTATATACAGTTCGTATTATTTGGGAATCCATTCACAACCTACTTGTCTAGTGAATCAGTGCAAAAAAAAATACTTATTTATATATTGATTGATTGATTGGTTACGCCATGTAATTATTTTATTCACGTCGAAATGTAACAAAATTTCAGCCATGCAGAACAGAATAATGAATGTTATTCATTAAAAAAACAAACAAACAAACAAATATTTTAGAGAGTTGATTTATTTGGGGATTTCATATCAATGAACAGGTTTAAAAAAAATCTATTCAGCCATACATCATAATTCAGTTACAATAATTACAGTCAATATTCACTTTTGTTTGTGGAACAAAATGGTTTCAGGTGATTTTTATTTCTTTGAGTGGGTTTTACACGCGTTTAGTTCAGCTGTAGCATGACACACATTGCATTTTACATCTATTTTTGAAACTGAAAATAGTTTGGTTAAATATTGATGTTTAGCCCTGTGTGTTTATATGATATGCATTATTTATGGACTATAATTTTTATTCCCAATAACAAAACACTTTGAAATCCTTGCGTTTATGAGCTTGATGTAGTAATGCGCTTCATAAAGAACAAGTCCATCTGAAATGTCTTCTTTTAAATGAGTATTTTTTATCCTCCTATGTTTAGGTTCAGTAATTTCACTTTAGTGGCAATGAAAATGTTATTAGTCATTCCTTAACTTTAACAAAAAAATGTCACTTTGTCATTTCATTGGTATTTTGCTGCAAGACCAGTTAAGTCCGCGTGTGCCTTTTCTTTTTTTCTTTTTTGTGCAAAAACCCTCTTTGGAGGGTTTTACAGCAGCAAAAGAAACACTGTTGCATTGACTTGCTAAATGCTGTCATTGTCACTGTAACGATGGACAAAACATGATAAAAACTCGCAGCTCGGCAATTGAAAGTCGGCTCATTCGCGCACCGTCATTCATCTTTAAATCACAGGATTCGACTCTAGTCTTCTTCTGTGGACTTAGAGGCTTTTGCTGACAAAGGGAAGTGGTGTTTAGCGTTTACCAACCGGTATTTCTGAGTGGGCTGATGCCAGGATTTAGTGGATTTGAAGCGAAAGTATTTGATAAGCGTATACAGAATTCTCTCAATACGGTTATCTCATTTTTGATGAAAGTGGCGTTTAGCGGATTTTGCATCTGAACTCTTCACTTGTATTTTACTTTAAAATAAAACTACATGAAAGTGTATTGTACTTCCGATGTCATGTGTGGTAGTTATCCGTTTGATCTCCGTGTTTCTCTGCATTCCTTTGTTGTTCCCTTCTTCATTTATATTATGACACTTCCACAAATTAGAAAGCGAGAAAACATTATTACATATTAATGTTTCAATATTATTTATTTGTTTCTAATTTGGGTTACGGTTATTTATATAAACTATTTGCATGTAAACATTTTCTGTGGGGGAAGGGGATTTGTTGCATTGAATTGGGATGTGTTTTAGGAGGAAAGACTCTTAAGCCAGGAACACACCAAGCCGACGAGTGGCGACGAAAGCGGGGTTTGGCTCATGTCGGCACCTTCTGGGTCCAAAGTCGCCCTGACACACCAAACCGACGCCCGACACCCGTGCATAAAAGAGATAAAAGACTGCTTGTATACAAACCATAAATAAAGCAGGCTGATCACGTTCTTTATTCCACTCCGCTCATGTTATTATGAAAATATTTGTGCATTCGAGTGTTCACGTAAGATGACATAAAATTAGAACAACCTTCTGTCGGTGCCGTCATGACTTCCCAACGTCGATTCGACACGTTGACTTCATGTGTTTTTGCATTTATGGTAAGAGGTGTCTGGGTAAGGAGGTGGAGGGCGGTCATTTTTAGGAAAGTTGGAGCTCATGTGGTGGCATGCCACCAACAAAGGTGCTGGGAAATGGCAGGCTCTCACCTGTGCGAGTGTGATGGACTACGTTTTATCTGGCACGCTGACGAAGGATTACCTGATTTTTTGGGGGGGCCTGTTATCAGTAGATTATCACATTTTCTCCTTTTGGAATCATTTATGGAATAATTTTTCCTATTCCATGGAATTGCCTTAGCAATCCAGAAATCCCTGAGAAGTTGGATGAGACTGTAGGGTTCTTTTTTCTCTCTCTTACACCTTTTTTGCTGGGATTATCGTGTTTTTTTTGCACTGCTTTTTTGTCTCGGTATTTGATTCTACGGGACTTTATATGTCTCTTTCAAGGCCCCATTTGATTCATGGACTCAATTCATTTTATTCATTGAGTTATGGGGGTTGCATGTGGTTTGAATGATGTTTGTTAATATATGCATTGATCAATGAGACTCTGTGCTTCGCTCATGCTTGACTAAATTAACAGAAAGGGTACAAACCCACACTAACCTAAAAGATCCCCGTGGTAACAATGAGACTTAAAAAGTTCAATTTGTTACAATATCATAAAGTCAACCTACGTTTAGATCCATCTCTCCTTAATATCTGAGTCTGCTTGCACATCACAGTAAAGGGTACAATAAGGCTAAAGAAACACCCTAATGCACTTTCAATATTCCCTTTGTGTATGAAAAAAATATCTATTGAATATTGATGGAGCACTTTTGCTGGAAAACAGTTTATTTTGTTTAAAAATCATTTAAATCAGGGAGGTGATAAGGGGGGGCTTTTACCCCACACATTTATTTTTATACTCAAAAACTCATGAAGTTTGGGTAAAAATGGATCTGAATGCAACAGGACGGTTAAAGGTGAGCCCATAATAACCATGTCATGTCGACAAATGGAAAAGTCAGTCACATGATTATCATTTAGCTCCAACAGTGCTATAATAAATACCGTACTTTTATGGTTTAATTTAATTACCTTGAGCAAAGCTAAAAGTCATTAATCTTTACTTTTGTCTCAAAATATATTTGATAATTTTATTACATTCTCATTAACATGAAAAACATTAAAATATAAATAAAAATATAAATAAAAAATTAAATTAGCACAGAATCAACTTTGATTTGCTGCCTACATTCGTGTCAAATATCAGCCAAATTTATGTTTAGGAAAGTGCTGCAGGAGGATAAAAAAGCAAATGTGCCTTTCACCCCTTACTACACCTTCAGCTCTTTTCTACACTACACAAGCTGTAGCGATGAACATCCTCAATCCTGATGCCCATGCTACTTCATTTAGTGTAAGGGATTGTCTGTGTTTCTGTGCTCTTTGTTTGTTCGGGTGGGTTTTTACGCGTTTCGTTCAGTTTCCTGTGTTTCAGGTAGATTCGATGGTTTTTCATTGTTTGATTATCATTTGCACCTGTTGTTTGTTGTGTTGATTAATGTATTTAAGCTCTGTGTTTCTTTCTGCTGATTGTCAGTTCTTCATGTTGTTTAGTGGTTGTTCTGTTCTAGTTCTGAGTGTTTTTTCTGTTCTGTTTAATACACATTTACACTGCTGCAAATAGATCAGGGGGGGTTTCCAGAAACAAGGTTAACTTACCGTCACATATACCCTGAACTCTCGGTTGATTAACCCAAACCTTGCTTACTCGAGATATGCTGGTTCCAAAAATGCATCAGGGAGTAAGTTCAGCCAACCCAGAGTATGTTCCCGGTTAACACACAAGAAATTCTCAACCGAGCGACGAATCGATGATTCACCATGGAAACAGACGCTAAGAAAAAGTGCGGCATTCCACTTGCGTCTTCTTCTTCTTTTGTGTAATGCTGATTTACATAACCTACTTAGTGCACATCGCCACCTATTTAGTGGTTGTGTAATCTTTTTACTGAATAAGTCATCTTTATTCACTGAGAATAAGAATTATATTGTTTGTTTGATGCTAAATATTTAATTTGATATCACATATGTACTTTATTATAGAAATTATAGTAATAACCCTGTTATAAAAAGTAAAAAGCAGATCCATGAATGAGATTACAATAAAAAAATACATATATTAGAGTTGAATAAACATTTAAATATTATAATAGTGCTTAATATATATATATATATATATTTAAGCACTATAATATAAATGTATGTTATAAGTATTAAATAATATAATATTGTTTATATAACTGTAACTATATAACACATTAAGTTACATTAATATAACTATATTAATTAAAAATCACATCTAAATACCTCTTAAGCAAACTAACAACCATGGAACAAAAGTGGTCGAACGTGGACAAGCTCAAAACGTTTTACACATTGTTTAAGCTTGATCTTTTTATATTATAAAAAGACACAACATGAGTCCTGTATCATCTGATTACATGCATGGAAATTGAAAGCACCACATCTTTTTAATGCACTTTGCATTTTACGGTCTCACCGGCTCCAGAACTCAATTAGCGCCATGCATTTGCACATTGATCTGACCTACAACAGTGCATCCGTATTAAATATTCACAAACACACACAAAGATCTCTCCGCAGCTGTGCGAGAGCCAGTTTCCACTAAAGTGACTTGCTGGCAGAGAAACATTCGAAAGCAATGGAAATTATAACAGATAGACCACTATAAAATGAAAATGCTTTTGCAATTTTCTAATTAAAGACAAGTTTTTCTTTTCACTGCAAATTATATGGCAAGCATGACAAATTATCATCAATTTCAAAATGTCTGTTTATTTTCCAAGTAGACATTCAATTTTGAGTCCACATTTTCAAAGTGGTCTCAAACTTTTGAACCCCACTGTATATGACTGTCACATCTGCCGTTATCTTGCACAGACCCTGCCTTACCAATCCATAGCACCATGACAACGGCATGAAATATGGATTGTTTGGATGCAGTCTGCATTATATAAAGTGCCTTGCTCGGATTTACGGGTCACTTAGGGATGCGCACATAATCCTAAACAGTTCTGAAAAGACAGCGAGGACTCACAATCGGTGGTTAAGTTCCCACAAACTCCCACATTTATTCGTCCAGTTTCTCTGAGTAAATTGTTCATAATGGTTGGATTTTCAAGTGGCCTGAAAAATGCATGAACTAAACTGTCAGGAGCATTTGTGGAGAATGTGAAAGTCTGACTCAATGTTAATTTCAGGGTTTACATAATTGATGGAGTCGAGGTGAAAGATCATTCATCTCCAGATAGCTCTCACCATCAGAAAAGATTGTATATGTGCACGGCTTTCACTATAGGGTCCTGCTTCTGAATGAATCACTCCGTGAAAAGCAACATAAAATATACAAAGAAAACATGTTCTTGTATTTTTACATATGATAATACCAGTAATCATCAAAGCATGTGGCAATTTTAGGGAGTTGAAATCCTCTTTCATCTCTAGTCAAACAGAATCTGAAATATTGTTCATGAATGTCAATATATCTCTCATTTGATTCTGTCTGTTTGTCACAATGGAGTATGAATCTTTCTTTGTTTTGATCACCTAAAGGTAACTGGTAATTGCCCACGGTTGCACCAGCTTGTTTTGACAGGGCTATTTACGACTCATCATAATTATTTTTTCTTTTACCTGCAAAACCAATGTACAATGACCTGAAGAAACGGTTTATCCCAAAATGCAAATGTCATCGTTATTTCTCACCTTAATGTGAATCTGAACTCATACTGTTGGAGTTTTTCTTCTGTGGAATTCAAGAGAGCACATCAGCTTCAGTCCGAATCCAGCGTCTTAAGAAGACCTCAGATGACCATCACCTGTGAAGAGACGCCGCCAGTTCCTGCAAGGACTTCAACAACATCTGGATTGTAAATTAATTAACTAAATTATGTTATTTACTACCTGCATTCTTTAAATTGTAATGTTGACATCCATTCTCTGTAAAGCTGCTTTGAAACGATATGGTATTGTGAAAAGCGCTATACAAATAAATTTGGATGAATAGATGCCGATGGATGAGAGGATGGGCAAAAGATTTTGATTTTATCTTGCAGAAACCATGGAAACACCAAAGATGCATTAATATATCACATGTGGAAACACAGACAGTTTTGATACATTTATAGACAGAAAACTAATTATTGGAATACAGCTCAACACGTTTAGTCTTATTGTTTTCCAATTCCTGGTAACAAGAATGAACATTTTAACTGATGAATAAAAGTCAAAACGGCTTGCCATATTAGTCAACACATCAAAATAAGTGAACGCAATTGTGTTAAGAAACATAGTTATGAAAGTGTGGTCTCTTTAAGTACACTTGCGTTGTCTTTTATTTCATGATCCCCGTTTTTAACTTGAGGTAAACAACAAATTTACATTCAGTGCAATTAAGCGCTCTTCTTTTTCACAAGACGAATCTTCACCTCCAGCGAACTGTTAACGTATTTTTCAGCCTGTCGCTCACACAAAACAAGAAGACTTGTAATATCGCACACAAGGAAAGTTGAACATGTGCATGGCTCTTCTTCTTCAAGAATCTGAAAGTTTGTTGTGGTTTATAGGGGTGACAGGGCAACTCATTCAGATGAAACCTGCGCATGTTTTTACCAAAGCAGGCTTTTTATTTGACTTTGAAACGCAGGGACCACTGTTGATTAGAACACAGCACAAGAGGTTTCTGAGGAGGTGCTTGAAGCTCCTCAGCTGGATGGGTCTGATCTTAGTCATCACACTGATGGGGCTCTTGTATGTGCGGACTGATATGAGAGGAAGTTCTGGCACTCACTTCCTATTAGTCACCAGCGGCCTCCTCTTTACCTCACAGAAGAACACCTACTCACAAACACTTTAGTAAACAAAAATCAACTTGTAAACCCCTCAGAAAATCACATTTAACCTCAGGAAGGGCCCATCTACACTCGCAAAAAAACAAAACAAGATACTTTACATTTAATAAAACTGCATCGGAGAATATATACTGTATTATTATTAGAACGGAACTAAGACAAAAATGCTTCCTGCCGGTAAAACCTGAGCAGGAACTGATGCCTATTTCAGGCAGTCCTATAATGTCATTACAAATCATTAACATTAACATCGTCCGTATGTGGTAAACAACTAGAGCACTTTGGCAGTTTTGGTTAAATGTGCCCTGGAAAAAAAGAGGAGGAAGCGAAAGAGGAGAAAATGGAATCAAATTTTTAATATTTCTATTTGAATGTGCTGCTTTTTTTGTGTGGAAACTCAGGTGTGACACTTTTTGGTGTTGTTTCCTGTCACTTTTGATCAATTTAATGCATCTCTGCTGAATAAAAGTATTCAAAAAGCTGACTTTTGAACGGTAGTGTTTGTGTAAATTGGATTTGAAGCATTTGATCCACCTTCAGAAATGCATTGGTAGTGTAAAATAATGCATCCTGGACAACAGCATCCTTACAGGATTCTTAAAGGAAGTCTTTTTTCTTTTGATTTGAGAGTGAAGTATTATGACCCGGTCGTGCTCTTTCGGAGTTTCACCCGTACACATATTATTCTGCTGTGATGTGGAGCTGAAATGATCCTCCGGGTGGGCAAGAAGAATGTTGTAGTTGCAACTGTATGGAAAACACTAAATGCATCCTGATGTGTCCCGGACAATGGCGAAGCAAAGGAATGCTTACTCATCTAATAGGCAATCATTCTGAAGAAACAAGGAAGAAACAAGGGCATTCGTTCCCAGCTTTTGTGAACGAGAACTGTCTGATTGATCATTTATTTCACGAATCATTTTCTCTATGTCTGGCATCGACAAGCAGCAACATAGACTGTTTGAAGCATGCACATCCAAAGTTCAGCTAACACAGGTTGTCCTTTAAAATAAAAAAAATGAGCATTCCAGAAAAATCACATATCACAACATCCAGGCTACTTTTTTTTCTTTTCTTTTTTTTCCCCCAACATATCAAGTCAAGTCATGTTTACTTATATGGCGCTTTTTACAATGCAAATTGTGTCAAAGCAGCTTTACAGTAATAATTGGCAAATAATGTTTGAAAGGAGAAAAGCAGATCCATGTGTGAGATTACAATAAAATGCATATATTAGAAATCAATAAACATTCAAACATTATAACAGTGCTTTATATATATATATATATTGTATATATAGCTAAATATAACTATATTTATAAACTAAATGTGACTATATGACAAATTTAGTAACATTAAAATAACTATATTAATTAAATAACACGCACCTGAATATCTCAAGCAAACGAAAGTTGAGGTTATCGGTTTACTTACTCCAGAACATATCTGGTTATGTCACTTAACCTGCTTTCTGGAACACCCGCTAAACAAACAAACAGTCACGGATCATCCAGGTAACGACACCGTATTAAGAATCACGGGTTCACGAGTTCACACTTACCAATAATCAGATAGGGAATTAGTATGCATATTTGGCGTGCTGTCCGAGGAGAGGGCTCCGAGCTCGGTATTTGGCCCGAGCCCAGAGTACTCCCCCCGTATCTGGTTTAGGAAGTAACCAGGCAAGTGTGAGGAGACGGGGTGGTGGAGGGATGCTGAACTGTCCAAAAGCATAGGTGAGTCAACTGCATCGATATATATATAGGTTTCTGCTCATGCTGATTAGGCAGACATGTTGATTGCTGATTAATGACAGCTGGCTGGAGTGATGTGATGATTAGCTAGATCATTTGAACGTGTTCCTCCCGAACTTTGTTAATAAAACATCATTTCACGAGTTCACACTTACCAATAATCAGATAGGGAATTAGTATGCATATTTGGCGTGCTGTCCGAGGAGAGGGCTCCGAGCTCAGTATTTGGCCCGAGCCCAGAGTACTCCCCCAAAAAGCTGCAGCCGGCGAGGGACAGGAGCCAGAAAGTTGCTAATCCCCCAAAATTTGCAGAGTGTGAAGCTGAAAGTGTCGTAATCGTAGGGAGGGGTTAGTCACTTGATTGGGAGGGCTTCTTGCGACGTCAGAGTTTGGCTTTGGCTTCAGGGAGTTGAGCCTCGCTGGTAGTTAGCTGTGGAAAGTTGCATTTAAATGAGCTCCTGCGGGAGCTGAGGAGTAATACCACTGCTGTGGGAGTGGAGAAATTCCCCAGACAATATTGGTGCAATGGTGTAGAAATTGCCAGAAAAAAATGGAGCTCCGGCGGGAGACCCGCGCTATTGATGATGATGACAATAGTGATGATGATGATGATGATGACGGTAATAGTGATGATGGTGATGATGACAATAGTGGTGATGATGATGACGACGACAATACTGATGATGATGACAATAGTGGTGATGATGATGACGATGACAATAGTGATGATGATGATGACAATAGTGATGATGGCAATAGTGATGGTGATGATGATGATGACGACAATAGTGATGATAATGATGATGATAAGGATGATGATGATGACGACGACAATAGTGATGATGATAGTGATGACAATAGTGATGATGATGATAGTGATGATGATGGTGATGACGACAATAGTGATGATGATGATGATGATGATATCCAAGGATGAGTATCTTTGAATTATGATTACAGTTCTGCTCATTAATTCCGTTTCTTGAGCTCCTGCGGGAGCATGAGAGAACATCACTGCTGCGGCAGTGGATATTTTAAAGCCACTGAGCTCCTGCGGGAGCATGAGGGAACATCACCGTTGGCGTCGGCAGATGAGGATGAAGATGAAGGATGATGATTATGATAATGATGATGATGATGATGATGATGATGATATCCGAGGATGGGTATCTTTGAATTAAGATTCCAGTTCTGCTCATTAATTCCATTTCTTGAGCTCCTGCGGGAGCATGAGAGAACATCACTGCTGCGGCAGTGGAGACTTTAAAGCCGCTGAGCTCCTGCGGGAGCATGAGAGAACATCACTGCTGCGGCAGTGGAGACTTTAAAGCCGCTGAGCTCCTGCGGGAGCATGAGAGAACGTCACTGCTGCGGCAGTGGAGACTTTAAAGCCGCTGAGCTCCTGCGGGAGCATGAGAGAACTTCACTGCTGCGGCAGTGGAACTTTAAAGCCGCTGAGCTCCTGCGGGAGCATGAGAGAACATCACTGCTGCGGCAGTGGAGACTTTAAAGCCGCTGAGCTCCTGCGGGAGCATGAGAGAACATCACTGCTGCGGCAGTGGAGACTTTAAAGCCGCTGAGCTCCTGCGGGAGCATGAGAGAACATCACTGCTGCGGCAGTGGATATTTTAAAGCCACTGAGCTCCTGCGGGAGCATGAGGGAACATCACCGTTGGCGTCGGCAGATGAGGATGAAGATGAAGGATGATGATTATGATAATGATGATGATGATGATGATGATGATGATGATATCCGAGGATGGGTATCTTTGAATTAAGATTCCAGTTCTGCTCATTAATTCCATTTCTTGAGCTCCTGCGGGAGCATGAGAGAACATCACTGCTGCGGCAGTGGAGACTTTAAAGCCGCTGAGCTCCTGCGGGAGCATGAGAGAACGTCACTGCTGCGGCAGTGGAGACTTTAAAGCCGCTGAGCTCCTGCGGGAGCATGAGAGAACTTCACTGCTGCGGCAGTGGAACTTTAAAGCCGCTGAGCTCCTGCGGGAGCATGAGAGAACATCACTGCTGCGGCAGTGGAGACTTTAAAGCCGCTGAGCTCCTGCGGGAGCATGAGAGAACATCACTGCTGCGGCAGTGGAGACTTTAAAGCCGCTGAGCTCCTGCGGGAGCATGAGAGAACATCACTGCTGCGGCAGTGGATATTTTAAAGCCACTGAGCTCCTGCGGGAGCATGAGGGAACATCACCGTTGGCGTCGGCAGATGAGGATGAAGATGAAGGATGATGATTATGATAATGATGATGATGATGATGATGATGATGATGATATCCGAGGATGGGTATCTTTGAATTAAGATTCCAGTTCTGCTCATTAATTCCATTTCTTGAGCTCCTGCGGGAGCATGAGAGAACATCACTGCTGCGGCAGTGGAGACTTTAAAGCCGCTGAGCTCCTGCAGGAGCGTGAGAGAACATCACTGCTGCGGCAGTGGAACTTTAAAGCCGCTGAGCTCCTGCGGGAGCATGAGAGAACATCACTGCTGCGGCAGTGGAGACTTTAAAGCCGCTGAGCTCCTGCGGGAGCATGAGAGAACGTCACTGCTGCGGCAGTGGAGACTTTAAAGCCGCTGAGCTCCTGCGGGAGCATGAGAGAACTTCACTGCTGCGGCAGTGGAACTTTAAAGCCGCTGAGCTCCTGCGGGAGCATGAGAGAACATCACTGCTGCGGCAGTGGAGACTTTAAAGCCGCTGAGCTCCTGCGGGAGCATGAGAGAACATCACTGCTGCGGCAGTGGAGACTTCAAAGCCGCTGAGCTCCTGCGGGAGCGTGAGAGAACATCACGGCTGCGGCAGTGGAACTTTAAAGCCGCTGAGCTCCTGCGGGAGCGTGAGAGAACATCACTGCTGCGGCAGTGGAGACTTTAAAGCCGCTGAGCTCCTGCGGGAGCGTGAGAGAACATCACTGCTGCGGCAGTGGAGACTTTTAAAGCCGCTGAGCTCCTGCGGGAGCGTGAGAGAACATCACTGCTGCGGCAGTGGAGACTTTAAAGCCGCTGAGCTCCTGCGGGAGCATGAGAGAACATCACTGCTGCGGCAGTGGAGACTTTAAAGCCGCTGAGCTCCTGCGGGAGCATGAGAGAACATCACTGCTGCGGCAGTGGAGACTTTAAAGCCGCTGAGCTCCTGCGGGAGCATGAGAGAACATCACTGCTGCGGCAGTGGAGACTTTAAAGCCGCTGAGCTCCTGCGGGAGCATGAGAGAACATCACTGCTGCGGCAGTGGAACTTTAAAGCCGCTGAGCTCCTGCGGGAGCATGAGAGAACATCACTGCTGCGGCAGTGGAGACTTTAAAGCCGCTGAGCTCCTGCGGGAGCATTAGAGAACATCACCGTTGGCGTCGGCAGATGAGGATGAAGATGAAGGATGATGATTATGATAATGATGACCATGGTGGAGACAATGGTGTGATGGTAATGGATGATGATGATGACAATGATGACGATGATGATGATATCCAAGGATGAGTATCTTTGAGTTATGATTCCAGTTCTGCTCGTTAATTCCATTTCTTGAGCTCCGGCGGGAGCATGAGGGAACATCACTGCTGCGGCAGTGGAGACTTTAAAGCCGTTGAGCTCCTGCGGGAGCATAAGAGAACATCACCGTTGGGTTCGGCAGATGAGGATGAAGGATGATGATTATGATAATGATGACCGTGGTGGAGACAATGGTGTGATGGTGAAAATGGTGACTGTTGATGATCGAGATTTGATGGTGTTAAGGAGTTTCAGCTGATGAGAGTTCGTTGGGCTTCTTTGATGTGATTGCGATTTGATCGGATGTAGCTTCTTGAAAGCCTCTGATGACCAGCGACCAAGTGCTTGGATCTGCTGCTGGGAAAGCCCTTTTTGGGCGGCTGTGGTTGCTGCACCAATGCGAAAAGAATGGCTGGAAAAGTGCTCTGCTGGGATGCCAGCAATATGGATTTGAGGTGTTTTTTGGAACCAGAAACGAGTGACGGGGGTGCTTAGAAACGTCTGTGAAAAGTGGGTTGGATGGCAGTTAAGCCTATGAGCTTCTGAAATGGATATAAGCTAGGAGGGTTTGGTATGGTTGGATTGAAGATGGGAGATTAAAAATATAGATAAAATGGCCTTTCCTTGTTTGGTCAGTCTTGCTTTTCTTTATGAAGTATGAGAAGGTTTCGTTATCGAGAATGACGTGATGGTGAGAAGGGAAAAGTCTGGAAAAGACCGGCTGTAGGTGGAGTGAAAGGACTTAAAACTCCTCCATGCAGTTAGGTAAGATTGTAGTGTCCTCAGGGATACGGCTTGGAGAATAATGTTGAGAGAAGCATCAAGGAGTGATTTGATTGGATGGTCTATAGGGAATATCAGCTCTGAAAAGTGAGGTACTGGAGTTGGAAATGGGTCCGCTTCTGGTGCCAGCTGCTTGAAGGATCTGCGCTCGGATGCTGCTGGTGACAGGGGGTGGTTCCAGGGTTGTTGCGTTCGCTGGGATAGGCATTAGCTTAGCAGAAAACAAGGTGCAAGGAGATATTATTTGGAGGAAAGCCATAGTAGGAAAAGAGGCCGGGGCCTAACTCACATGCGGAGGCAACCTCACGCTTGTGTCGACCCCTGGCGCCTGGGGAGAAAAGAGAGGCGGTGGAAACAAGGGTTATGAGGAAGAAAGTGGACGTCTGGGCCTGCGCTGCTAGCGGAGGCAGCCTCACGCTAGAAATAGACAGAGGAGCGGCAGGCCACGGACAGGGGAGAGAATTAGAAAAAGTGACAGGAAAAGACTGGGGAGGCATACTTACCGTGAAAGGATAGCCTACGCTGGTAGGGGCTATTATAGGAACTCTGGAAGCAGTGTTAGGAAAAACTGCGGTTTGTAGCTCGGCGGAGCTAGGAGAGGATTGGGGCCGGGCGGCGGCAGAGTCTGGGGTGCAAATCAAAGACTCGGGGGGAGATATGAGATGAAAAGGCGGCCTTGCAGGATTAAATGCGTTAATCATGAAGTTTAAGTGGTCAAGCAAAGACAGTAGTTCACATTTGTAGGAAAATTAGACTGTCTAGGAAAGCAGACCAGACCAGAAAAATCTTTTCGATTTCCCTTGTGCACACTCTGTAGGTGAACAATCCAAGTTAATGCCCTGAATTCACTGGATTTGGCTGGACCCATGGTTTTAACCAAGGCAAATGATGAGAAGCCTAAAACATGCTGCGCATATTCGCCTCTGACGCAGTTTGATCCTGTTGTCATTAGTTGATATTGGATGATCGTCGAACAGCAGAGTACAGTCTGATTTGTGATCGTTTGCTCCTTATCTGGGCTGGTTTGTGTGGCACATACACATTAATCAAGTTCAAAAGAGACTTACGGTAAAGTTGAAAGCTTGAATAAAATGTGCGCATAAATTTATTCAATCGTGTTCAACAATCACTGAAGGATCACAACACAGTTACTTAAAGAAACACTTCCTACTGTATTCAGTAAGAACAAACGTTTTTATGAATTTGTCCTACCAGTCTGTGCAGCGTCTCTTTCCCAATGATGAAGCTGTGGGTTTAGATCATTTAACAGAAAAACATATGCGCTATATGACTTCGGTCATAATTAATTTGTTGAATAAATCGCAGGACAGTGTTGATTCTGTGTGGGCGATTTAACTGCGCGTGACTTGCGAGCCACAGCGCGTTTGTTAGAACAGCAAATCATTTGTAGAAATAGTATAAAACGCGAATTTCCTTGATCAAACGGAATATTCAGATACCATAACTGTGCCCGTTATTTAGCGTCTGAACGCGACGCGATCAGGGGCAGAAAACCAGAAGTATTTGAGCTGTGCCGTTACTGTTTTGAGCCGGCGGAGAGAGAGACTCGGCTTGCTGCGGCGGCCTGACGCTGGAGAAAAGCACGTTCAATCGCGGGAAGAGGGCGGTATTGCCCCAGACGCGAGTTTGGTGCTCGACGGGCCTTATTGTCCGTTTCTCTATGGCAGGAATGATTGAATATGCCGAAGCGGAGAAATACGGAGAAGGAGATCGCGGATGTTTCGCCCCTGGTGGCGCGTGTAGATCTCGTTGTGCTGGGATTTGTTTGTTTGGGCTGATGCCTGCGAGAAAGTTGGTTCTAGGTAGGAGATAATCGCGCATGGGCCAGAGAATTGTGGCAACGATTTCTCGAGGATGAAATATTTTCGACGGACGGGAAGATCTCGATTTCGGGCATGTTGGGTGGGCCAAATGCTGAACTGTCCAAAAGCATAGGTGAGTCAACTGCATCGATATATATATAGGTTTCTGCTCATGCTGATTAGGCAGGCATGTTGATTGCTGATTAATGACAGCTGGCTGGAGTGATGTGATGATTAGCTAGATCATTTGAACGTGTTCCTCCCGAACTTTGTTAATAAAACATCATATTGTAACAGAGCCATTTTTATAAATTCTGCGATTTTTTTGTAAAAATCTGTTATTTGAGATTCATTCAGGACAGTAAATAAAAAATAACATCCAATTTTCACGATCCTTATTTTGTTAAAATAACTTGCCGTTAATAAGACAAAATACAAACACAAAGGTGATCGAGCCTTCTCGCAAGCCGGTCCTAAATTGTGGAACGCTCTCCCAGTCACTATCAGATCCATCAAATCCTTAACTGTTTTTAAAGCTATGTTAAAATCACATTTGATTAATTGTGAATGTAAATGATGGTGAGTGATGTTAAATGTGTGTTATGTGTGTATTTTATCTGTTTTTCTTTATATTTCTTGCTCTCTCTTGGCTTTTTTACAACTAACGTTGTATTAAATTGGGGCTATATAAATGAAAAATACAAATACAATTAACATTTTTGCATATTCTGCAAGGGGTATATGTAAACTTTTGAGCTCAATCAATAAAGCACTCTTAAGTTTAACTAAATGCATTTAGTATCATTTAAAACTATTCTTTTTCTTATCATCTAATTGCATATAATATGCACGGAAGTGAGTCAAAACATTACATTCAGTTCACGATGAAGTATATTCTTTTAAAGAAAATAAGTAATGAGTTGGCTACTGCACTCTTTTTAAAACTATGCTAAAGTTTCACAAGGACATATCCACTCATTTTTATCTCGTTTATATCACATACATCAGTAAGAAGCTCTGGAACACTAATTATATTCTTATTTATCACTACTGTGCTTATGGTGCAACATTTCAGTGTTCCCTGCCAGGATTGAATCAAAGTTGCCTTTTGAATATGCAGTGGTGAATAACATTAAGTTAGATTACATTTTCACTTAAAATGTCATTAATATTAGTTGTCCACAAAGCACTGCATCAGAGAAAAGCTCAACTGAGGGTGTTTGCGTGTATGAAAGTCAGTTAGCCAAAGACTAACGGGCCTATTTTAACGATCTAAGCACATGGTCTGAAGTTCATGGCGTAGGTGCACTTAGGGCATGTCTGAATCCACTTTTGCTAGTTTAACGAAGGAAAAAATGGCTCTTTTCCAGAGAAGACACGGATTTGCTCATGCATGAGGTGAAAGCAGACCATCTACGGGACAAGCCAGATCCACCAAAGCTTAATTTTTATCTTTACGTATACAATAATCAATAATAATCTTTTACATTGTAATCATTTTATTTTCAATATTTCGCATGTTTGTGTGCTGCCGCACGTTCCTGTGTGTGTAACATGTACGTGTGCGTGCACCCGCTTTATAACATGTCCTTTAAATGACAAAAAATAAATAAATACTGCACCATTGACTTTAGACCAGGTTTTTGTTGGCCAATAGCGCAGTCATTTTCAGTTGTCTCAAAATAGCAACACGCCAACAATGCGCCTGAACACGGCTCGTTTTCAGACCTGCACATGGGCGCAAGTGGATTTGCTGTTTAAACAATGCACTTGATGTGAAAATGATAACTGCGTTGGGCTGAAACTAGGAAAAAACACTTTTTTTGGCATGGCACTGTGACGGGTGTATGATAGGATCCAAAGACAGCATGAGCACGTTTCATGAACTTTTCTGTGCTTGTATATTGTATACATACATGTATATGTTCGAAAACAAGGTGTGAATATTCACTGTTTTGCATTTAAACTCTGAGAATGTGATTCGGGTTATCACTTTATTCCCCTCCAGGTGATGAGTCAAAGTGTAAAATGAACGGCTTGATATAAGGTACAGGAAAAAATAAGGCAGGGTAGAAAACTTGCAGAGGTGGTATTTCAGAAGGCAAAAACCTGTCTATGATCTCTCTGGAAATCGGTCTAATTTAACCCCTGCTTGATGTTAAAAATGTCTCAATTATTTTATATAGTGCAATAGGTGAATATATAAAAAGATCAATTTGTCCATAATATGAAAAGAGGAAAAATTTCATTGTATGTATGAAAACAGTTGAAATATTCTTCAAAACATCTTTTGTTCCATGCAGCGACATGATTTTTGACTGAACTTCACCCGTGAAAAACAAGTGTGCTTGTATTGATGCATATTTGAAGTGTACAAGCATTTTTTTGAAACTCTAATTGCAGATAATTTAATATCAATGAAATATCATTACTGTTCCTTAAAACACGTTCAAAAGTGCACTTTTTAATTCCCAAAGTATTTTTTACTTTAAAGAATATTTGAAATCATTATGTTTTGATAATATGATTTAAAAAGTAATATATCATGATTTACAGAATTACACCAATTTTAACATACTAAAGGACATATGATGATTATAATTTTAACTGTAGTGTGTAATTTAATATTACATTTAAAGTTAACATATATTTAAATGTACTAAATGTCCAAATGTGTGATGACAAATATATTTAAATACACAACATACAAGTTTCAATAGAAATTATATTAACCCTTTAAACCCCAAAGGCATTTTTAGAGTTGTTGTTTTTTGTTTTTTCTCTGAGTGACTTACACAAATGTAAAGACTCATAACTCCAAAACTAAACACTTTAATATAATGCAAGGAAAAACTGACAGGAAACAGGAGTACAACACTTACGGAACTTTAACAACGGACAAGGACCGGACTGACACAGAGGGAATATATACACAGAAACACTGGAGGATAACGAGAGGGGCACAGGTGACGGACGTGATTACGGACGAAAATTAACTAATGATGAGACTGGCACATGGGAAATCAAAACAAAGATCACATGACAAATGACAGATCTAGACTCAAAACAAGGAACATGTGACAACTGACAGGACAGGGGAAGAAAGAAACAGAATACATAGAGATAGATAGGAAACATTTTTTTTCTTTGATTTTAGGGGGACAATTTGTATTACATTTGGACATTATCAAGCTGAGTAACTGCTGATAAAAACAAAATACTATACAATTTTTGTTTATAATTTTTCATACCTTACTTTACATGCAATAACCCAGGAAGGAAATTAGGTAGGAGAAAAATTAGGAGGAACATTTTTTGGTGAGCTGCAACAAGATATTTTGTGGTTATAGCATAAAGTATTCAAAAGTTACAGCATTTGGAACCAATGCAGGCATTTTTAAAATCGTTCCTCCGTGAGGAATATCTCGCGATCGACAATGGATTATGTCGATTTTGGAAACATTTCAGTCGGGAGCATCCCACTGTAAGTAATGATGTGCCATTGTCTACAATCTGAGCATGTTTCATTAGGTTATAAACGAAAACGCCACATGAAAGAGATTTGATTTTACTTGTGGAGTTTTATGTGTCGCAACTCTGCGAGGAATATCTCCTGATCTACGCGATGGATTATGTTGTTTAATAGTGGGAATATGTTTCATGAAGTTATGAGCGTAAACGTGACATAAATGCTGCAGCTGTATATTATTTACATATAGGTCTTGCAGGGCTTCACACACAAAAACTTAAGATTAGTCAAAACCCAAAACAATTATGCTTGGTGTATCATACTCAATGAGACCTTTGAAATGGCACATGTTCTGAGCTGTATGTTTTTGACATATAACAGTACAGAGTATAAACAAAGTATTTCAGAATTTTCGGAAAACTTTTTTTATTTTTCAACAAATATCTCAGCTCTACGTATGAGTTAAATGGGCTACATGCATCATAAAGCTTTCAAATGGCATCTATTTTGTGTTGATAAAGGCAGTAGTTTTTAAAAATATGATATTTACTCTTTTCGTAGCCAGGTGGCACCCGTGGGAGGGACACTCCATTTTAGAGTGACTACTCAGCAGTCGTTGGGAGTTGATGAAAATGGTGAGATTGCATTAAAAAGCTTAGTTTCTAAGCTTCTAACCTATTTTGTGTCATTCAGTTCGGTTGTTGCTTATTAATTTGATTATGATTTTTTTTTTTTTTTTGCGGGGTGGGGAATTAGATATGAATATTTTTATGAATACATAAAAACTAGCCTTTGTCAGTTTAACGAATTGCATTAAATTTTAACTTTTTAATACTTTTTCATTTAATTATAAATGGCATCATGTGTGAAAGCATTTCATTGTGTTTGGTGATTCTTTCTGCCTTAAAAGAACTAGCTAATATTACCAGAACAGCAGGTGGGTATCATAGATCTACAGCAATCTTTAAAAATGTAGAAGATACTATCAGCCAGGTTTTTAATTAGCTCCCAGCCTGAGGTGCCTGCAAAAAGAATCCCATTGGTTCAGGGTTCATGAAGTATCTACAGGGAGTTAATGAATGGATGCTCTACTACTGTCCCATCCACCAATCAATCCAGAGCCATCAATCGGGACATTAATTCAGCAACTGTTAAAAGAAGTGACCAAATATAAACCTTTTAATGCAATGTAAACCACTCTGGATTAAAGAATGTGTCAGATGCATAAATGTTATATAAATTATATTACTTGGAATGCTGACATTTAGGTTCTTAAAAGGATAATGAAACATCAGGAGGAACGTGGGTTTGCACTTTAGGTTGCATCTGGCTCTGTAAAAGCCATCCAAGATCCATAACAGTTATATAGAGTAGTATTGATGAAGATCATCATGGACCTCAAACTGCACGTAATGTGACCTGAGAGGTAAAAGCTACTGACATCGCATGTCGTATTTGGTAAACAGCACAGTAGGTGCTGAACTGATTTATGCTCATGCCTGTTCCATCTGTTCAGATTACGGCTTTCTAGTCAATGTGACCTATAATTGGCTCTGTGCACACAAATGGTAAGAAGAGTGCATTAACACACCCACAGTTTAATGAAGACCTTCATAGCAGAAAATCCTCCACTGAGCTTTAAAATGACTGCATGTGTGGGCTGCTCACAAATTTGAACAAATGCAGCTTTACTAAAGAGGTCAAATTGTGTAATATGCATTCATTTTCGGAACTCAAATCTCTTTCCTCTGTCCAAAAAGGCCATATATTGAAGTTTCCTGATCCAAAATCAGTTACCACAGGGATGAACATCTTAATGCATCTTAATCCTGTCACACGTAAGTTTAAAATATTTTGGCTGAGCCAACAGCTTTAGTTTTTCAAGGCTTTATTGTTTCCATGATATGCGTCATTGTTTGTCACGTGACACACCGCAGCCACAATAGCGCTATATGACTGATGGTGTGCTATTATTTCATTTTTCCTTTTTTTATTCAAAATGTTCACAGATTTGTTGACTATAGCATGAAATATCTGATATTCCGATTGTCAAATATGTGCAAGTGGACGTGTCTTGCTGTTTAAACGCCTTCATAATGATCGTGTTAGTTGAGCTATATGCGTGATGGGCGCCGCCACGTTAGTTTGCTCCACTGTACAGAGAATCGAATCTGTTGGATTTACAACATCCACTTCTACCATAATGCAAAAAGTAAGTGAGCCAGGGAACTGAGAGAAGAATAGAGTAAACTTTAAAGTTACTTACACAATGTAATACACATCAGTGTGTATTTTACAAGCTCTAAATGTATTGTTTTGATAGTACTTATATGCATTTAAATGTCTGAAACCAAAACAAACATTATGTGATTGAAAACGCGCCAAGCACATTTGAATTTGGCAGTTGATCACATGATGCAACATCGTGATGCAAAATGTAACATCTAAATAAATACACTCCAAAAATATTCCTAAATTTCATATTTATGTATTTCAATTGCCTATTGTTACCTGTGTGATGGTACCTGCACATGAAAAGATGAAGAAGATATAAATAACAGTCTTTACTTTACTTAACTTAATGGAACTCAGAAAAAAGAGAATAGAATAATCTCAGGAACCTAAGACCTGGAGGTCAAGGCAGAGCAGCAGTGACAAGTGGTCGAGGTGGAGCAAGGGTGCTGAATTACTGAAGTGGAGCTTGTGGGACTGAGGACCAAGGTGGAGCCGGAGGAAAGAAGGAGCCTGACAGAGCTGATTGGGTGGAGGGATGAGGCACAGCCAAATGCTCTGAAATCTGTGGGATAAGCAGAGTGACGTCTGACCAATGCAGAGTGAGAGGGATGAGGGAGCCTGGTGGAGACGTTAATGCGACGGTCCCAGCCAACTGGTCGATGGGCTTGGTGGCCCGAGTCAGAGCCAGGGGACCCATGAGGGCAAAGTTGCACGGGAGGCTTTATTTTGAGATAGATTGAAGGATTTATGTTGAACACAGATTGAGCAAACGCCCACAAACTGACAGATATCCTCTGCCATGACAGGCTACCAAAAGCGCTGACAAATAGCAGCCAGCGACCTCTTCACTCTCGGGTGGTACATGAGTCTGGAAGAATGACCTGCCATTCAGTCGTTTACCCAAATTAATGTACTCCAAGTTCCTGTGGTCAGTCCACACCACGAAAGGATTGGCCATCCCCTCCAACCAGTGAGGCCACTACCCCAGAGCTTGTCATACCACCACCAGCTCATGATTGCAGATGTTATAGTTTTGCCATGCGGGAGACAAATGGTGTGAGAAATAAGCACATGGATGTAACTTGTAAAAAAAGAAGTACTCCAACACCTACCTCTGATGAATCAACCTCCACCACAAACTACCGAGCAGAGTCAGCAATGACAAGAATTAAAGCAGAAGTAAACCTGCATTTGATTTCATCAAAATTCAATTCAATTCAATACAAATTTATTTGTGTAGCGCTTTTCACGATGAGCCGCCGCAGGCCAGGCAAATTTAGTTTTGGTGGAGGTCAAGGCAGTCAGAGGCTCCGCCACCTGACTAAAGTTCCTGATGGATCGCCGATAAAATTGGGCAAAACCCAAGAACTGTTGTAAACTCTTTCTGGAGTCAGGCATCGACCAGTCAGAGATGCCCCTCACCTTCCCTCCACTGAATTGACAGAACTCAGGAACGAGACCGACTGGGCATGGAAAGTAACAAATAACTGATTGTCGAGGAGCTGCAGTTGCATTCATCCGATGTGCCTGATGCACACATAGAAGGAGGGATAAAATGTTAAAATATCATTTAGGCACACAAAAACAATGTGTTGTTCATATTTCTCAGCACGTCGTTGATGAGCTTTTGGAAGACGGCTGGGGCATTGGATAAGTAGAAGGGTAAAACCAAAAATTCAAATTGCCCTATGGGGATGTTAAAAACCATGTTCCACTCATCCTCCTCCTTAATATGAACAAGATGGAATCAAACTTTGTCAAGAATCTCACCACCTTCAAGAGTTTGAAGGCTGAAGACATAAGAGGCAGGTGGTACCTGTTCATAACCGTTATGTCATTCAGTCCCCGATAATCTAAACAGGGACGCAGAGAGCCATCCTCCTTCACAAGAAGAATCCTGCACCTGTCGGAGAAGAGGAGGGATGGCTGATTCCAGCGGCCATAACCATAAACTCAGACAGATATTTTGCTAAGGATGGCCAAAAACTAAGAAATCTACAGGACACTTATATAAATAAAGCACTAGCTTCTCCTTGTGGTTGCCGGAGGTGACTATACCCACCAGACTGGTTATAGAAGAAATGGTCATGGGCTTGTGACCATCCAATAAGTGAGAGATGATGGGAGTATTTAGAGGATGAATCCTCTCAGGGGCCTAGTCTTCATAGATAAAATCACCCCCACCACCAGAGTCAATGAGCGCTGAACCCTTGAAGGAGGTAACATTCATGATGACAGTCACTGGCAGGAGAGTACAAGATTCAAGAAATGGGGATATAAAGGTTCCGCTTGCCAGAAATCCTCTGACTATTGACAAGAGTTGGCTTTTACTGGAAAGTATGCTGCCAGATGACCATAGCCACCACAATAAAGACAGAGGCCATCAAACAACCGTCGTTGTTGTTCCTTAGCAGAGAAGCAAATTCTGCCAACCTGATGTTTCAGGTACCCGGGGAGTGGAAGAATCAAAATATTCTGCTCGATGCCTCCGAACCCGACGACGTAGCTCAATTCTGAAATTGAGACAAATGGCAATGTCAATGAGATCATCCATATCTTCATGTATTTCATTTTTGATGTCATAAACGAGTCCGTCCATGAACCGTGCCGCCAACGCCTCGGGATTTCACTCACTGGTGGCTGTTTGGGTTCTAAATTCAATAACATAATCCACCACCGATCTCTTGCCTTGTCGAAAAGAGCTGCCAGCAGCCTTGAAGCCTCCTTTCCAAACACAGACCGATCAAAAACTTCGATCATTTCAACTTTGAAGAGTTGGAAATCAAAGGAGCTCCGGGGACTCTGGGGATTGGGACTCCCATGCAGCGGCATCTGAATCGCGAGTGTACGGGTGGTTCGCCTACAGGGGTTTAGACTGCAGGGTTGCTGAATGACTAAAAAAACATTATCAGGTAGAAAACTGTACATTTCTTGTCTATTACCAACCACTGCTACTTATACCAACGACGGAAATAAGCAGAGTTATAATAGCTAAATATGTGGGAGAGCAATGTGATTATATTATTTTGCAATAAATAATAATACCAAATCAAACTAGTTAACACATTACTTGTAGTAAAAGAGTTTAATGACAATTTATCTGTTTACATTTAGTCATTTAGCAGACGCTTTTATCCAAAGCAACTTACAAGTGAGGGAAACAAACAAGCGATTCTTCATGAAATAACACAGGAAGTGCTCACAACACAAGTTTCAGACATTGCTCAGAAGCATAAGCTGGAGTAGGAAGGGAAAAGGGAAGGATAGGGTTTTTGTTGTTTTTTTTTATGAGGGGATTAAGTGTTCACGGAAGAGTTTTATGAAGTGGTGTTATGTTTATGGTTACATTTAAAATGATTACAAAACAGATGTATGAGATGATAAAAACTTATACCATTAATCGTACCCAGCATGCATGTAAAACGTTACCTGAGAGATAGTTACAGAGTGAAAGAGAAGGACAAAGAGAGAGAGAGTGCCCAAGTAAAAGAGCTAAGAATAAAAGAGGAGAGCTGAGAGTAAAACGAGGACAGTAAGAAAGCAGAGCGTAAAAAGAGACAGAGCAATAGTTACAAGCTTCTTTCATCTCTTTTCCTTGACCATGTGAGTGAAACCCAAATGTGAAACATTCAAACTGACCAATCGGAAGTAAAACTTACGCCACTGTGCTGAAGGTGTGACAATTCATAGACCCCCGATGGACACGCATCTTGGCCTGCAGGCCTTGATCACCATCAGCACCTTTGTGTCTTCCAAACGGCCCTTGTAGCAAGAGAGAGGGGGTTGAGACAGCAAAGCACATGCCTTTGTTCATTTTTAAAATATCTTCAGATATTTTCAGTCTTACACGAGCCCAGCCAGACAGCAGCGAGACGATATATGCCATCTCTCCATTGCATAGGTCCAAAGCTTGTTTGCGGCAGTTTGTAGGCTCACCGGCATAAGGAGGAGGATTGTTGACTCGAGGTTCATGAGTAGAATCAGTCAACCTGCATGTTCTGAGTGTCCTGAGTACCCTCAGATGGCAACACTTTATAATAAGTTTCATTAATAAACATTATATAATGCATAACAGATTATTGGTTCATAAATACTCACATTGCTAGAAATTTGAGATAATGTGCTTGTTAAACATTGCATGTAGATTCATTATTTAATGTAAATTCAAATGCTTGAAAACGTCATTAAACTTTCCATTCATGTGATTATGCACTTTTTGATAATCTACAAATGTCATTAAAGTTCAGTTCATATATTACCTAATGTTTTTTTTTTTTTTTTACATTCACAGTTGTACAAGGTTTGGCAGCTCTGAGTGATCTAGATATTCAACAGAAAATTGAACAATATAAGTATATTACTTATAAGTAATAATAAGTATACAATATAACTGGTCCCACTTTATATACTACTTTTAATTGATAGGTACAATGTACTTATTGTAATTGTACATCATTGTACGTTATTTACAAATGATGAAACTTTAAGTTGGGTACTGCAAAAATCTGAGCAAATAATTAATACATTTTTTGTGCAAATTCAGGCCATTTGGTCACTTTTTTGCCATTGAGATGATGGCCTATTAAGGTACTAAATTATTAGTAAATAAGTTTATAAACTTTTACAAATAATGAATAGCTTCAACTTTAGACTGGATTCTGTTACGGTACGTGGCACTGAACACTCAGAATGAAGTCGCATACGGGAATGCAGACTTTAATGACAATGGAACGGGATCCAGGTGAATCAAAAACAAGCACACACACCTTCCGAATACAAACGAGAACCGACAAGGGAATGAGGGAGAACACAGGGAATATATACAGGAGCACATGAGGAGTAATGAACGGAGCACAGGTGAATGACATTACTAATAGCAAAACACAGCTGAAGACGACAGAACTAATAATGAACGCAAAACAGTAACCAATGAAATCAAAGACACAGAACCAATGAAGACAAGGGAAATTACAGGCAGACCGATATACAAACAAATAATCAGTAATAAGTTAAAGTGTTACTGTACATTCTATTTAAATGTTAATATTATACGAATATTAATGCAAGCACTTTGTGATTCAACGTAGTAAGTGGAATTGACTATGGAAAGTGGAAATCTGAATCTTGTCTACGTTGTCAGCATATGCCGTCTCAGTTATATGATTAATACATTTTTCAGTTAACCATGGATAAAACAGTTGAATTTGTGCATGATTTCTTGCACAAACAAGAACATGGTTTCTCTCAACCAGAGCCGTCATCTACTGAAGACTCATTAGATGAAAACAAACTTGAAAAGAAACGCTAAAGCAGCAATAGGGCGAGAAGAACTAGTTGTTCACCTCAAAATACTTTGCATTCACTCAAAGGAGTTCCAATTATATAGAGTGAAAAATAACACTTTTTACAACAAAAAAAAACTTGATTCGAAAAATTACTGTAAAGCAATAATTCTAGAACAAATCGTAGAATAAATTCCATGTTTTATATATCAATTTTACATGCCACCCAGGGAGTCAGAGCCTTTGTGCTTGACATTAATGTACTCTGTAGTTTTTTAAAAGAACTTTTTGCAGCAGATTCAAAAATGAGATGTTTCAGATGAATAGTGCAAAGAGAGATACAGATGTTAAAGCAAAAAGTGCTACAAAAATCCCCAGTCTCCCTGCTCCAGACTCACTAACGGGCAAGAATCAAGAATGGATAAAGAACAAAGAAAATATCACAATAAACGGAAGAAACATTCTAAAATCCTGCTGAAACTCTCATAAGCATTATTATAGCTTTCGGTCCAAACCATTCAAATTCTTTCAAAGATGTTCATTATGTAGTTGAGAACTGAGTAATAATAGTAGGTAATGCAACTGGACATTTTTGTTTTTTACTTTATAATCCATATTTCATAATTTGCTCTAACATAAGCTATAGGCCAATCGTGTCGAGATCTGCTTTCATTATTCTCTGTATACAACACTCAGTTTTCACAATCAACTCAACAACAAATGTATAACATCAAGCCTCATGCTATGCTTTCTTTTTTGTTTTTTGGAATTTTTTTGGAACTTTTGTTTTATTTTGTTTGTATCCTTTACTTTAGTTTTGTTTGTATCCTTTAGTTTAGTTTCCTTTAGTAACTAATCCTTTAGTTTCCACTGTTGATTATTCTTCCCAGGTGTTTCTCTTGTGATTTGTCAGGCAGTGTTTGGTGTAACTAGTGTTTTCAAGATATTTCGGATATGTTTCTGTTGGTTTATTAAACTTTCTCACTGCTCTTAGATCCTCAGCTCAGTCAGCTTTCTCCAAACGTTACACACGTCACACTATCGGAATAAAGTTGGTGGCATCTTCTCATTCATGCTGACTCAAACATAATACTTTCTGAAAACTAGGTGGATAAGGTAAGACTGCACACCCATAACTGTCATGACTCTCAAGTCTTATATTCAGCCTGGTGAAATGTAATCTAATTTAACTAAATACATCAAGCAATTTATTACCTGAACTTCTTTAGTTATGCTACTGCCTTTCCAGCTCTGGTGCGAGATTTTGCAGGAATATCTACATTTGACGATGAAAATCTGGTGGCTATGACATAGAGTTAAGAGCCTAGAAATCCAATGCGTGACAGAGTGGCATATTTGATGCTCAGGCTGCATATGGATTTTGGATGCCTGTCACTACATGTTATAACATACTGTAATCAAATCATCTGTGCCAGCAAACATCTGCAGCGTCCTGTGAGCAGAAAAGAGAGACCGATCAAGATAGACACTTTCTGCAGAGTCAAAGAGCGCAGAACTAACAGCAGACACTTCTAGAAGCAAATGAAACCGAGAGACCTGAAATAACTCCTTTTTGGTCAAATGTGTGTTCTGTGACAACTTGTGTTAGGATTTCACCTTGACTCTTCTCTCATTGTTTGAATTCTATTCGTAACATACAATTTGCCAATGTTACCTTCCGCCACTTTCTCTAGAGAGTAAAAATTTGCACGCAAATATGTTTGGACGTGATTCCCATGTTAGGTAGCAACAAGCCATATACAGTATATATATGTATGTAGTGGAAGTTCAGTGGAAGTTAGTTCAGTGTTGATTCACTTCAGTTCTGGTCTGCAGATGTAATCTCTCAGCTTAGTTCAGATCTCGTCCAATAGTGTCAGTGCAGTCAAATCAATAATTAAGTGTCCGCGACTAAGCAAGCCAGAGGCGACAGTGGCAAGAAATCCACACTCAAACAGTTGACAGAAAAAGCAAAAAAAACTTGGGAAGAAGTCAAAAGGCCAGTTCTCCTCTGGCCAAATGAATGAACATGTTGTGGTTCTGATCCCAGGCGGCATCACATGTGAGATTGTGGATTGTGTGACCGACTTGAACATGAGCAAAATTCCGGAAACTGATGACATTGCATTTTGATGCACCTATGTACCATAATCAGGGTTGGGGAGTGACGAGTAACTTAGTTACATATTTAAAATACAAAATGTGAGTCACTGTGTTTCATTTTAAATGGGTGGTAATCAGATTCCAGTTCCATCTGAAAAGTGTTTTAGATTACCAAAGGGATTACTTTGAGTTTTAATGTCATTTAAACAGCGATTGGTGATTCTCTGACTCTGACCGTCTGAAAAAGCATCCAAAGCTACATTTCTGCTCATAAGTTTCATACCCCTTGCAGAAAATGCAGCATTTTAATAATTTTAACAAAATAAGAGCGATCATGAAAATGATATTTTTATTTATTGCTGTCCTGAATCAGCTATTTCACATAACAGATGACTGAAATTGCTCCATTCAAAAGTTTGCATATCCTGATGATCCACGGCTGTTTTCGTGTTTTACAGGAAAAAGGTGAAAAGAAAAAGAAAAGATAATTGTGAATTTTTATCTCACAATTCTGACCTTTTTCCCTGCAATTGCAAGATATAAACTCACAATTGCAAGTTATAAAGTCAGAATTGTGTGATAATTGAAATTGCGAGTTTATATTTCACAATCCTGGCATTTTTCTCACAATTCAGACTTTTTTCTGGAAAATTGCGAGTTTATATCTCATTTTTGACTTTTCTCACAAGTCTGAGATTTTTTTCTCAAAATTGATGGTTTATATCTCAGAATTCAGACTTCTTTTCTTTCAATTCAGACATTTTGTCTCTAAATTGAGAGTTTATAACTCACAACTGCAACTTTATATAACAATTGTGAGATCATAATTGTGAGATGAAAACCTTTTTTGTGTTTGTTTCACACTTATTAGTATTCCAAAGTATTCTAAAGTATTTAGATGAAGTGACTGAACTTGAGTAATGTAACGACATACGTTACAAATGACTTTTTAAAGCATGTATTTTGTAATCTGCAGTGAAATACATTTTAAAAGTAACACACCCAGCCCTGACCATAAGAATGTGTTATGACTTGATTTGCCTTGAGTTTATTTATTTTATTTTTAACTGTTCATCTTCAGGTGATAGACAGGGCTCGTCACTGTCACCCAGCCGCCCAATCATAGTGGAGGAGGGGCAGGACAAACACAACACCGACCAATCATCCTACTTGTACAAGGACCGAACAACAATGAAGTTAATATTGCTGGTTACTACATTTTTATATTCAGTAATTTTCTTTAAAATGATATACTAGTAACGCATCACTGCCATGGATATTCTGTATCTGTAAGGTCTAGTTTTGGTTTTGTTCATGTTTCTAGTCTTTGTCATTGTCATGTGTCATGTTTGTTATTCCATGTGCTCCAGCTGTCTTGTCATGTGATTCCCCTGTGTTGTGTCTCGTTTTGATTGGTTCTTGGGTTTAATCATTGTTCACAGGTGTTCATCGGTGGTGAGCTCAAGTTTGTTCTTGTTTTGTTGTTTTTGTCAAGCCATGCGTATACTTCATGTTTCATGTAAGGACTGTAAGGATTTGTGAATAAACTGCTCTTGGGTTCTTAAAAACAACTCGCCTCCAGTGGATTCACTTACAGTATCATAACATCCAAAGCATCTCGGCTGGAAAAACGCTGCGCTTGCAAAGCTCTTTCAAGCGCCACCAGCTGGCTGTTTTCAGAAGAGCACAAGACATTTTTTATCTGGCTAAAAATGCTTTGGTGGACACATGATAATACACTATAATTGAATATTTATTGCTAGGCATATAGTCAATTAGGCTCCGCATTTATGCAATATACTGGAGCCAAACCAAGTCCAGAAGATTCCCCAGCGTTTCTGGACATGT
The DNA here is from genome assembly GCA_037194245.1 of Opsariichthys bidens. Classification (NCBI taxonomy): domain Eukaryota; kingdom Metazoa; phylum Chordata; class Actinopteri; order Cypriniformes; family Xenocyprididae; genus Opsariichthys; species Opsariichthys bidens. Next base: position 30,238,652 of record CM074284.1, read on the forward strand.
AATTTGCGTAGTTGTAGTTGCGTCGTTTACCTGCCTGTAGTTTTACAAAATACAAAATCTTGAGCATATTATAATGCCCTGTATTTCCTCTGAACCCGTCCACCTCCCCCAGCTCCACCTGTCTATTTCTGCATGTATGTCTAATCATGCTGCAGCATGAACAAAGCAACATGTTTGCAGAGGATCTAGTCCACCAAAACTAAATATACTAACACAATTATATTCATTAACATGCAAAACTATTAAGCGTTGTTTACTGTTTGTCATGATATATACACACATTCTCAACATTAACAAAAAAATATAAAAAATTCTGCTGTTCAGCAGTTGGACTCACATTCTGACCCAGCGCAAAATAAATCATGGTGTAATCGGACATGTAGTTGTAAAACATAACAGTTCAGCGTTTTGACCTCCATCACCCCTATTAACGGACGTACGTGTTTCCATGTTGCCTAGTCAAACTGACAGGAGCAAAATTGCTCTTCTGCTGCAAATTAGCCATATTCAGGCTGGATAATTGTTTCTTTAGTACTCCGAGCACATGTTTGTCAGTAGATTGATGCGTCATAAATCATCTGTAGGGCTGCACCTGCTCGTCTGAGCAGCCTGTCAACATGCCGCCTGCCCCCAAAACACATTTCATTAGAGTGATAGGATGAGATGACAAAAAAAAAAAAAAAAAAAAAATTAAAAGGAAAGAAGCATCCCAGACGAATCACAGAAGCAGCTGTCAACATAGGAAGTACTAAAAGTATTGGGCACCTTTTGCTAACTGGACCATCTGGCAGTCCAGAGAGTGAATTTAAAATGAAATATTCTTCAAAAAAAAAAAAAAAAAAAACCCAAAAAAACATGTTCATCTTTTACTCACTGGTTAGGGCTGAAATTATATATTTGACCAGCGTTTAATGCTGTGTCTGTCACTTTGTGACTCATGGTGTAATATATATGCTAATTTGCTTAACTTATCAGAGTCTATCCTTGGATTCCTCCTTCTATTAAGAAAAACATGTCTGATATAATATGAATAGCGGAGTTTGAGAGTTATTACCAAAGTGAAGTGGAAAAATAGTGTGGGGGTGAGTTTAATATAGTGTTGAGCGGCTTCTTCATTTCTTTTTGTTGTTATGCATTTTATTTGTATGAGTATTAAAGTAACAGCTCACCGAAAAATGCAAATCGTGTCATCGTGGTGGCCACTCATCCTCCTTCTTTCCTATGAGGAACACGTTTAAAAAGTCTTCATCCTGAAGGTTCTTCTTCCAGATTTTACCTTCTATGAGCTTACAAGAACTCTGGTCTTTAATAATTTTGTGTAGATTCCAAGTTCCTATGTTGTGTAGAAATAAATGCATAGTATCAAGGGTAGTAAAATCAGATGTTTTTTGCTCCACAAAACCAGTTCATAAATCATGATGTCTTTGGAATGTCCCCCATAAAACATGGAAACCCAACATGTGTGTGTTCTTGTGCATGCACAAAACACGGGCCGCTTCATCTGGTATGATAATCTACAGTGCTGTTTCATTCACCGGCCTCTGACTGGTACATTGCGACAAACAAGGAAGTTAACAAGCTTTTCTGGTAGTCACCCCCCCTCACCCTCAGAGAAACCTCATTATTTTCTCTCGTGTAACCACAGCAGCAGATTGAAGTCCGTTCTACCGTACCAGCACTTTTATTCATTTCTTTTCTTCCTCTATTTCAAGCCCTTATAATTACACAAAGGCTTCACAATGTGATTACAGTCCTGGGGTTTAAACTGCTTTGAAGTCTGTCAGTTTGATAGAGATGTGAGACTCTGGGCGTTAGGATGAGGGTATACAATAGTGTTTTTAAACATGATTTCACATCGTTACTGCCCCTCATGAGAATCATTTAGCTTAATCTTGAAACAAAATATCTTTTTCATGAACACGTGGTAGTTCAAGTGTTTTATTTGCTAGTCCACTTTTAAAGTTGTTTAACTTTTCAACATTGTTTTTTAGTATAAATGTAATGTAATATATATATATATATATAAACATATTGATGATCTTATTTTGGAAATTTTTGATTAAATGCCCTCAAGAATGTCACTCTCCCTCAAACGATCTGCTTTGAAGTAGCAATAGACTTAGATTTTTCCATTGGCTTTTGGATTATTACAGAAAATAAACTCTGTGACCAACAAGTTTATTATTCCCATATGTTTTTTCTTGTGTTATCTTATTTTCATCAAGATAATCTGTGGTAAAAAGCTGAACACAGGCAATAAATGAGCAAAACCACAGTCGCATAATTTCAGAATCACCACTATTAAGCTTCTGACAGCTCTTTCGGGCTTTAATTAAAAACATTTTCACAAAAGTTTGAGTTAAGATAGTTTGCAAGGGCACGATAATAAACAACGATGCTGTGAAAGCAGACTAGTCAGTAGATGTTCATTATGATGACGTTCCTTAATGACAGCCTCTGTAGTTGTTTTTCAAGACAAGAACTGTAAATGCTTTAAACGTTACAAGGTGACATTACTGATGGATTTTATGGTGTAGAATAAAACGTGAAAATATCCACAGACTTATTTCAGGCATTTAACCAAAAAACCATTCAAAAGACCTCTTGACCCACCCATGCTTCCTGTTAGGAATACTTCCAATAGGAAACACAAGAAAGAAAACCGCACAAGTCAGGCAGTTTCTCAAGGTCAAAGGAAATAAGCCAGTGTTTTGTTGCTGAATAAACTAGTTTTGGATCTAAAGCAATCCTGGCTTTGGCTAATCCCAGTACTAGAATGATTCCCAATGGCAAGTTTAACTTTTTAGATCAGTCCTTTAAAATTTTAATGAAATGACATAAGTGGAATATGTTTCATGCAAATGTGGACGTTTGATGTTCGGCTGAGAAATCTCAGTGGCCAGAATAGATTCATCCATTTGAAAGAGTAAGCTTTTATTCATACAGACAGGCAATACCTGATAACAGAATTTAAAGATCACATATAACTGACTGTCTTCAGTGCATTTTTATTAAATGTCAAAACTTAGTAGGCATCAAATAACAAATGAATTGGTACTTAGAACAAAGTACCACAAGTCCATAGTATGAGAGTAAATAGTAACTACAGTAGTTATGATTGAAATGGTGCATGTGACGAGCAGGGCAGTGAACGGCGCAGGCCGTGACGCGAGTGATAAAGAGCGTCAGCTGCGCGCTACACCGGTCTCGTGTCTCTCACGGAGGAGCTCCGGAAGCATAAAAGAGGAGCGACGACAGTGAAGGACGAGAGAGGACCAGGCCTGGACTTTATGTTGTGTTTTAGTATGTTTGTGTCTTTTACTTTCGTTTTGTTGTTTGTTTTTTTTATTATTAAAGTGACATTGAATGTTTGCCGGTTCCCGCCTCCTTCTTCCCGTAATTAAGAACTGTGTTACAGTGCACTTTACAATGATGTAACATTTAAACTCTCATTTAAGCTTCGGTTCCATGGACTTTTTAATTTGTATTTCATTGTTTTCCTCAGTTTAAAACATAGTTGTTGAGTGGATGGTTTGGCTCTGGGAAACCTGAAGCTTATGCCAAATAACAGCTTGGTCATTCTGCTGTAAGTGATTTTACTTTCGCCCATCCAAGGAGGCTGAGTAATGTAGTGATTGGTACTCACGTCACTGCCGACATCGAGATTTTTGAATCACACATCACTTAAGGTGTGGTTATAAGTACATCAGAGCTACGTTAGCTAATGGAAAACTGTTGTTTCTATGAATCTAATTAGGTCAAGAAAAAATAAATGGAAGATTATGTTATTAGCGAGCATCAGTTATATCACCTCTAATGTAAATTGAAAAATCATATACTGATAATATACAACAATGCCAAGGTCTCTGGAAAGAGTGGGTGTTGTTAAGTGAGCAGTCCGATGGTGGTGACGTTTTCCACTGGTTGTGACAATGTAGTGGGGAGAGGAGTCGGAATCTGTTTCAACTGCCTTGAACACGAAGCTCTGTGGGATGCTGAGCTCCTGTAACACCAAAAGGGGTCCGACAATCTGGAACATGCAGATGAGTCCATGAAGTAGTTGTAGAAGGTCCTTAACAATCCAGGTCACGCAGACGAAGGAACCTTGAGGTTGAACCTTGACACTCAGAACTTGGTCTTAACGCATTTGTCTGGCATTGAGACTTGGGATGTGCTGTAGTCATCACTGTCTTTCTGGACGAAAACTCTGAACATAGCTTTTTTTAATGTGTCTTTCCTCACAGATTGGAGGCTCAGAACATGGTTGCATCTGTCCAGCCTGTCTCATTGTTAATATGTCGGTATTAATACATAACTTCCAAAGACACATACATTTTGTACATTTGGATAGGTGCTGAAATATATAGCATAACTACATTTTTACAATGAAAAAACGTAAAATATTTACAAATCTTTCATGCCTTAAAGATATCTGTAGAATTTCCGTTTTATCGTCTTGTAGATAAATGTAAGATCCCTAAACCCCATCCCGAACCTAAACATACCCATTTTATACAGAATATTAAAGTAATAAAACATAATGGTGTCACAGATCTGCCAGGCTCAAACATCAACCAAACACAACGCACACCTTCACCAGAATACTAATTGCTCTCACCTGCATCTCATTTGCCAATCACATACCAACTATATAAGCACACACCTCACCTCGCCTCATTGTCCGGTCTAGTTCATGTGAAGAGGACGTCACTCTATGCTCCTGCCTGTTACCTGCCTGTTACCTGCCTGTTACCTGCTTGTTACCTGCCTGTTACCTGCTTTTTACCTGCCTGTTATCTGCCTGTTACCTGCCTGTTACCTGCCTGTTACCTGCTTGTTACCTGCCTGTTATCTGCCTGTTACCTGCTTGTTACCTGCCTGTTACCTGCCTGTTACCTGCTTGTTACCTGCCTGTTACCTGCCTGTTACCTGCTTGTTACCTGCCTGTTATCTGCCTGTTACCTGCTTGTTACCTGCCTGTTACCTGCCTGTTACCTGCTTGTTACCTGCCTGTTACCTGCCTGTTACCTGCCTGTTACCTGCCTGTTACCTGCTTTTTACCTGCCTGTTACCTGCCTGTTACCTGCTTGTTACCTGCCTGTTATCTGCCTGTTACCTGCTTGTTACCTGCCTGTTACCTGCCTGTTACCTGCTTGTTACCTGCCTGTTACCTGCCTGTTACCTGCTTTTTACCTGCCTGTTACCTGCTTGTTATCTGCCTGTTACCTGCCTGTTACCTGCCTGTTATCTGCCTGTTACCTGCCTGTTACCTGCTTGTTACCTGCCTGTTACCTGCTTGTTACCTGCCTGTTATCTGCCTGTTACCTGCCTGTTACCTGCTTGTTACCTGCCTGTTACCTGCTTGTTACCTGCCTGTTACCTGCTTGTTACCTGCCTGTTATCTGCCTGTTACCTGCCTGTTACCTGCCTGTTACCTGCTTGTTACCTGCCTGTTATCTGCCTGTTACCTGCTTGTTACCTGCCTGTTACCTGCCTGTTACCTGCTTGTTACCTGCCTGTTACCTGCCTGTTACCTGCTTGTTACCTGCCTGTTATCTGCCTGTTACCTGCTTGTTACCTGCCTGTTACCTGCCTGTTACCTGCTTGTTACCTGCCTGTTACCTGCCTGTTACCTGCCTGTTACCTGCCTGTTACCTGCCTGTTACCTGCTTTTTACCTGCCTGTTACCTGCCTGTTACCTGCTTGTTACCTGCCTGTTATCTGCCTGTTACCTGCTTGTTACCTGCCTGTTACCTGCCTGTTACCTGCTTGTTACCTGCCTGTTACCTGCCTGTTACCTGCCTGTTACCTGCCTGTTATCTGCCTGTTACCTGCCTGTTACCTGCCTGTTACCTGCTTTTTACCTGCCTGTTACCTGCCTGTTACCTGCTTGTTACCTGCCTGTTATCTGCCTGTTACCTGCTTGTTACCTGCCTGTTACCTGCCTGTTACCTGCTTGTTACCTGCCTGTTATCTGCCTGTTACCTGCCTGTTACCTGCTTGTTACCTGCTTGTTACCTGCCTGTTATCTGCCTGTTACCTGCTTGTTACCTGCCTGTTACCTGCCTGTTACCTGCTTGTTACCTGCCTGTTACCTGCTTGTTACCTGCCTGTTACCTGCCTGTTACCTGCCTGTTATCTGCCTGTTACCTGCCTGTTACCTGCTTGTTACCTGCCTGTTATCTGCCTGTTACCTGCTTGTTACCTGCCTGTTACCTGCCTGTTACCTGCTTGTTACCTGCCTGTTACCTGCCTGTTACCTGCTTGTTACCTGCCTGTTATCTGCCTGTTACCTGCTTGTTACCTGCCTGTTACCTGCCTGTTACCTGCTTGTTACCTGCCTGTTACCTGCCTGTTACCTGCCTGTTACCTGCTTGTTACCTGCCTGTTATCTGCCTGTTACCTGCTTGTTACCTGCCTGTTACCTGCCTGTTACCTGCCTGTTATCTGCCTGTTACCTGCCTGTTACCTGCCTGTTACCTGCTTGTTACCTGCCTGTTATCTGCCTGTTACCTGCCTGTTACCTGCCTGTTACCTGCCTGTTACCTACCTGTTCTCCAGTACTGTCTGCTTCCAGTCATCATCCGTTCTCCAAGTCAGTTGAGTTTCCCTGCCTGGACTGTGGACATTAATGTACGGTGAATATAACTTACCTGATCTTCTGAGGTGTGTGCATTTGACAATCTGGTTTCTCGGAAACCCATCTGCAAAACAAGAGACTTTGTTCAATACCATTCTACATGTCGCTGTCATATCAAATCACTGCCAACTTACCTGTAACTGCCTCATTGCTGTGAATGAACAAACTATGTTTTATTAACCTCTGTTTGAGTGTCGTCCTGTAACAAATGGACAGAAATGTGAAGGAAAATGACAATATTAGTAACAATATAGCATTAAAATGATATTTAGAGCCACTAATCCTACACCTACCCCTAAATTTACCCATAACCATTTATTAAAACTACGTACTGTTATAAATAAGAGCATGACAGACAAACAAGCGAAATCAAAATAACTTATTTATTGCAAAAGTGGTACCAAAAGTAGTTTAGGTGATGGGTTGAAGTCACAGTCTTCTCTGACGATATTAATCTATGAAAATATGAATGCAGCTTCTTTCCGTGAATGCGCACACTCATTTCAAATATCAATCCACTGAAACACGGCATGACTCAATCTGTGACGAAGCAGGTGAGAACCAATGAGCGTTCGATATCAGTGGCGTAAACCACGTCGCTTCTTGAGGTGCAACTTTCAAATTTGAATCAAAATGCGTGCGAGCTTTGACTGTGACGATTCAACGATTAATGGATAAAGGGCTGAACTTGGATCTGTTCCTTACAAACATACGGATTCTAAAAATTTGGAGTACAGCAAACAACTAAAATTGATGCGATTTGTGAATTTATGTTGCGTTTTGGTGAATCTTATGGTTGTATCGTCAGTCGCTGCATAAGAGAAAATGCCTCGTGTCTCACAGCAAACAAACTAAATATTACAAAATGGTTAAACAACTACAGAAATGTTTTTCATTTTAAAGTTTTAAAGTGTAGTCTTGTTTAACATTATGTAATCCTCTGAAACGAGTTTGCGGCACAAGTCACGGACATAAATGTCATTTCATGTTACGTAGGCTACGAGCAAACTGCATTGAATAAATGGTTTTAAAAATTATGTATTGATATGACAATTGAATATAACAGTCAAAACATTAATGCCACGATTTTAGTATTAATTAATGGGAATTTATACTCATTCACACTTGGATATGTAAATAATTTACATTTTAATGCTGTCAATACATAAGTAATTTACATTTAAGAACTATAAAATGTGAATTTTGTACATTTTTGTGTGCATGAGAACGTAAGTAAATGTACATGTGGGAAACTACAATTAACGTAAAAATTGGCACGTATTCGAATGAGATAACGTTGTTCTGTCTCACCCGATGGGAGACTCAGCACTTATATCTGTAGCTGCCTTTCCTGTAATGGGCTGCAGGCTCAGAACTTTTTTGATCTGGTTTCTGTCTATCCCCTTACAGGACTCAGAACAAGGAGTGTATTTTAAAAGGGTACCTTTATTCCTTTCTGCTGAGGAGGAGATTGGCACCTCTCTATTCCATTGCTGCGATTGGCTTCTGGCATCAGAGGGGGCATTGTGATCCATCCTTCTTTCCCCCGTGGAACTAATTTGCATAAAACACACAGTCGGAAGCCTTTAAAGTGTATTTCTCACTTTCCAAACTACCAGTAAAATACATGTGGCAATATTCTAAACAAATAGAGTCCAAACAAGATGGGAAAAGATTGAATTTGCATGTATTTGCGGCTGAATTTGTGTAAGATGTTGCACTAAAAAATAGGTGTCACTGAGAATACTCATTTCTCGGAATAAGTAATGGATGTGTGTGGTTTGAAAACATAGTTATGAATGGATCTTTGTGATCACTCTTTGTTTCACCCACTTCTTCTGCATCTGGAGGCCCTGAGGAATTTTTATGGCAGTCGCAGGCCAAAACCTTAGGAATTCGTTTCTAGATGGGTGGAGGGCAGAAACTGCATGTGGGACCAATGAGAAATCCTTTCCTTCCCGGGTTTGGTAGCAGAGGTGGTCCTCTTGCACTCTAAGAGGTGTCCGGCTGCTGTCCGAGCATCTTTATCTGATGGTGTTGGACAGTCTGTTTGTGTAAATCCACAAAGATCTGATCTAAATATAGCAAATCTTTGTCCACTGTTATGGACTGAGAGGAGCCGGTGCCAGAAACTGGGCCCTGGAATGTGCTGTCCACCAACAGGGGAGTAACGAAATACAAGTAACTTAGTTGCGTGTTTAAAATACAAGATTTGAGTGACTGTGTTTGATTTTAAATGGGTGGTAATCAGATTACTGTCACGGTAGACACATTCTCTGTTCCTTCTAGTCTTGTGTTTATGTTGTGGTGTGAGCACATGTGGGTTGTGGGCGTGAATGTATGACATCACTTGATCCGCTCCAGCTGATCATCATCTCCCCACCAGCTGCTTGCAATCTCATCACTCCTATATATACTCACCGCTTTTCCTTCATCCTTGTCAGATCGTTGTTTGATGTCGTCCGTGTTGGTGTCCCGGTGTTCTGTTCCTGCCTTTTGTTCCTGTTCCTCGTCCTCGTCCTCGTCATCGTCATCGTCGTTGGAGTCCGCCGTTTGTCACCGCCACTTCACTACACATCTCCACGGATTCTGATCATCTAGGTCCCTGCGTCACCCAGTTATTCTGTTTGTACTGTTGCTATTATAAGACTTTCTATTAAATAATATCGCACTTGCTTCCAGTGTTCTGTTCAGTAATTATGACAGAACGATCTGACCAACAGATGGAAGCAGCGAGCGGATCTGCCAGGTCGGTGGATGAATTCATACATCACAGTATCCGGAGAATGGATTCACAACAAGAAGAGATCGTCAACACAGGTCGCGCAGTGCAAGCCTTGGTGACGCAGGTGTCCGAGCTCACCCAGCAGATCCGTAGCTTACAGATTCCCGCTGCGCCGCCCACACCAGTCGTTCTCCCCCCACCTCCAGCGAGCCCCTCTCGGTCTGAGCCTCGTCTACCGGTACCCGAGTCCTATGCCGGGGAGCCTAACTTTTGTAGAGCATTTTTGACCCGGTGCTCTATGCACTTTGCACTACAGACCAACACATTTAGCACCGAGCAATCTAAAGTGGCCTTCGTGCTCACTTTACTGACCGGGAGGGCGGCTCTTTGGGGAACGGCGGTGTGGGAGAATCAAGATCCATGCTGCGCCTCGTTCAAGACCCTCGCCGACGAGATGAAGAAGGTGTTCGATCGGGCGGTGTATGGAAGAGAGGCAGCCAGAACGTTGATGGAACTCCGCCAGGGAGAGAGATCGGTCTCTGACTTTTCTATTGAATTCCGGACCCTGGCAGCGGAGTGCGGATGGAACGAGGAGGCGCAGTGGGACATGTTCCTGCATGGGTTGGCTGACCACGTTCAGAGGGAGATCTACGCCCTGGATCTCCCGGCCACACTCACAGGACTCATAGATCTGGCTCTGCGGGTGGACGCTCGACTGTCCAGGGTCGAGCGCCGAGTTCCGTCCACCCGTGCTTTCGGAGGTATCGAGTCGAGATCCAGCGGCAGGGACGTGGTCAGCTCCGTCTATGATCCCGAGCCCATGCAGGTGGGTCGAGCTCGGCTTTCCCGGGAGGAGAGGGAGAGGCGGAGGTCCCAGGGCCTTTGCCTGTATTGTGGAGGAGCGGGACATTTTGCTTACAGCTGCCCGGTAAAAGGTCCAGCCCGATAGTAAATTTGAGGCTACTGTCGGGTGGGATCTCCGCTAGGAAGACCTCATCCCCGATTTCATCTACCTCCACACTCCTCCCGGTGAGACTTAGATGGTCAGTCCACCAGCACGATTGTCGAGCACTCCTGGATTCTGGGGCGGAAGGTAATTTCATGGACCACAATTTTGCACAGAAATTTCAGATTCCCCTCAGACCCCTCACTCACAGAATTGCAGTTCACGCTCTGAATGGACAAGATCTCCCCACCATTTCCCTCTCCACTGAAGACATAACACTTATCACTTCTGGCAACCATTCCGAGACTATTTCATTTTACATCATGGACTCACCCCTTGCACCTGTCGTCCTCGGACATCCCTGGCTCATCCAACACAACCCTCGAGTAGACTGGCATCATAAAGCCGTGCTGGAGTGGAGCAAGGAATGTCATAAGTCCTGTCTTGTGTCTGCTTGTTCGTCTGTACCTGTTTCTGTGTTTCAGGAGGAAACAGGGGATCTGTCTAACGTGCCCGCTGAGTACCTGGACCTGAAGGAAGTGTTCAGTAAGTCTCGTGCTGCTTCTCTTCCTCCGCATCGTCCCTATGACTGTGCTATAGATTTACTGCCAGGTAAGTCTCCGCCTAAAGGCAAGTTATATTCACTTTCTGTTCCAGAGAGGGAGGCTATGGAGAAATATATTTCTGATTCTCTAGCAGCCAAGTTCATTCGCCCTTCCTCTTCTCCAGCGGGGGCGGGGTTCTTTTTTGTGGGTAAGAAGGACGGTTCTCTGCGACCTTGCATTGATTACCGAGGGTTGAATAACATCACGGTAAAGAATACTTATCCTTTGCCGTTGATATCTTCTGCCTTCGAGAGGCTGCAGGGAGCCTCCATTTTCACGAAATTGGATTTGCGTAACGCTTATCATTTGGTTCGCATTAGGGAGGGGGATGAGTGGAAAACTGCCTTTAACACCCCCAGGGGGCACTTTGAATATTTGGTTATGCCTTTCGGGCTGTCCAACTCCCCGGCAGTTTTCCAGGCACTGGTCAATGACGTGTTGCGAGATATGATCGATCAGTTCATATATGTCTACCTGGATGACATATTGATATTTTCTTCTTCTCTCCAGGAGCATGTGCAGCACGTCCGGCGAGTGCTTCTGAGGTTGCTGGAGAATGGGCTTTTTGTCAAGGCGGAGAAATGCGATTTTCATGCACAGTCTGTCCCTTTCCTAGGGTACATCGTCTCGTCTGAGGGGATGCGGATGGACCCTGAGAAGATCAAGGCTGTGGTGGATTGGCCAAGCCCGGATTCTCGCAAGGCCCTGCAGAGATTCCTGGGGTTCGCCAATTTCTACCGGCGTTTTATTCGCAATTTCAGCCAACTAGTCGCACCTCTGACTGCCTTGACCTCCCCAAGAACTACGTTCAGGTGGTCTGACACAGCCGAGGCTGTGTTTACCAAACTGAAAGGCCGCTTTGTTTCAGCCCCCATCCTCGTAGCCCCTGATTCTTCACGTCAGTTCGTGGTGGAGGTCGACGCGTCAGAGGTGGGAGTAGGAGCAGTGCTGTCCCAACGTTCCCTTTCAGACGACAAGATGCACCCTTGCGCGTTTTTGTCCCATCGGTTGTCCCCGGCGGAACGTAATTACGACATTGGTAACAGGGAGTTGTTGGCCGTCAAGTTAGCGTTGGAGGAATGGCGCCACTGGTTAGAAGGGTCGGGGGTACCTTTTATCGTCTGGACTGATCACAAGAACTTAGAATACATCAGAACTGCTAAAAGATTGAACTCCAGGCAGGCTCGGTGGGCACTTTTTTTCGGTCGTTTTGATTTTTCTCTTTCATACCGTCCGGGTTCCAAGAACATCAAACCCGACGCCTTGTCCCGCATATTTGATTTTTCCGAACGCCCGGTTACTCCCGAGTGCATTTTGCCCGAAACATTATTCGTTTCCACACTCTCATGGGAGGTCGAATCGAGGGTCGTGAAGGCCCTAGAAGGGGTAACGCCTCCGCCCGGTTGTCCACCGAATCGATTGTTTGTACCGGAGGGATTACGGTCGGACGTTGTCCAGTGGGGTCATGGTTCCAGCGTGGCTTGCCATCCAGGAGTTAATCGTACTAGTTTTTTAGTCAGGCAACGATTCTGGTGGCCCCGCATGGCTCGCGACATTCACGATTTTGTATTGGCTTGCTCGGTTTGTGCCATTGGTAAGACTTCCAATCGACCTCCAGATGGGTTACTTCAGCCGTTGTCGGTTCCTTCGAGACCCTGGTCCCACATCGCTCTAGATTTTATTACCGCCCTCCCACCCTCTCAGGGGAACACGGTCGTTTTGACCGTGGTGGACCGGTTCTCGAAGGCAGCCCATTTCATTCCCTTACCCAAATTACCCTCAGCTAAGGAGACGGCGGTTGCAGTTGTAGATCACGTCTTTCGTCTACATGGCCTCCCGATTGACGTGGTTTCCGACAGGGGTCCCCAGTTTGTGTCCAAATTTTGGCGAGAGTTTTGTAGACTACTGGGGGCGACGGTCAGTCTGTCTTCTGGGTTTCACCCCCAGAGCAATGGTCAGACCGAGAGAGCCAACCAGGATTTGGAGAGGGTGTTGCGATGTTTGGTATCCAAGAATCCTTCCTCATGGAGCCAACAACTTTCTATGGTAGAGTACGCACACAACACGTTACCAGTGTCGGCCACGGGCCTATCTCCGTTTGAGTGTAGCGTAGGTTACCAGCCACCTATTTTTCCCAGTCTGGAATCCGAGGTGGCGGTCCCCTCTGCTCACGCCTTCGTCCAGAGGTGTCACCGTACCTGGACTAGAGCCCGTGAGACTCTACTCCAGGTGGGGGCGCGCACTAAGGCAAGGGCCGATCGCCACAGGTCTAAGCCTCCCGTATACGTCGTTGGTCAAAAAGTGTGGCTTTCAACTAAGAACATTCCTTTGCGCTCCGTCTCTAATAAGCTTGCACCCAAATTCATTGAGCCGTTTACGGTCACTAAAATCATTAGTCCGGTGGCAGTCCGCCTCAAATTACCTCCCGCGTACAGGAGGGTTCATTCCGTCTTCCATGTGTCAAAAATTAAACCCGTGTTTCATTCTCACATTAATCCGCCTGCCCCGGTTCCTCCCCCACCGCGACTCGTAGATGGGGAGACCACTTATTCGGTTAATCGAATTCTGGACTCTAGGCGGAGGGACGCGGATTTCAGTACTTGGTGGACTGGGAAGGTTACGGTCCGGAGGAGAGAAGTTGGGTTCCTGCTAGAGACATATTGGATCACTCCCTTATCGAGGACTACAATCGACAGGTAAAGGAGCCTGGGAACGCCAGGAGGCGTTCTTAGGAGGAGGGGTACTGTCACGGTAGACACATTCTCTGTTCCTTCTAGTCTTGTGTTTATGTTGTGGTGTGAGCACATGTGGGTTGTGGGCGTGAATGTATGACATCACTTGATCCGCTCCAGCTGATCATCATCTCCCCACCAGCTGCTTGCAATCTCATCACTCCTATATATACTCACCGCTTTTCCTTCATCCTTGTCAGATCGTTGTTTGATGTCGTCCGTGTTGGTGTCCCGGTGTTCTGTTCCTGCCTTTTGTTCCTGTTCCTCGTCCTCGTCATCGTCATCGTCGTTGGAGTCCGCCGTTTGTCACCGCCACTTCACTACACATCTCCACGGATTCTGATCATCTAGGTCCCTGCGTCACCCAGTTATTCTGTTTGTACTGTTGCTATTATAAGACTTTCTATTAAATAATATCGCACTTGCTTCCAGTGTTCTGTTCAGTAATTATGACAATTACAGTTCCATCTGAAAAGTGTTTTAGATTACCAAAGTGATTACTTTGAGTTTTAATGTCATTTAAACAGCGATTGGTGATTCTCTGACTCTGACCGTCTGAAAAAGACGAGTTCAGTTTCATCAACATTTTAATACTTTTAAGAGGGATCATAAAAAATCAATTATTTTTATTTAGTTCTGTCCTGAACAAGACAAAATGACTGAATTTATTAAAAAAAAAAATCAACTGAACTGTCCTGTCATGACCTGATGATCCACGACTGTTTTCATGATAGTTGTTTGTGAGTCATTTTATAATTCACTCGACACTGTGACTTTTTCTCACAATTTGTTTTTTCCCTCACAATTGTGAGTTTGTGTTTCACAATTCTGACTTTTTTTTCTCAGGATTGCGAGATTTAAACTCACAATTTCAAGTTATAAAGTCAGAATTGGAAGATTTAAACTTGCAATACTGACTTTTTTCTTGCAATTGTGAATTTAGTATGTGAGTTTATATCTCATAATTCTGACTTTTCTCAATATTGTCAGTTTATATCTCATAATTCTGACTTTTCTCAATATTGTGAGTTTATATCTCATAATTCTGACTTTTCTCAATATTGTCAGTTTATATCTCATAATTCTGACTTTTCTCAATATTGTCAGTTTATATCTCATAATTCTGACTTTTCTCAATATTGTCAGTTTATATCTCATAATTCTGACTTTTCTCAATATTGTGAGTTTATATCTCATAATTCTGACTTTTCTCAATATTGTCAGTTTATATCTCATAATTCTGACTTTTCTCAATATTGTCAGTTTATATCTCATAATTCTGACTTTTCTCAATATTGTCAGTTTATATCTCATAATTCTGACTTTTCTCAATATTGTCAGTTTATATCTCATAATTCTGACTTTTCTCAATATTGTGAGTTTATATCTCATAATTCTGACTTTTCTCAATATTGTCAGTTTATATCTCATAATTCTGACTTTTCTCAATATTGTGAGTTTATATCTCATAATTCTGACTTTTCTCAATATTGTCAGTTTATATCTCATAATTCTGACTTTTCTCAATATTGTCAGTTTATATCTCATAATTCTGACTTTTCTCAATATTGTCAGTTTATATCTCATAATTCTGACTTTTCTCAATATTGCGAGTTTATATCTCATAATTCTGACTTTTCTCAATATTGCGAGTTTATATCTCATAATTCTGACTTTTCTCAATATTGTGAGTTTATATCTCATAATTCTGACTTTTCTCAATATTGTGAGTTTATATCTCATAATTCTGACTTTTCTCAATATTGTCAGTTTATATCTCATAATTCTGACTTTTCTCAATATTGTGAGTTTATATCTCATAATTCTGACTTTTCTCAATATTGTCAGTTTATATCTCATAATTCTGACTTTTCTCAATATTTTCAGTTTATATCTCATAATTCTGACTTTTCTCAATATTGCGAGTTTATATCTCATAATTATGACTTTTCTCAATATTGTCAGTTTATATCTCATAATTCTGACTTTTCTCAATATTTTCAGTTTATATCTCATAATTCTGACTTTTCTCAATATTGTGAGTTTATATCTCATAATTCTGACTTTTCTCAATATTGTGAGTTTATATCTCATAATTCTGACTTTTCTCAATATTTTCAGTTTATATCTCATAATTCTGACTTTTCTCAATATTGTGAGTTTATATCTCATAATTCTGACTTTATAACTCACAATTGCAACTTTATATCACTCAATTCTGAGGGAAAAAGTCAGAATTGTGAGATAAAAACTCTCAATGACCTTTTTTGTGTTTGTTTCACACTTATTAGTATTCCAAAGTATTCTAAAGTATTTAGATGAAGTGACTAAACTTGAGTAATGTAACGAAATACGTTACAAATGACTTTTTTAAGCATGTATTTTGTAATCTGTAGTGAAATGCATTTTAAATGTAACCCGCCCAGCCCTGTCCACCAACATCTACTGAGTTCCACAGAAAAAAATAAAACTCATACTGGTAATTAACAGGAGAGTGAATGATGGCAGAACTTTCATTTTTGGATGGACAACTGCTCTGTTAGTATGCTCTAGAGTGTTGACATTTGCACCAACGTCAGATGAGAGATGATCAGAATCATGGTGATGGCAAGCATACGCTTCTGACCTCAGGCAAACAAGAGCTGGTTGACTCTGCGCGGGTTAGTTTGGGATGAGGAGGACTAAGAGTGAAGCTTTTTATCATGACATTTCTTATTTTTTGAGCTGCATTGTCAAAATCATACACACAACTACATTCTGCTGTTACTGTGTAGGGACTGTCGACGCACCAGTGTGGATCTTCACTGTACATCGTAATTGTAGATGCTTTGGCTTGAATATACAGGGAGTGCAGAATTATTAGGCAAGTTGTATTTTTGAGGATTAATTTTATTATTGAACAACAACCATGTTCTCAATGAACACAAAAAACTCATTAATATCAAAGCTGAATATTTTTGGAAGTTTTAGTTTTTAGTTTTAGCTATTTTAGGGGGATATCTGTGTGTGCAGGTGACTATTACTGTGCATAATTATTAGGCACCTTAACAAAAAACAAATTTATACCCATTTCAATTATTTCTTTTTACCAGTGAAACCAATATAACATCTCAACATTCACAAATATACATTTCTGACATTCAAAAACCAAACAAAAACAAATCAGTGACCAATATAGCCACCTTTCTTTGCAAGGACACTCAAAAGCCTGCCATCCATGGATTCTGTCAGTGTTTTGATCTGTTCACCATCAACATTGCGTGCAGCAGCAACCACAGCCTCCCAGACACTGTTCAGAGAGGTGTACTGTTTTCCCTCCTTGTAAATCGCACATTTGATGATGGACCACAGGTTCTCAATGGGGTTCAGATCAGGTGAACAAGGAGGCCATATCATTAGATTTTCTTCTTTTATACCCTTTCTTGCCAGCCACGCTGTGGAGTACTTGGACGCGTGTGATGGAGCATTGTCCTGCATGAAAATCATGTTTTTCTTGAAGGATGTAGACTTCTTCCTGTACCACTGCTTGAAGAAGGTGTCTTCCAGAAACTGGCAGTAGGACTGGGAGTTGAGCTTGACTCCATCCTCAACCCGAAAAGGCCCCACAAGCTCATCTTTGATGATACCAGCCCAAACCAGTACTCCACCTCCACCTTGCTGGCGTCTGAGTCGGACTGGAGCTCTCTGCCCTTTACCAATCCAGCCACGGGCCCATGCATCTGGCCCATCAAGACTCACTCTCATTTCATCAGTCCATAAAACCTTAGAAAAATCAGTCTTGAGATATTTCTTGGCCCAGTCTTGACGTTTCAGCTTGTGTGTCTTGTTCAGTGGTGGTCGACTTTCTGCCTTTCTTACCTTGGCCATGTCTCTGAGTATTGCACACCTTGTGCTTTTGGGCACTCCAGTGATGTTGCAGCTCTGAAATATGGCCAAACTGGTGGCAAGTGGCATCTTGGCAGCTGCACGCTTGACTTTTCTCAGTTCACGGGCAGTTATTTTGCGCCTTGGTTTTTCCACACGCTTCTTGCGACCCTGTTGACTATTTTGAATGAAACGCTTGATTGTTCGATGATCACGCTTCAGAAGCTTGGCTATTTTAAGACTTCTGCATCCCTCTGCAATATATCTCACTATTTTTGACTTTTCTGAGGCTGTCAAGTCCTTCTTTTGACCCATTTTGCCAAAGGAAAGGAAGTTGCCTAATAATTATGCACACCTGATATAGGGTGTTGATGTCATTAGACCACACCCCTTCTCATTACAGAGATGCACATCACCTAATATGCTTAATTGGTAGTAGGCTTTCCAGCCTATACAGCTTGGAGTAAGACAACATGCATAACGAGGATGATGTGGTCAAAATACTCATTTGCCTAATAATTCTGCACTCCCTGTATTTAAAAACGTACCTTTTTAAAAAGTTTTTTAATGTTTACATTTTTTTGTGTTTAAATGTGTTAATGTTAATTGGCCATTGATTTTAACTTAACTCTTATTCTCTCTCTCTTTTTTTTTCTTTTTTTTTGGCCTCTTTTGTAGCACTTTGAGATTTTTTTAAAATGTAAAGTGCTTTATAAATAAAATTTATTATTATTATGTCCCAAATAAGAAGTTTCACTGGAAAATGTCATCTGTAGTAGTAAGTAATGCCATCCACTTTTGTTCTGACCAACTGAATTTTTTTTTACTATAAATCGCGCAATCAGTGGCGCAAATTATCATTGTTATACTTTGTTCTCAAACTGAAACATCAACATTCCGTGACTATGTGTATGTAGTGTATTATCGTTATCCATAATTGTATGGATTAAATGTGTACTACTGTAACCTTATTAACCAATGAACCATTGAACACCAGTCCATCAGAAAAATAGCCATCTCTGCGTCCATTTTTAGGTCAGAAGCCCTGCCAACATGTATTCTCGTTTTCTTACGGTAGGCTCTCCGCAATCCTTTTACTTTTTACTTTTTACACAGTTGTGAGTGATAATTGTCATTTTGAACTTTCTGGATTACAAGCCACTATCTCAAGTTGAAATCCACCGCGCACATGAACTAGCCAGGACTCCTTCCTTCTGTTTACAGATGCGACGTAATGACGCAAAGACACACGCCAGCAAACTCGGGTTTTTCGGTACTCTGATTATAAAACATTATTACAAGCTAGTGGTTGTGAATCAAGCTAAGGTAAGGAGATCGTTCTGAACTCGGATTGGTTATGCACTTCCTCAATAATTGATTTCGGATCGTTTATAACCAAAAAAAGTTACAGACAGCAAATTTAAAAGTAAATAATATATAGTCTAAAATATGTAACTAAATACTTTAAATGAATCCCTCCCCTGACACATACATTGTATTTCTGTAATAAGACATTTTAATTCTAAAGCCGTTTTTTTTTTTATTTTACACGTTTGATACAATGATGCAATTTCTACATGACTTGCAGACCTTTAACGATCTCATCCCCCCCTCTCTCTTCCACTTTGCTCCCTGTCTATTCTATACTGTCCTATCTCAATAAAGGCAAAAGCAAATCTTAAAACAAACAACAATTATTCCCGTAAATACGGTGAAAAACTCTTGGCCTTTCGCCATTACCTTAAAACGGCAACGTGTCATTTCCAATGTACAGTAAATCCTCAGTTTGCATCTTTACACATGTTAATAACAGCTTGTTCAAGTTCTTTAATTGGCAAATACATTTGTTTATGTTTCCAGAATATAGAACTATTCATAATCACAGTCAGGAAACAGATGTGCTTCGTTCCTTTGGCTAGGGCAGTGTTTTGGTTGGCATGGTTTTCACTGGCATTTGGTCACTCACAAACAGCTTGCAGGAACTAATATTTAAACCAGTGCCAGTTTGTTCTGCTGTTTTACAGACACTGAGCTAGAAATGTCAACAGCTGCATGTCATATAATATGTGCACATGTGTACATATTTCATACATTTGCAAATACTCTAATCTTAAGTCTTAAATTTAATTGCATGCGTTACTGTCATGACAACTCTCAGGATACTGTCCTAAATGTGGAATACAAAACTTTGAATGTATGTTCGGTCTTGGTTGACTAGATCTGGTTCTGCTGCTGCAATTAGATACACAGACACACTGTTGTGATCATGTAGAAATCCCGCAGCAGATCTAGGCAGGTGGAGCTGGGGGAGGTGGAGGGTTTAAAAAGGAAACCTGATTGTGAGCTGCAGGACTAGCTTACCCAGACTATATAAATGTTGATTAAGCAAACTCACTGGCTGCAGAACCAGCAGTGGCCAAGTAGTAAAACATGTGATTGCAAGCAAATTGAATTTAAAGGACTGATCCTGCAGCATCTAGAGTTTGGTTCATGAACTAAACATATGAATGAATAACTCAAATTAGACCGGTGATTTTTGCATGACAGGGCATAAAACAGATATGCAAAATATTGAGCACAACATAATCGAGACTTGAGGATGGGCACTTTTTTTCCCAAGGACATCCTGACGGCCAACCACGGCGACTTAGAGTTTGAAGGACCACTCACATTTCCATCAGAAAAGGAAAAACTCTAGTCTATAAAGTTTGCTCTGGAAAGTAGGTTTTCCAGTGGTGATCTCAGTGGTCTAAACTAAAGTATAGTACTGTCGTTTGTCTTAATATAACCACCTAAATTTAGGAGCAGTGATAATTCTTGACCATGGCAAGTGTCCCAGTTTCTCAAACGATTCCAGTGTGTATTTCCCAGATGCCGTCTGCTCCTCCTAAATTCTGTCACATTCACAAAAGAGTTTAGTTAAGTTTGTGGTTATTTAACCTCTCTATAATTCACGATCCTTATTTCAAAGAGTAACATTGAAATTTTGTTCTTGTAAGTGTCGCTAATGTGTTTCAGAGCCTTAACAGTACACTGTAATGAATTGCTGTAAAAATTACGGCATTGTTTTACAGCCGCTGGCTGTTTTTTAATAATACAGCATGTTGCTGTAAACTGCAATGCATTCTGGGGTCACGTGTCGGTTTGACTCAAATTTACAGAATATTGCTTCCCTTCGTAATTTAAAAAAATTACAATTATTTACTGTAATCAGAGAATACATGGAAATTCTGTAAATTAACTTACAGTAAAGCTACTGTAAATTTTACAGTAACTGTCTGGCAACCCTGCTGTAAAATTTACAGTAATTTTTTAACAGTGTTGGGCAATATTCAACAAACGCACACTATTTCCTTTTCTCTTCAGCTCAGTTTACCTGAAATCTTCTGGTTTCATCATCTTGCACTTGCCCGAGGTCTGTCTGTCTGGGCCAGCCTGGCCCGTGGATGTTTATAATAGCACTGAGTCGAGACCTAACCTAAAGTAAAGTTTAAAAAAGACTCATTAGTGTTTAGCTATGAGCAAAACTTCTGTTGTACCGCATCGCTCCGCTTTAATCTTCAGTACCTTGAGAGATCGCCAAGCCTGAAATAGCTGAAGTGTGACAGTCACCATAAGCATCTACACAAAATAAAGAAGGCTTTCTTTCATTAATTTATGTGGTGTGGTTTTAAGGTTAGCTTGGTGGGTGAGTGTGTGTGTGTGTGCTGCGAGTGGGAAGACACACAGCCTTGCAGCTTTGAGTACGTTACAGTATTTGGACTCCATGAATGTAAGAGGGTGTATAGTGTGATGTCCTCAGGTCCACAGTTAAATACATTTTTAGAGAGCATCCCTGAAAAATCAATGTATGTTCTCTGTAAAAATACATACATAATATTCATGAATAATTGTAGTGAGTTTTAATCCTGGTCCTGGGGACCCACAGCTCTGCACATACTTTATGTCTCCCTTATTTAACACACACAAAACACTTTATTTTAACCACTAAGAGTTCTCCTAAATATCAGTAAAAGCTCTTAGCTAAGAGTCTCCTCTTAAAATCTATTCAAAAAGCTGCTGGGACAAACTTTGACTAAATAATAGAGAAAAGTCTTAAGCTAAGAGTAAGGGCGGGATTGAACTCGTTGCTATGGATGATGTCAACACGCTTACTTACGGGAGGGGTCTCTGTCAGTGATTTATTCATAGAAATATTGTAGAATGAGGTCTCATGTTGCCATATTCAAATTAAGATTTTAAAATGTAGGCGAAGTGTCTCTAATTAAACAAGCATATGTTCACCTAATTGTCAGCTTCTTACATGACTGCATGTCCAGAGAATTCGAGCCACAAATTATGTTTTGTAAACAAAGTTGGGGTGGAGTGTATATTTATGTGTGTGTGTATACATACATATACAGGAACGGGACAGGATCAGGAAAGGTCCTCAAGCCGAAATGCGAGCTGCCCAGAATGGCGACGACAGGATATTATTTTCAACTTGACCGCAATGTTTTATCCTCCATCATTCAATAGCCAACATTTTGCTTGATTAAAATCCAAAAAAAAAAAAAAATCTGCTCATCGCAGATTAAAATCTAAAAAAAAAAAATCAAAATAATCAATATATTTATTGATTTAATGATGAAAAGGCTCAGCATCCAAGGCTCTGTCACCTATTGCCTCTTTTGGGAAGACTGCTGAGGCGGATTTCCCCGGCGACAACCATTTTAGGATTGTTTATGATTTGGTCTTGGTGACTTAGGAGTCCTGTTGACTACTCCTCATATTTCACGGGTTTAGGAGCTAGATTTAGCTCTAAAATACTCGGTGAAATACTCTTAGAGCAAAAATTTTGGACTCCTAAATTTAGGACTGACAGACCTATTATTTTTTAAGAGTTTCTCCTAAGTCGGAAAGTTAGGGGCTACTTTTAGCCTTAGGATTTTTTTTGTGAATAAGGCCCCTGATTCAGATCCTCCACTCACAAGGAGAAAGCTTGACCATGCTGTACTGTTACTGTACTGTAACGACAAAAACACGAATTTGTCATGCATATTACATGTTCAGTTTATAGGTGCATAGTGTTTCTTTACAAATCAACTCCTGGCCTGGCATGCATAATAGAGCGTTTTTAGTCGTGTTTACGGATCCTTATGAAAACATTGTTGTCTGTACACAAAAAAACACAAAGGAAAAACTGTTCTATTTTTAGTACATTTGAGACGTAAACATACCCAAAGTGTGTCAGATAAGAGATACAAAATATTGAGTTGTAGCAAATCTGTGTGCACAAGTGATTTTTTCTCTTTTTAAATTAAATTATTTCTTATAGAGGAGCTTATATTTTGGAACAGTTTGGACAGAGACTATGATGCCTTAAGATGCTGAATTCTGAATACAGACCACTGCACTGCACAGTTTGGAACTCAACCTTCTCTCTTCGCTGTAAATCTTTTATAACTGTGCCCATGGAGGCTGTTATGTTAGATAGGCATAACAAACACTTATCTAAGGAGCAGTGATCCATCAACCCCACAATAAAAATGAGAACCATGGCTCTTGGAACAGTGGAACCATGGAACAATGGAACAGCTTCTACCATGATTATGACAGCAAACATCTTCTATTACTACTTGGACAGTGCAATTTTCTATTCATTTAATTAATTTGAGTATATTTAGGTTCTGGTTCTCACCTTATTGATGAACAGAAATTGTAGTTTTCGGGTAACGCTGCAAATTCCTTCATCAACGTCAGCTGCCTCTGTAATAATCTTCGGATTCGTGCAGCACAATCAAGTGAAAATCGCTGCGTGCCATAAATGATAAATCTATTCGGCAGTCTTTTAGCGAAACACCTGTCTTCTTCAAAACAAAAAGTTGCGTCTTAAATGACGTAGGTGTACTCCGGCGCGGAACGTTAAGTGCAACGTGAGTGCGGGCCAGCGGGGGAGTGGGGGTAATCGGTACCAAGTACCTAGTGTGAGTCCTCCCTAAGATTTAGAGTACAGCAAGAGAAGAAATGCCAGAATCTGTCTGCTGAAATTAGAAGAAAGTTTTTAAAAAGTGATGCATCTTTTAAGACGTGTCACATCCAAGTGAAATCATTGGGAAATATGTGAAAGACATTTACATTTCAAATATAAATGAACGAATTAGTTATTTATTCACACATCAGTATAAGAATGTACAATCCCATTCTAGAGACAAATGTTCATTTGAAATGCAAAAAGTTTTTTTTGTTCTTATCTCTTTATTGTAGGCAACTGTATATGGGCTCGTTTTAAATACACAGTGCATTCAGAAAGTATTCACAGCGCTTCACTTTTTCCACATTTTGTTATGTTACAGCCTTATTCCAAAAGGGATTAAATTCATTATTTTCCTCAAAATTATACAAACAATACCCCATAATGACAACGTGAAAGAAGAACTCTTTGCAAATGTATTAAAAACACAAAACAAAACAAAAAAAATCACATGTACGTAAGTATTCACAGCCTTTGCTATGACACTCAAAATGGAGCTCAGGTGCATCCTGTTTCCACTGATCATCGTTGAGATGTTTCTACAACTTGACTGGAGTCCACCTTGACTGGCATTATTTGGAAAGGCACCTGTCTATATAGGGTCTCACAGATAACATTGCATGTCAGAGCACAAACCAAGTCCAATGAATTGTCTGTAGACCTCCGAGACAGGATTGTATCGAGGCACAGATCTGGGGAAGGGTACAGAACAATTTCGGCAGCATTAACGGTCCCAATGAGCACAGTGGCCTCCATCATCCGTCAATGGAAGATGTTTGGAACCACCAGGACTCTGGGGTAGAAGGGCCTTAATCAGGGAGGTGACCAAGAACCTGATGCTCACTCTGACAGAGCTCCAGCGGTTCTCTGTGGAGAGAGGAGAACCTTCCAGAAGAACAACCATCTCTGCAGCACTCCACCAATCAAGCCTGTGTGGAACTAAATTCTCTGATCTGATGACAAAAGATTGAACTCTTTGGCCTGAATAGCAAGCGTCATGTCTGGAACCAGACACCACCTGCCCAATACCATCCCTACAGTGAAGCATGGTGGTGGCAGCATCATGGTGTGGGGATGTTTTTCAGTGGCAGGAATTGGGAGACTAGACAGGATCGAGGAAAAGATGAACCATCCAACCTGATGGAGCGTCAGAGGCCCTGCGAAGAAGAATGGGAGAAACTGCCCAAAAATAGGTGTGCCAAGCTTGTAGCATCATACTCAAAAAAAGACGTGAGGCTAAAACTGGTGCCAAAGATGTTTCAACAACGCATTGAGCAAAGGCTGTGAATACTTATGTGCATGTGATTTTTTTTCATTAAGATTTCAAACAAACTTCTCTCACATTGTTATTATGGGGTATTTTTTGTGGAATTTTGAGGGGGAAAAAATGCATTTATTGCCTTTTGGAATAAGGTTGTAACATAACAAAATGTAGAAAAAGTAAAGCGGTGTGAATACTTTCCAGATGCACTTGAGAATGTAACAATAGCTGTGTCCCAATTCAGAGCCGGCATCCTTCGAAGTCCACAAAGTTGTTAAAAGGGACGGTCTAGCCTACGGAGGATTGGTCCCGTCACCAAACAACTGTGACGAGCAGCAGTAATGTTAGTACTGGACTTTTTTGAAAGTTATATTCAACTGTCTGAAAACAAAACAGGGTTCACAATTTGTCTAAATATGTTCACATTGGTCCATTTACGTACATAATAAAGAACATAAACTATATAAAATTGCATTTTAGTAATATATGTCAACGTTTGAGGCTTGTCCTCTTCAGGTTGGTGGAGAGCTCCTGCCTCAAGTGGAGGAGTTCAAGTATCTTGGGGTTTTGTTCACGAGTGAGGGAAAGAAGGAGCGTGAGTTTGACAGACGGATCGGTGCAGCTTCTGCAGTAATGTGGTCGATGTACCGGTCTGTCGTGGTGAAGAATCATACTGGTCAATCTACGTTCCTACTCTCACCTATGGTCATGAGCTTTGGGTCATGACCGAAAGAATGAGATCCCGGATACAGGCGGCCGAAATGAGCTTTCTCCGCAGGGTGGCAGGGCGCTCCCTTAGAGATAGGGTGAGGAGCTCGGTCACTCGGGAGAAGCTCAAAGTAGATCCGTTGCTCCTTCACATCGAGAGGAGTCAGCTGAGGTGGCTCGGGCATCTGTTTCGGATGCCTCCCGGACGCCTCCCTAGGGGGAGAAGGCCCCGGGGAAGACCTAGGACATGCTGGAGAGACTATGTCTCTCGGCTGGCCTGGGAACGCCTCGGTGTCCCCCCGGAAGAGCTGGAGGAAGTGTCTGGGGAGAGGGAAGTCTGGGAATCTCTGCTCAGACTGCTGCCCCCGCGACCCGGCCCCGGACAAGCGGAAGAAAATGAATGAATGAATGAATGAATGAATATCAACATTTGAACTGCTTTAAAGTTTTTTTAAACATTTTTATCATTAGATATTGAAGTAGAATCAGGTCATCTACAAGGTTAGCACAAAAAAAAAAAAAAAAGCATAACACCTGCTAACACAGTGGAAGGAGACCAGAGGCCATATTTTTTATGAATGTCACTGGAGGAGAGTAAGAAAGGGCTTATCATTTAATTAATCGACAGCCCATCGGCTAATCTTCAACATGTTTGCTCTTTGGATTGATCTATTTTTAGAGTTTATACTGGAAAAATGCTGTTTTATAAAAGAAATCACGGACAATAGCACGTCAGGTGTGATTCAAATTACGGCAATTCATTTCTATGGTATCCCCAAACAGGATACCATCAACTCTGAACGAAATTCAGTGACATCAAGGCTGTAATGAGATGGGCTATTAAGGCACACGTGAATCAAGTTAGCGCCACGCTTTCTCCAATGGTGGAACCACAGACCCTCGTATCTCCCAATAAGAAGTCCATCTCTAGATGTATCCCTTTTTTCCCGGGAAACAAAGGATGCATTTGGAGGATCCCTCGATTTGGGAAAGCCTTCATCGCGCTGCTGTGATGCATTCGGCCTTCGAATGCAACCTTCAAAGGATGCATCCTCTTAATTGGGACATCGCTCCGCTCCCACGGCTCTCGGCCTTGCCCTGCTTCTTGCCACAGAGAAAAATTGTTTTCTAGAGACACTATAACTACAGCCACATGCTGCCTCACCATCGCCTACGGTGTAATTATAGACACATTTAAAAAGACAAATATGAAACAAATGTGTAAAGCTTCATAAATCTGAAGGATTGCAGAGAGCAGGTGGTTTTGGGGAAAAGCTCAGTATAATCAGCATAAAATTGCATTTTCTAGTCTGCAAATCAAGGTGTATAATTATGCCACTGTTGATATTTTTTCACTTGCATTACATTTGTTGTTATCCATTTTATATGGGAAATTATGCTTATTAAAACTGGGATGCATGTATGAGAAAATGACTTTTTTTAAATAAATGTTCTTTTAGAGCAGAGAGAGTGTGAAGTTCTTCCATCTATCTCTTCTGTACATATAGTGTTTAACAGGAACAAGTGATTAAAGCACTGTCGAATAAAAGGTTCCAGAGAACATACTGTGAAACATTTTGACACCGAAAACATAATTTGTCAATCATTTCCACAAAAAAAGGCATGAATATTCTCTTAGCTTTTTATTCATTTGGACTGAAAAGATGCAGCGAAATGTGCAGACAAATTATTAGAAAAGAACCGAATTAGCTGGATTCTGTGATTTAAAATCCTATCATAGAGCATAATGCCTATTCAGTATATTAAAGTAATGATGCAAACCATTATACTACGTCACTCTCATCAACACGATACCCTTGATGTGTTACGGAACGTGTTTGTTCCAAGAACGCACGAAGATGAGGGAAAACTGAATGCCTCTTTTAATGAGGAATACATGAACAGCATACACATTCACACACGAACGATCACGGACCAAGAGTGAAGGAAACACAAGGGTGTATACAGACACTAATGACATGGACACAGGTGAAAGACATCACTGATAATGACGAACAGCTGAGGATAATTAACAAATGAAGACAGGGAAGGAAAACTGGGTCACACGAGGATCACAAGACTAGACAGACTGACAGGTAAACACTAATTATTAGCTGCTAATAAAATAATTAAGACTTTATGAAGCACTACTTCACTACAGAAATCCTGTTGTAGCAGGAGTTTTCAATTTCAATAAGTTCAAATATTTTAAATAAGTTTTCAGTAAAACTATTAAACATTCATTAACAAGAAGCATTTATTTGAAACGCGATTTTATTTTTAATTTATCCCTTTGACAAATTTTTAGGCATAACTCTAAAAAGTCAACTATTTCCCAATGGGGTAATAAAACAGTCTTAATATCTTATGCCATTTATCAGTGAGAGCGCAATTACATTTTCTACAGCATATCATCATATCAAGGTTTTGGAAGATAGAAGAGTTATAAAATACTTTGAATTTACATAAAAACATATTAGACCAAAAAATATTACCCAAATGTTGTCTTGCTTATAAGAGTTGTCTGAAAGGGTTGGTTCACACAAAAATGAAAATTCTGTCATTTATTACTCACCCTCATGTCATTCTACAGCCGAATCAGTGGTTCGCCACTGTTCGCCAAAGACACATGATTTCAGTCAAGTCTAGTCATCTTTATTTATATCGCGCTTTTTACAATGCAAATTGTGGCAAAGCAGCTTTACATTAATAAGAAAATGGTGTCATTGTGCAGCTTATTCTATATATTATTGATTCATTCCGTTCCAAATATCAATAGTTATTAGTCTAGTTAATTTATGTCTATCAGCACTGGAGAAAACAGTGACGTAATCGTCCGGCTCGGCTCAGTTCACATACAACCACACCAAAAACATTGCTGAACATCAAGCAAGTGTCCCCAACTTAAGCAAGACAAAGGACCAAAACTCCAACAAATGGAGAAAAAAACCCTTGGGAGAAACCAGGCCAGTTCTCCTCTGGTCAACAGTGAACACTTGTCCGATACTCAGGCAGAGTTACGGGTTATTAAACCCAATCGCAACAGTCAAAATATTTAATCTAGTTCCTTCTAGTTTAAGATCTTTTGATCACGCCGGTATGGGACGGTTTGTTGGGATATGTGCCACTGGCTGATGAGTCGGTAAGGTCTTCACAAAGGATGATATAGTTAACACAGTCTCCGCCGACACCACAGGCCACATTGCTGCCGCACACAGGCACAGGTTCCCCGTCCGACCCGGACACGGCCCGGATCCGGCCAATCACGTTAATTGGTAAACCTCGGGATAAACCGAGAGACTAAAATGAGCGTAGACGCCATTCTTCTTCTGATGTACCGAGTACATCTGGTGTTATAGGAAGTGTTCCCGCTTCCGGCTGACCTGATCTATGCAGCCTAACAATCCTTTAACGGATATGAAGACAAGAGTTTATAGTGCGTCATGTGTATGCCAGGATAGAGAGATGCGTTCAGTAAACGAGGCTTCTTTACGTCAAAAGTGTTTCGCAGTTTCAATAGCTCATGTGACTTTGGCGGTGTGATATGCGAATCACTGATTCGAGACAAAAGATTCGTAAAGCTTCATGAATCAGTGTTTTGAAATCGGCCATCACTAGATATTGTTGAAAAGTCGTTATTTTGGGGTTTTTTTGGTGCATGAAAAGTATTCTAGTCGCTTCATAATATCAAGGTTGAACCGCTGCACTCACAACTGTTTAAAAGATGTTTCTGGGCATCTGAAAGTATTAATTACCTCGCTGGCAATAGAGACTCACTGAGCCATCGGATTGATGAAAATGATATTTTCATTTTGGGGTAAACTAACCCTTGAACAAACATATTTAGATTGAAGAATGTTGTTGATTTGTTGCATGAAAACGTGAGGTGTTATACATTGATTTCATTATTATTTATTGATTGGTGCACTAAAAAAAAAAAAAAACCGCGTTCATTGCTCATTTTCTAAGTATAATATAATTATTTTTCAGAAGTGATTTAACTAACAGGTTACAAATAACAATAAAAAGGTCATAACCTAATCCAATCTTGTGAGAAATATATGCAAAAGACAAGTGTGAATGGAGGGGGAAGCTGAAACTCTAATAAATTGAAATAAATGCACGGTTTTTCTGAATTCTACAGTTGAGATTGAAAGTTTAATATCTTTCCATGTGTTTATTCGTCTGTAATCTGTGATACAAGAGCGAAATGGGCCGCTGTCCTTGTAACACGGCCGTGACTCAGCGCTCTGTCCCTGCTGGAAGCTCTTTTAGAGGAGCGATTCCCATGTTGTCAAAGTGCCCATGAAACTGCTTTAAGAGGATAATAAATTTGACCACCCTGAAAAATCTTATGGGTTGGATTAACTTACTTTTAAAAAAGCGTGCAAAGATATTCCTTTATTAAATGTGCTTATTTGTCCTTTTCTTTTAATTACTTTCTTTTAAATTCTTATTCTCATAAAGTTGGTCTTCCCAAAGAGGGAAATTAAATTAAACCATTAAATAACCAGCTGTAAGTACATTTAACACTGTAATATTTTTCACCTGGGCTCTTATTTATTTAATTACACCATCAGGTACGTTCGCATGACCGTGATGTACAAAAACGGAAAAGTTTTTCCTTTGCATTTTTCACGTACAGACGACAAAGTTGTCAGAACGATCTCCGATCACACGGATCTGCGAAGCCTTCGGAACCCTTTGAAACCGCTGAAACCTTTTTAAAAGCCCCCAAAATGACACTGTCGTGTAAATGAACAGCCAAAACGCATCAAATGTTTTGTGTGAACGGCCTCTAAAGATTAGACACAGTTAAATTATTAAATTCTAAGGGTTTATGGGTCTTCCACACAGCCTCAACTGTGTACTTCATCATTTTGAGTAATACTGGAACCAGAGAGGTTTAGGGAAAGTAGATATGCGAGTTATGGTTTCACTTTTACATTATTATTATTATTGATTGTATATTAGTAACTTTAGTACTGAAGTATAGCAAAAAGACTACACACTACTAGTCAAAAGTTTGGAATAATTAAGTTTTTTTTTTTTTTTAATGTTTTTTGAAATAAGTCTCTTATACCTCATGGGTGGACTGGGACAAAAAGTCAGCCATGTAGCCACACCAGTCCACATTACCACAGCCCCACACACGGACACGCGCACTCCCACTTCCATAATGTACTTAAAGTGCTCTATTTTCATGCACTTATTTTGCACTTAAAAATGAAGATAATCTTAAGAACACGTGCACTCAACTGTGACACCATGAATATGTATTTACCACTTGTAGTACACATGAACCCCTAAGTGTACTACCAATGCTAGCTAAATACATTTCAATACAAAGATAGTATGTTACGTATTTAAAATACAAAATGTGAGTGACTGTATTTCATTGTAAATGGGTGGTAATCAGATTCCAGTTCCATCTGAAAAGTGTTTTAGATTACCAAAGTGATTACTTTGAGTTTTAATGTCATTTAAACAGCGATTGGTGATTCTCTGACTCTGACCGTCTGAAAAAGACGAGTTCAGTTTCATGTTTTCCACTGTTTTCATATTTAGTGATAGTTGTTTGTGAGTCATTTTATTATTGTATAAAAAGGTCACTGCAACTTTTTCCCACAATTTGTTTTTTTTTTCACATTTGTGAGTTTGCATTTCATAATTCTGACTTCTTTTTTCTCAGAATTGCGAGATTTAAACTCACAATTGCAAGTTATAAAGTTGCAATACTGAATTGTTTTTCTTGCAATTGTGAATTTAGTATGTGAGTTTATATCTCATAATTCTGACTTTTCTCAATATTGTGAGTTTATATCTCATAATTCTGACTTTTCTCAATATTGTGAGTTTATATCTCATAATTCTGACTTTTCTCAATATTGTGAGTTTATATCTCATAATTCTGACTTTTCTCAATATTGTCAGTTTATATCTCATAATTCTAACTTTTCTGAATATTGTGAGTTTAAATCTCATAATTCTGACTTTTCTCAATATTGTCAGTTTATATCTCATAATTCTGACTTTTCTCAATATTGTGAGTTTATATCTCATAATTCTGACTTTTCTCAATATTGTCAGTTTATATCTCATAATTTTGACTTTTCTGAATATTGTGAGTTTAAATCTCATAATTCTGACTTTTCTCAATATTGTGAGTTTATATCTCATAATTCTGACTTTTCTCAATATTGTGAGTTTATATCTCATAATTCTGACTTTTCTCAATATTGTGAGTTTATATCTCATAATTCTGACTTTTCTCAATATTGTGAGTTTATATCTCATAATTCTGACTTTTCTCAATATTGTGAGTTTATATCTCATAATTCTGACTTTTCTCAATATTGTGAGTTTATGTCTCATAATTTTGACTTTTCTCAATATTGTGAGTTTATATCTCATAATTCTGACTTTTCTCAATATTGTGAGTTTATATCTCATAATTCTGACTTTTCTCAATATTGCGAGTTTATATCTCATAATTCTGACTTTATAACTCGCAATTGCAACTTTATATCACTCAATTCTGAGGGAAAAAGTCAGAATTGTGAGATAAAAACTCTCAATGACCTTTTTTGTGTTTGTTTCACACTTATTAGTATTCCAAAGTATTCTAAAGTATTTAGATGAAGTGACTAAACTTGAGTAATGTAACGAAATACGTTACAAATGACTTTTTAAAGCACGTATTTTGTAATCTGTAGTGAAATACATTTCAAAAGTAACCCACCCAGCGCTACAATAGAGCACTTTAATTACATTATGGAAGTGTACTTTTTTTTCACCTGGGTTGCTATACGCTTTTGACGTGTTAGAGTCTGTTTACCCTAAATCCCACCTTATCTGTTGATATTTCAGTCATGTAATTCAGTAACAGGCTAGTGAACACTAGTAACCAATTATCACAAAGCAATGACATTTCAAAATATACGGGGTTGTACGCTAAGCTTAATACAACTGTTTAATGCAATGTAGGCCACTGTAAAAACAACAACAACAACAAACACTGGAGCTAAATGTCGCTGTAGACCAACAGTACAATACTGTATTTTTATAATACAGTACATTACTGTAATTTGCATTGCATTCTGGGTAATTTTGTTTGAGCGGGAACATTTTACAGTACCTTTTAGTGTTGCTGTAATCTAGCTGTAACTTGGCTGTGATATGCCATGTAATAATACAGCACTGCTATAAAGAGCGCCCCCTACTGACGTCAGAGCACAACTGCAGCAGCTCACTCAGTGGATATCTGGAAGTTTGGTAAGTTCATTTTAAATTTTATAATTAGTATTTTCATTTTTTTCTTACTGCTGCAGTAGCCGAATTTAAAACCTTGGAAAAGACTTTGGTTAATTTTACACATTTGACATTTTTTTGCACCTTTTCTGCAACTCCTTTCCTTTTTTTATGGTCCATTATCTAACTTTTACTGACAATTAGCTCGTGATGCACTCTCTCTTGATTTTGACTGAACGTCCAATTGACCCTTCGCAGGGAGTTTGATTGACAGGCGATCTAACCAATCACAACGCTGTATCCGCATTTATGTCGGACAAAGCAGTTAGGGGAGTTAGTAGATTAACGTCTGCTTGAGCCCTACAGCAATTTTAGCAAGACACATTAAATGGTATTTATTGTTTAAATTACTTTAAATGATAAATTTCTCTCTTCGCTCCAATGTATTTTTAACTCATGATGTGTGGCGAGAGAATGGCACGGCTCGTCGCACATGCATAGCAACAGTAACTAAACGGGGGCGGGTCAGTTGGCCCATCTCGGGACCAGCCCGGCCGTTTGCCGATTGGGCCAAATGCTTAACATTTATTATTATTATTAATATTATTACAACCATAGTGAAATCGTGCAAGCAATAGAAACCTTTCCTATGCGCCGACGGCCTGTAAAAACAATTTTATTTATATATATTAAAGAGAAAACTGACTGGCCCACATTTAAAACACACACAAAAAAAAATGGTCTGGCCCCTCTAGCATTTGCCAGAACTGCCAGATGGCCAACCCGCCCATGGCTCAGCTTACCAAGGCTGCATTTACAAACCATTTCACAATAAAACGGTAATATTGTGAAACATTATTACAGTTTAAAATATCTGTATATATTCCCTTGAGTTTTCAGCAGCCATTACTCTTCAGTGTCACATGATCTTTAAAATGCTTATGTGGCGCTCAATTATTATCAATCAGTGTATATGGTTTATGATACATTTTTATTATATCATAAATTCCAGATTTAAGTACTAAAACTACTTTGGCTAAAGTATAAAGTACTCCAGCGCTCAATTCAACTGTGCATTACATAAAACTGCCCATCTCGGACACCTAAACTTCTTTGCTCAGTCCTCTATAAATATTCCAA
The DNA here is from genome assembly GCA_037194245.1 of Opsariichthys bidens. Taxonomy (NCBI): domain Eukaryota; kingdom Metazoa; phylum Chordata; class Actinopteri; order Cypriniformes; family Xenocyprididae; genus Opsariichthys; species Opsariichthys bidens. Next base: position 30,272,537 of record CM074284.1, read on the forward strand.
AAGTCGTGCAATGCCCAAGAAAGCGAAGCAGCAGCGACTCGACAGAAACTGTTTCGCCCTACCCGCAATTTCACAAGTAAACGAGCTTAGTTCTATCACCCCAGCCCCCATCTCTTACAGTCAGCCAGGCCTTTTTTATTGTCCTCTGAAAGAGCAATCTCCCACAATAACACTAATTTCAGTTGTTATTTATAGAAACCAGCATCTCCGTCCCTTGCCTTTTCCTTGTTGCAGCCCACTGCAGAGAAGATTATATTTTAATTAGGCTGGATGGGAAACAGCGAGGAGAGCTATTGACTTGAGCTGAAAAGTGCAGCGCCAGGAACATGAAATTCTCCTTAAGGTCGTCCTCAGAGTATTGCGGGAACTCTCAGCAGGGTTTTTTTGAAAGCTTGTGCCGTACACTCGTTTTATAACATCTTGCTATTCATAACAAATGGACACACACATTCCAACTGCCTTTCGCTTAAGCCTCTGAGAAATTGAACAACTGTCGTCAATTGTCGTGGAAAAACTCTCATCAAATCCCTTCATCAGAGTCTAATCACACTTGACTTGCACTCGTGAATTCTTTTCCACTCATTTATGTTATTGACAAGTGACTCTGAATAAATGGAATCAAATCAAAAAGACTGAACGAAATATCCTTAATTAAATGCAGGCATTGAAGTCTGTCCTTCAGGTTCGAGCAATATTGTCAGTCAGCCGTGAAAATATTTGAGCGCAGCTGGTCTTCACCATTCAGAGGTCCATTCCGGGTGAACGGTTTCAGTGAGCGTTTCGTAGTACAAAGCAGCTGAAATATTCACAGTGAGACTCTTTCCAAACCTGAGTGAATGGCGTTTAGAGCTCTTTTACTGGTGGTTTTATGTCGTGAAGATGTTTTAGTTTATCTGCACATGTACGGGAACGTAGAGAACTGCACTGAAACACCTCTTAGGCCATGAGCTTATGGTTAGTGTGGGTTTGGTGCCAGCTTTCGGAGTGGCATACCCATGTTGTTTCTAGTATAAATGCTTAATGACGTTTTACGTAAGATTGCGAACACAGATGCAAGCGCTTGGCCAATGCACTGCCAACATGAAGTCCAGTTGAACATACTTGGTGTATCCTCTCGAGTCGGTCTGACGGTACCAAACCTCCGCACTCAAGGGGGCGATGGACATAGCTGTCAACACTCCTGTTTTCCCTAGAGTCTCCAGTATTTCTCACCCATCCCGTTTTCTACTGGGAAACTCCCGTAATATGTATGGCCCAAACCTCACTATTTGAATAATCACATCAATATATTATTTCAAGGTTTTCCAGTTGCCAGATCTTTGCATTCTACAATCGACATTTCATTCTACTTTCAACCTCATTTTTGAAACCTACAACCCAGAAACCATACGGACAATATACAAGTGTCGTATTTTAATATCGGACATGTTCGATAAAAAATTCGTTACTCAGCACATTAAATCACAACTGCACAGTGGAGACAAAGTTCTTAAGAACGGGAAGAAGGAGGCAGGAACCGGCGAACATTCAACAGCTTTAATAAATAAATAAACCAACAATAAAACACAGCATAAAGTCCAGGCCTGGTCCTCTCTTGTCCTTCAATGTCGTCGCTCCTCTTTTATGCTTCCGGAGCTCCTCCGTGAGAGACACGAGACCGGTGTAGCGCGCAGCTGACGCTCGTTATCTCTCGCGTCACCGGCCTGCGCTGTTCCCTCACGGCTCTCGCCGCCCTGCTCGTCACGTCCCCATATACTATTATCCATACTACCGTCCAAAACACAATATGTGCTACTGACCAGCTATTTTCTTCCACAAATAGTCTTCCACAAATAGATATCGTCCATTATGATGGATTTAGTGGGTCAGTGTGTGGTAAGAAGACAGTACCAAGTCTTTTCAAGTATTGTTGAACTTATCAAAAAATAAAAAAAAAAACATTTCCTCCACTTTTATTGGATTTCAACAACATGCAAGAACCGATTTTTGATGTTATTGACAAATGGCCATCCTTGAGTTGGGCTTTTTTTACAGTAAATATGTTCATAAATGTTTATTTTTTGAGTAGCTAAAAACCTCAAGTATCAAAAATGTTCCTTAATATGCTTTATATTCCTTATATAACTTATAAGAAAGCAATTTTAAAAGCCTCAGATGTGGTAGCAATAGCTCATTATGTTACCAGCAGCATATTTTCACTCTTTACAGTGTGAGAACCACCATAAATAAAGCTAGTGGACTTGTTTTGTGATTTGGCTCGACCGCCGATTCTCTCCCTCACCTGCTAAATCATAACGGGATTGGGACAGATGTACAGGAACAGGAAATGAGATTACCTGGCCCAGTTCTTCCCTCATGACTGCTGTTACATGACTGTGCTAACCACTTATTAATGTTGAACGTTCCATGCAAGTATTTCCCTGCACCCAGTCACAGAAACAGATAATAGCGTATGCAGAACGAACAATAAAACTTAAATCTCCAACGCCTTAAAAAGGGCCAACATGATTCATTGGTGAGATGTGGAGATTCTGACAATGTCTTGAACACTTTATGGAAGCTAGTGCAAGTCAGTTCAACCAAACGAAACAGTTAAACCTTTTGAAAGAGAAAAATTGACTGAGATGGAGAAGAAGATGAGATCCTGGTGAAAAGACAGGCAATAAACACAATGGGAAAAAGAAGTTAGAAGGGGAAATGGAAGCCATCCACAAAACAATAGAGAGAGCATAAAGAGGGTGGAAAGGGCTGATAATAATGGGTGATAAGAACAGGAGAGAGCTGGATGAGATGAGATAGCAGGACGCATTCTGCCTGTCAGGTTACAGATGGATGCGAGAGGAAACTCTCGATGGTGGGGCTCACAGCTGCGATAGCGTTTATTGATCTGTGGAGAGCTGCGAGCTGCCAAATCCATCCGACATGTTTGACAACTCTGACACACCGCCGTCGTGTCGAATGCTACGTTCAGTGCAGAGGTGATTCTAGGATTTCAGTTTTAGAGGGCCCGGCTCCCTAACGGAGTTGTCGGCTCAGAGGAATATTTCTTGCCTTGTGTGTGAGAGGTCCAGTTTTAAACTTGCTCCACTGACAACCTTTTCAAATAAGTTGTCAAAAGCTGATGTTAAAGTGCCCTGCTATGCTTTTTTGGATATTACCTGTCATGTCGTGCGTAATATAGTTGTTTGTGAATGTAAAGTTTAAAGTGCACAATAAATGGAGTTATTTCTGAACCGCCTGAAACGAGTCGTCAGTAATTCCAGTCTTACTTCCTGCATGAACCTATGTAGGTTTGTAAGAAATTTTCACAGTGCCAGCCTCTCATCTCTGATCTTGACTACTCACGATTTTATTTTGTGGTTTGACCTGAAGTTTGAATTTTGGAGAATTGTAGCATTTTAGCTGAACATTGTAACTCCATGTCTCTATAACACACAGTACACCGACTAGAGGAGATGGTTTCTTAGTGTGACTAACTTTAACATTGTTTGATGACTAGTAAGGTGTAATGAAGAGTCAACGGAGTGGGATCCAATTGCAGGCTTTATTTTTAACAAGAGTAGTCACACAGGCATTTTTCAAACAACAGCAAACAGGTCTGTCAGTGGAAGGGCAGAGTCGTCAAGGCAGAAAGATCGGGGCAGGCAGCAATTTAACAAAATCCAAGGCAATACAAGGCAATGGGTCCAAGGGCAGGCAGATAAATATCAAACGGGCAGACAAGACAGGAATGAACACTCAGAAAACACTAGGAATTACAAGACCTCGCAAAGGTGTGTGTGTGCGCTGAGCTTAAGTAGTAACCCTGATAGGCTGCAGGTGGTGAGGTGATCAATGATTAGTACGGGGCTACTGGGAAATGTAGGCTGCCTGGGTGAGTGAGTGGGTGAGTGAGTGAGTGGGTGAGTGCAGATTATTGCAGATTTTTTGTAGCTTTACTGTAATTACCTTGGTTGATTGTAATGCTCTGGATGAAATTAATGAATATTAATTAATGAATAAATCATGTTACTGATGTATGGACAGTCAATATTAAATAAAAGATGAAAGGTGAAAAAACCCAAAGTTGGAGGCATAAAACAATGAGAAACGATTGTATAGCATGACGTCAGAGATGCTAAGAGTACCAGAGAGTCAGGAGGGTCAAGTGGCTTGAAGTGGCCTTCACTTCAAGGCCCTGTGTGAAGAGCGTGTGTCATGCAGTCAGTGTCGGCGGATGAACTGCAATTGGTGGAACCTTCTAGAATACATTTGTTCATGCCACAGATCTTGGTAAAAATTACTTTACATAAACATCACTTTTTTATACTGAAGGGAGAGTGTTGAACTTTCTTCTCCTGCATCTTAGGCTGCATTTATCTCCACTTTCAAACAAACACTCGTGAACTTCCCTCGGCACTTCCCCTCGGGAGACTCCCTGCTCTCGCTTTGAAGTGCGTTCAACTTCGTCAAGTAAGTAAGTAAGCGAGAGAAGTTTATTTGGACAGTCCCTTGACCCCTTGATTTTGACAGATGGAGCGAGTCTACTCAATATGTGAACTTCAGGCAAATCCATAGACCACAACATGATTGTGATTAGGGCTGCACGATATTGGAAAAAATGACATTGCGATACTTTGTTTTTGTACGATATATATTGCGGTATGAAAAAAATTAACCAAATGACTTAAATAGTTCTATTTGGAAAGTATTCAATATTCTAGTATCATTGGAGTGATTTTGTAGGTGTGTGAATACACAGAAAATAATAAACAAATTACAAGCAGATTAATATAATAGAACAAAGACACAAATGAAATATATAAACGTGGTCGGCCTCCAGGGGTTGACGCTCAGCTGCAACCTCGGTTCAACATCCCCGTCATCCTCACTCACCACAGCATTGCCCCGGTCATCCAGACCGTCGTCGGCACCTTGGTTCCGTGAGCCAGCGGCTCGGCGCCAAGCTTCCGGGCCTGCGGTGTCACCAAGGTCCGTCGGCCAGTAAGTTCCGCCTGTTCCTCCGCCATGCACCATGGTTCCGCCGCCGTCGATCGGCCCCAAGGTTCCGCCCATCCCTGCAGTCAGGACTCCACCTCGGCTCCTCCCTCCGTCGACACCACCATGCTTACCACTAAAACTTATTGTATAAAGCAGAACGTCACAGAATTTGGCAATGTTTGGATGAATAAATCGAAAGTAGGGAATGAATCAGATATCGATTACAGACAAGTGTCTGTGAATATTAAATCTTGATGCTGCTTGCATCAAGTTCAAGGCGCTGACGCTTGCTTACAGATCCACCACAGGCTCCGCAACCTCCTACCTCCACTCACTGCTACAACACTTCGTCCCCACCAGAAGCCTGCGATCAATAAAGGAGCGAAAGCTTGTGGTATCGTCACAGAGAGGCACAAAATCACTCTCCAGAACCTTCTCGTTCTCTGCTCCCTGCTGGTGGAATGATCTCCCTACTTTCATCAGGAACGCAGAATCCCTGGCAATATTCAAGAGACAGCTGAAAACTCATCTCTTTCATGAGCACTTAAACCAATCATATTTTTTTTTTTAATCTATCCTTTCTTATCCCTCCCTATTCTAGCGTATACTACTCTGCGCAATGTCTGACACTTTACATTTTTCATCATTTAGCAGACGCTTCTATCCAAAGCGACTTACAAGGGGAGCAATTAGGGGTTGGTGTCTTGCTCAAGGTCACTTTAGTCATGGTATTGAAGGTGGAGAGAGTGCTGTTCATTCACAATCCCCACCTTCAATTCCTGCCGGCGTGGGAATCGAACCAACAGCCTTCAGATTACAAGGCCGACTCCCTCACCACTCGGCCACGACTACCCACACTTCCTGTGTCTATTTACCTCTTCACAAAGAATCGCTTGTTTGTTTTCCTCACTTGTAAGTCGCTTTGGATAAAAGCGTCTGCTAAATGAATAAATGTAAATGTAAATGTAAAAAGACTGCTATTGAAATCTGAAGTCTGTATGAACGAGTGCCACACTACTGTGTTCACTACTGAAGCGCTCGTGATGATTTCAGTGTCTGCTGTCTTTCTCACTACACGTGAACATCTGCAGAGATGCTCTCAGAGTCACTTCATGAACATTTCACCATTTAATTTGATACAACCATTGTCATTTTTCATGCCATACACACAGGAAGTCTTCATGACCCTGTCAAAATAAAAGTTCGGCATAATTTGAAATAACAAATATTACTATTGAACAATAGAATGCTTCGATTAATAGAGATAATAATAATAATTACACAGTTTAAAATGCAATTTCTTCAGTGAAATTACAAAAATTGCACAGTACAAATATAGCCTACTTATTATTATTATTACATAAATTAATTTGATTACTAAATTGTTAGGTTTATGAACTGATAACGTTTTTTTTTTATTTGCCCTTACTATGTTTATAATAGTATTCCCTATACTCCTGACTGTAAAATAGGCCAAAATAAAGGTCCAATGGAAAAAACGTGGTCAAACCGGCCAACACTACCAACAACGTCACTATTTTGGATCTTGGCAATCAGTAGATCAGCTGGGTTTAGTCCATACGAGAACAGAACAAAACCTTCTATCAGAGTATTATTCTAATCCTCAACCCAAATGAAGGTTATCTTGTTCAGAATCTCCTGAAGGCAATATTCATGTTTTTGAATGAGCTTGGATGAACTGACTTAAGGCTGTTTGCATTATCATCTAATAGCTAGGTTGTCAAGGGTGTCAAATTCATTTAAGCTAGAAAATGTCACCTTATTGCTCAGAAACAACTTGTATCTGTCCATGTATATATTTTCCGTACAAACTTTAAAGGTGGGCCGTTCCGTTGACACCCCAGATCTGTCGAGATAAGCTGGCAGTAGCTCATGCTTTTGAAATAATCTGTTTTAGCTCAACACAAATCCAAGAATCTATGCCTTCATCTTGAGCCTGAGGATAGTCCTGCATTATCATTAACGGTGCACCGGCAAAGTGTGTCCTTTTTTTAGAAAAACCACTCACTGGCTTTTTCCTTCCTTTCAAAAGAAAATGATTAAGGCATGCTAGAGCTCAGAGGTAAACAGCGGGTATTCAGCAAGAGGCTAATACACATTAATCTCCTGATTGAATGCAGACAAAAGAAAAATTCATAAAGTTGAATTAATCTAACCCAAAGCCTAAAAGAACACCAGATTTTTGCTAATTAAATTTAGCAGGAAGCCACTGGGAACAGTCATGACCTTACTTAATTCACCAACATCCACGTGGACTAAAATGCACCCTTTGTCTTTGGGACTGATAACCTTATGCTTTTCTTTGGAGCGCTGTAATGTGCTTATCTTACAAAGGACACTCAAGAGCACAAGTCCTGGACGTTCTATTTTTGACAGAGTAAAGCAAGAAAGACTTGTGCTGCAGGCAATGCACTGGCCCAAATTTGTTATGTCCTAAAAACAAGTATTTGGGTTGGAGTGAATCTCACAATGCCTTGCTGTATTCCTTATTTATCATTTATCCTCATTACACAATGTGAATTCAATGATGACAAAAACAAACAAAAGGTACTTTAACAAAAAAAAAACAACACAAATATACACAAAAAAATGAACAAAATATAATAGTATCAATCAAGAGTAGTTCAATGAATATTTTTTTTTAAAGAATACTTCGAAGTCAATAATTTAAATAATAAAATTAATTGACATATGACTTGTGAGGCCCAAAAAATTTCACATTTTTTTTTACTGATGTTTCTCAATACAGATATTCAACAGCAAATCAAAACACTCGGTTTTAATTGATTTTACACCCTGCAAAAAGCAATAGTATTTGCGGTCAATGCCTTGGAATGCAACAGTCGGATTCCTGTCAGATTTTTTCGGGAAGTAAAAATGCCATTCATTTTCTTTATAAGGAAATTTGAGTGTTGATGAATTTGGATAAATAAAATATTGTACATGCTCGCCCAAATAGGCTATATCTGCAATTGCATGATCTATTCTACACTATACTGCAAGTCTTCTCACTAAGAGGACCATTATGTAACTAGTAAACTTGGTGTAGAAACTATTTTAACACAGAAAATGGAATTACAAAGAAATGGCAAATTACACATTCAATTAAATGTCGAAAATCTGAAAAACATACTCTAACCTACAACCCCCCGAGAAGTTAGGACGCTGTGTAAAATGAAAATAAAAACAATGCAATGGCTTGCATCATGCCTTGTTCCCACTTTGCAGGCTGGTGGTGGTGGTGTAATGGTGTGGGGGTGTTTTCTTGGCACACTTTAGGCCCCTTAGTGCCAATTGGGCATCGTTTAAATGCCACGGCCTACCTGAGCATTGTTTCTGACCGTGTCCATCCCTTCATGACCACCATGTCCCCATCCTCTGATCTACTTCCAGCAGGATAATGCTCCATGTCTCAAAGCTCAAATCATTTCAAATTGGTTTCTTGAACATGACAATGAGTTCACTGTACTAAAATGCCCCACAGTCTCCAGATCTCAACCCAATAGAGCATCTTTGGGATGTGGTGGAACGGGATGTGCATCCCACAAATCTCCATCCACTGCAAGATGCTCTCCTATCAATATGGGCCAACATTTCTCAAGAATGCTTTCAGCACCTTGTTGAATCAGTGCCACGTAGAATTAAGGCAGTTCTGAAGGCGAAAGGGGCTCAAACACAGTATTAGTCTGGAGTTCCTAATAATCCTTAAGGTGAGTGTACATAGCCCTCATGTTTCATTGTTCCTTGTCTAGCTTTGTTTGGTGAAACCACTGTTTGGTGAGTTTATGTTCAGGTTCAAGTTTAGTTCATGGTCCTATGTCAAGTCAAGTCTTTGTTTATTTTTGTATCTGTTCAAGTTTTGTTAATAAAAGTTGCACATGGGTTTGGACTACTCACACACAATGCAGCACGTCTCAAAAAGTTGGGACAGGGCAATGTTTATCACTGTGTAGCATCCCCTTTTCTTTTAACAACAGTGCATGTACATCTGGGAACTGAGACCAGTTGTTGGAGTTTTGGGAGAGGATTGTTGTCCCCTTCGTGTCTGATACAGAATTTTTTTTTCTTTGTCATTTTTTTCTGCACCAAATCTTTTAAATGGACTGCAGGCGGGACAGTTCAGCACCACTCAGTTTAAACATTTGGCATGTTTTCTATGTTCTATTGTGAATATTATATGGGTTTATGAGATTTGCAAATCCTTGCAGCGGTCCAACTTTTCTGGAATTTGGAGTTGTATTTACTTGTAAAATTGTAAAATGTATTTTATTTATAATTTTCTGTTGAGCACTTTGAAAGTGAATTTCTTCTATGGTGATTCTTTTATTGCAGGATAAGAACAGTTGATTGTTATTGGTTATACTATTAAAATCATTCATTTTGTTGTGGGTTGTCTTTGGTTGAGATCGATGTATCAAAGACAGAATGTGTTCTGTCCAAAATAGTGAAAACATTTGTAAAAAAAAGTCATTTTAAAAAAGTTTTTTTCACCTATACAACAGGTTAATGCACTACTTTGTGCCTCCATTTCTCCTAAACCCATATTTAATGCCATGTTGGCAAAGCCTTGAACTTTCGCTGCTCTAACATTAGTGGGTCAAGGCAGATTAGATCAGTCCTCTGCACTCTCCAAGCAAAGTGTGAGATGGTGCATAATTCATGCAGAAGGGGGACAAGGAGGGCATCGATCCCCCTGCTTTTGAAAGATTAGTCTGGTAATCTTGAAAAGACACTTTTTAAAAATATATATATATTGCAGCTTCTTGGCACTGGGGCTCAAATGAGAACTAAAATAACAATGGATCATTGGTGGGAAACCATGTGGAATGGTTTTCAACAGTCCTATGAATAGCAAAGCAGTTCATTCGCCAGCTGTGCCCGAAATAGTCTATATAATTTAAAGAAATATGTGATCAGCAATGTGATATTTATTCTTTTCAGAGTGCTGAGCAATATGGCAAACAGATTAGTAGTTACATAAGACGATAATTGCAAATAATAAATATAAATTCAGGGTAAAATTTCGAGCTCACTCACTTCGAGTTCCACACAATTGTGCTTTAAACCCTCAATAAAGTTCAGAATTATATAATATGTTGGTTGAAGGCCTAAAACGTCTAGTCATAGAATCTGACGGCAAAGTTGTGGAGAAATCAGGCCTGTTATGAAAGTCTATTTTCAGAAGACTGAATCTCTTGAATCCTGCTTCTACAGAGTCCCTAAAGCATGTGTTTATTTCGATCTGGAGCTAAACTCTGCTGGGCAGTAGCCCTCCAGGAGTTTGACTCTCTTGCCCTAAAGGAACATGGTCGTGGAAAAAATATGAGACACAGGAGGAAAAATAACAAATCAATGCTCTTGCTCTCCTTTGCAAATGTTTTGCGGTCCACCAAGAAACTTTCTGTTTGCTCACAAAACTTTTGCGTTCGCTTGCAAACCTTTTGAGTTCTTTCAGAGTGAACGCAAGTTTTTGCGAGAAAATGCAAAAGCATTGAAATCTTTTTTTCTTTCCCCTTCCATCTCACTTTTTTTCTCTCTTTAGGGCTTTGAATGCTTATGTAAGTTCAAAATAAGTATTTTACACATAGCATTTTACCTATGGTGTAATTTTATTGCTTCACTGCCATTCACAACTCCTCTCCCATTGCCTTATTGTATAAAAGTTGCGGACTTTGAAATCTCATGAAGTAGTTGGTCATCAGGGTACTATGAATTCAGACATACTACTCATTTAACATACTGTTTTCACCTATAGTGGGGAAGTCACAAATACAAGAAACAAAGGCACATTGAGAGATATTAATCATAATTCAACAAAACAAGATCATCAAATGCAATTAAAGTCACAATGTTTGACAAAGTGTGCTACAGAGAATGTTTTCCATGACTCACAACAACAAAACTTTAAAAATAAAAAATGTAAAAAATAAAAAAAAGTGTATTGCCGCTCATTATCGCCGCTCATCATGAATGAAATGCAAAATTTCCGCTCAACAACAGGAGATTTCCTCTCTGTTAGATAAATCCCTGCTGTGAGCTATTTCATAAAGTGACAGGGACAAAATCGGCCATGGCAAAAAAAATAAAAAAATAATGGGGACATAACACACCGTAAATGACTCTTATCGTGTTTGTGGGCTCTACGTGAAAAATCCTGTGGCTAACTCTAGAAGCCCAGCTGCATTCTTCATGGCAGAGTAATAAACTTCCCTCCATGCCATCTATGAACCATGGGGAAAATCCCGCCAGTGCGCTAGTTAAGTGAGGCGTCACACAGCGACTCTTGGAAGCTGCTGGAACTGAGACCTCTTACGTACTCCTTTTCCTCCTGGTATGTACTGTAGTGACTATGCGAGGTACATTAGAGGCTTAGAGGTCTCTTGTTAAGTGCAAGGCATAGATGCTCTCTAAGTGCTTTGATATCATCAGCACAGGATGAAGTACTTCCAGCTGCGGTACAAGATGAAGTGTGAATTATAAACAACGGAATGGAAAGTAATATATGGTGTACCAAAAAGCTTTTATGCAACTTAGTTGGAGAGCTAGATGTGTATATATATATATATATATATATATAAAAAGTCCATGCAGTTTCGGAACTTTCGGCTAAAACCTATGCGGTTCAATTTGATGTAATTTTTCATTCCCTTTAAAGTTATACATTTTATACAACAGTAAGTTCTGGTCACCGAATTTGAGGAGTGCTGATAAAGTGGGATTTTTCACGGTTTATATCACTCTTCTTGTTTTTATGAGTGAGTCATTGAATCGTTTACTCAACCAAACATCTCTGTGTATTGCAATGGTTCTGCATCGGCGTTGTACGGAATTAGAGTATATTTTAACAGAGCAAAAACAAAGTGACTGGCAACACTGCAACTAAACCTTTGTTGATTAACATACTATAAAAGTAATATTCACATTGTGCATTGCGCAACATCATTAGTGATCTCCATGAAAAGCAAGTTGTGACAAACTCTACTATTATATTATGACCTAAAAGTTCACTAAAAGTTACACGGTTTGTATTATTGTTATTATATTTTCCCATTTGCCTGAAATAAAATACATCAGTACCAGCAAATGATGGCATAAGGATACTAAAGTTATTATGGGTCATTGTGTGTATACTCCAAAAAGACAAGATGCGTGGTGCAGAATGACGAATAAGAATATACAAGACTACTAACAGAACGTTAACTTCAACGTGAGGCAATGAACAGAGGGAACAAGGGGCTTTAATAGGTAGTCGTGGCCTAAACGGTTCAATTTAAAAACGAACTCAAACAAGGTAATTGATGACACACAGCTGATATAATCAAACTCATAGTCACAGAAACCATGACAACCAAAGAGTGAAGGGAAAATGAAGAAAGGGAGAACTAGTGAATGCAAAGTAAAAGTCTAGTGAACTGGAACACTGGCAAAACAGAGACATGACTAAACTAAACAGAGCAAGACAAAGAAACAGAAGCGTGACAAAAGTAGATTAAATGGACATTATTATGATTATTGTTTAAATAATAATTATATAAAGCTGTGAATGAATAGTAAATATATTTGCAACCATGTTAATTTATTTATTTTGTCTTTTTTTTTACTTGGACAAAATGTGCTGTGATAGTCATTTCATATATATATTTTTTTTAGTTTGATCTACTTAGTTGTTTGGTATTTCAGTGTCAAGTCAACGCAGCTTCCTCCATAAGGGCTTCAGCCACCCTTCAGAAAATCTTGTTTCTCAGTGCCAACCCCCCCCCCCCCCCCCCTGCTGTCAGCAATCTATAATGTGCCATGGAGCAAACTGTCGCAGACAACATCTCTCTCAACACTTAGAATTTCAATATCAGTGGGGGGCTCAAAAATATGTTTATCCCTCAATCACTCTTGAGAAGTGCTTAATTTGTAAATGAATAATTGTCAAAAAACAAAAATTAAACGGTGCTGTGACCAATGTAACGGAAGCAGCCTTTTGTTAGAGCGTCCGTCTCCCATGCTGGAAGATCCGGGTTTGAGGCCCACTCAAAGCGAACCGAGTAGGACCCAGGTAGAGGGGTTACATTGGTGCCGTGACCCGGATGGGAGTGAGGTTTAGGGGGGTGAGTGTAACGGAGGCCAGTTAGTAGTTGCTGTGTGAGTGAACCTCACTCCTCTGACCTCAAGAGATGCTCTATCAACAGATGATAAAGTTTGCAGCCTTTTGCTTCCTTGTTAGAGCGTCCGACTCCAGTGGTGGAAAGAGTACTAAAAAATCGCAATATGTAAGATTTTTTTGCAGTAAAATATACAAAAACCACCAGGCCAGTGTTATATATTTTTGTTCAGTTGAGAACTAACAATATCCCAAATGTTTCCAACTATTTGCAAATGGTGAGAAAACTGATTATTTAACCAAGGAAAGGCGACATGTGAATGAGTCGCCTGTCACTATCCGCGTTTTTTCAAGTTTTATTTTGTAGAAACCATGGAAACACCAAAGACGCTTTAATATATGACATGTTTTATGGGGAACATCATAAGGGAACATCAGTTTCGATACATTTATAGACAGAACCTCATCATTGTTATATAGCTCAATTCATTCAGTCTTATTGTTTAAATCTAATTTTCTTGATTTTTTGCGAGCACCATGCCTCGGAGAAAAAGACTATTTTTTTTAACAATAACTCCAGCGTCTCATTCAGCTCGACAACACTAATGTTACCTTATACTACAGTAACATTAAAAATCGCATCCATGAACATGATTTCTGCTCGAGTCCCATCCCGATTCTTTTCCATCGGCTGTGAGGTGAAGACCACACGTCCCAAGATTCCTCGCTCAAACTTGGCGTCATCAAGCTACGCCTTTGTTTTGAATAGTTGACCTCTAGCAGGACAAAAACTACATAGTGCACCTTAAAGTCAGTGGTCTCAAACTGCCCGCTGGTCATTTACGGTACAGACCTAACCAACAGTGCTCAGCTAGCAATTTTCATCAGAAGTATTAATGGCCAATTTGAAGTGACGGAAGAGTTGCTGAGTTTGTGTCCAATGCACACAGCCAAAGACATATTTCAGAAGCTGTGTGACGCAATTGAGCGCGCTGTTCTGCCGTGGAACAGGATGGTCGGCATTACCATTGATGGCGCCCCGGCTATGACAGGCAAAAAAAAAAAAAAAAAGACTGGTAGCACCGATACAAAGAAAGTTACATGAGGAAAATGCAGATCCAACAGTTGTTCTGCACTGCATTATACACCAACAGGCACTGTGCAGCAAATACTTGAAATATGAACATGTCATGTGTGTTGTCCGGAAATGTTATCATTTACATCAAGTCGAGAAGTTTACAGCACCGCCAGTTTCAGGCCTTTTTGAAAGAAATTGAGACAACGTATGGTGATGTACTTTGTTGAGGTGCGCTGGCTCAGCAGGGGGAATGTCCTGAAGGTGTACTTTAAGTTAAGAGCAGACTTGAAGAGATTCATGGAAGATGGCAGAATTGATGTTCCTGAATTTGATGATCCTAAATGGGTCATGGACCTTGGATTCACTGTTAAAAAATTACTGTAAATTTTACAGTATAATACTGGCAGCAGGGTTGCCAGCCAGTTACTGTGAAATTTACAGTGGTGTTACTGTAATTTAATTTACAGAATTTCCCTGTATTCTCTGATTACAGTAAATAACTGTATTTTTTAAAAATGACAAAGGGTCAATTTTCAGCAATATTCTGTAAATTTGAGTCAAACCAACACGTGACCCCAGAATGCATTGCAGTTTACAGCAATATGCTGTTTTATTAAAAAACAGCCAGCGGCTGTAAAATAATGCTGTAATTTGTACAGTAATTCATTACACTGTTAAAAAATTACTGTAAATTTTACAGTATAATACTGGCAGCAGGGTTGCCAGCCAGTTACTGTGAAATTTACAGTAGTGTTACTGTAATTTAATTTACAGAATTTCCCTGTATTCTCTGATTACAGTAAATAACTGTATTTTTAAAAAAATTACGAAGGGTCAATTTACAGCAATATTCTGTAAATTTGAGTCAAACCAACACGTGGCCCCAGAATGCATTGCAGTTTACAGCAATATGCTGTATTATTAAACAACAGCCAGCGGCTGTAAAATAATGCTGTCATTTTTACAGTAATTCATTCCAGTGTTCTTAGTGGACATAACACAGGAGCTGAAAATCCTTAACCTGAAGCTCCGCTCCAGGGCGCTGGTCAGCTCATCACAGCACCGTATGAAAGAGTGAAAGCCTTCTGGGATTGTGGAAAACTCAGCTTTCTGCAAAAAAACTAATTTCACAACATCTCTTGTGGAGGAGGACACAGCATTCAGTGGTGATGAATATGCTTCTGCCATTGAAAACCTACTGCAGGAATTTGATCTGCGTTTTGCTGACTTCAAGGCACACCGTGACACTTTCCAGCTGATGTGGAGAGTGCCCCAACTTTGTTGCAGATGGAACTTATTGACTTGCAGTGAGCTAAAAACTCATTCAGACAGGCACAGGGACAAGCAGACAAGACTGGACAGTGTTTGAGAGAATTATCTCCATGCTTCCCAGAGCTGTCCAAAGTGTTCAAATGTGCTTTTTTGGAAGCACATATCTGTGTCTGAAACTTTTCTCAACTATGAACTTCAATAAATGCAAGTACAGGTCCAGGCTTAGTGATGCCCATCTTAAAGCTGTACTCTGACCTCCATCAGGGCAAACGTGGCTCAGTTGTGTGACCCAGAGGAGCTGCCAGGTGCCTGGCAAGAAATAGAATATTGTACAATCGGATTCAGGGATTGCATTTGCTCAGTGCAATGTTGATAGTTTAGTAAAGTAAAAATAAAGTAAGTGAAATATATTTGCACTAACTATTTAAAAAGCACAACAATGATAGAGACACTGCTATTACATTTATTTTAGTAATGCAATTTGAAGTAAATGAGAAACAATGCAAAGGAAATGTTCTGAAATTTTGCGCTTTCTCCTCGTGCTTGAATGTTAAAATGGCCCGTGAGGTGTCAATCACAGCAATGCCCCCCGCCAGTTTGAGTTTGAGACCCCTGCCTTTAAGTAAAAGTATTGCTATTTAAGAAATCGTTTACAAGTACTAAAAAATAATATTACTGAAGTAAGAGTAAATTTAGTTTGCTGAAAAACTACGCAAGTTGCTGCATTACCAAGTATTATATTATTGTTCAATTTTTACCCAAAATGAGGTGATGTGAGCATTACACGGTCTCTGTAATGTCTGATTCATTCATACTGTGAAGGTCCAAACCTGAGATTTGTAGAAATATTAAGTGATGTTCCAGTAAATTCCTAATTGAACATCATCATTTTGACGGATGAAACACATCTCAGGTAGAATGCAAAATTAATCGGCATATAGCCTATATCAAAGTACAGAGTTTCAAATATTTTCTGTCTCTGTGTTAAGAAGCAACATGGGGCCGCAGAACGTTATTTCAAACATGACTGATAGTGATTTTTGAGCTGTGATTGCGCATATTTTGGAGCAAAACAGGATATTAATCTCATAACTGTCACATTTGGCGTTTTTTTTATTACTAATTTCAAATAAGGTAAGTGAGAGGAAATGAGAAAGCCGTCTGAATAAAACAAGTGGCAGTAAAAAGTAACAAAAAAAAAAACAAAGTGGAGTAAGGCTTAACATGTTTTTTTTCTACCGAACATGTGCTGGGAGTCACTTTTACATGAATATGATTGGCAGATAAACCGCTCTTATTTCAATGTTGTTGTCACATGCTGTTGAGGTTATTTCAGTCCTTTACTCAAATGTCTTTGACCGCATTGTTAAAGAGCGCGAGCTTTGCCATTCAACTGAACTGTGTGCACGCATTTTAGACACTTACATTACTTGCATTCGCTCCAAGTTTACCTGCTCTGGTAACATCACCGGTACGCTCCCTTTTAGAAGCAATCAATTTAAAACCACAATACAAGCATAACTCACTTACATTCACTAAAATATGGTTTGAACGTCCCGCCCCCCAGGCGAACTGGGAGTTTTGATTGGTCAGACCTGTCTGTCATTACCTGAAGCTCCACCTCAGTAGTTTGAAAACAGCCTATCAAATACTGTTGTTCTTTGGCACCTTTTTCGAAGTTCTTTGTACTTTTGGTGAAAAATTAATGGAGCGAACTTGAATGCTTGACTTTTATCAACTCAAGTAAAAGTACCAAAAAATAATTGTACTCAAGAAAGTAGAAATGCAGTTCCTGGATCTCTTTTGATCGGAAACACCACTCACGGATATGAAAAATGAAAATATGCAAACTTAATAGTATGTTTGTCAACGACACTCCAAACTTTTCCGCTGCTCACTGTACTCAAAACAACAACCAGTGGGCATCAATCGATGAAAGTGATTTTGAATTTAAGAAAGCTGATTGGTGAAAAATATATGTTGAGAGCCAGTAGCAAAACATAACTTTCAAATCCGTTTTCAAAAACCTGGCATTTTCCAGAACAGGATCTGGCTCAAACTAAACACTGATCTTGAGACAGCTGAAGCGAGATGAGCCGATTTGAGTTTTGCTGTTTTACAAGATATTGTTTTGGCCGAGTGGCTTCAGAAACACAAATGTTGTGCATTTGGACGCAAATTAAATTATTCTATTATGCTCTTTGAGACCCTTTCCGCAAATTTTAAAGCTTTGGTGCTAGATAATGCAGTTTATAATGTAAAGCAAAATACATAATCCACAGCGGTAGCCTACAAGGTAGATCAGAAGGCCAATTTTAATTAATTAATTATGAGATATAAACAAAACTCAGCTCAGTCTTTCTCCTGCAAACTGTGAGCTTGAAGTGTATTGTTTTACACAGAGTTTTCTAAGGACGAGCTGTAATTACTGTAAATGCCAGTGTTCTGACAGAGAAACAGAGGCACCCTGCTCATTCTCTGACAGTGGTCCCTCAACATTACACTGTAATTACCCATCGAGATTGAGCACAGCCGTTTCCTCACTGCTCTAATCGACACATTAGAATTTGTCTAGAGTTTGAATGTGTGAGTGGAAGTGACGAGGATTTGGAATTAATTCGATAACTCAGTTTTGCGCGGGAAATTCCATTCATTTCAATCTGAAATAACGGAGGCGATAAAAACCCCTATGCAGATTTCGTTCAAGTTGGTCGTGCGAATTCGTAGTGTTAAGCAGTGAAATTGTTACTTTGTTTGAATGTTATTGCTGTGTGAGCTGCTTTTAACATCTCTGTACTACCGGCAAAAGACAACTGCACCTTGACCCGAAAGGCCGTTTGTGACACTGAGTGAAATTGTGGATAGACAAGTGTCCTTTTTACAAAAATGTGGACTTTTTTGGTGCTAGTTCTAAAGTGCTAAATTCATTAACTAATCCGAAGAAGCATAATATAATATGCCTTTCAGTCCTTCAACATTATAACTTTTAGATTTTATATTTGTCACAATCACCAGCTGGAGTGCCCTTGATAGCCACCAGAGGGCACTATGCCACGGATTATCGCCTCACCATCTCGGACTACATTACCCATAACCCACTGCCCGGAATAATCAACCATGATTGTCTACAGCTGTTCCTCATTACCTTGTTTAGCCCAGCCTACACACCTTTTTCTGAACGAGGAAGTCTCGCCCCACTCGTACTACTTTACATTTCCGGTCTCGGGTTAGTCTAGTCAAATTAGCGTATTTTCCGAGCTCATAATGTATTGGTAAACCACTGAAAATGGCTTTAAAAGCACATGGCTAGTAGCAATGACTGTCTTTTGTAAGCGCCTCACTCATCAAAGTTTAATGAGTGCATAGATGACGCAAAGCTGTTTGATATTGGCGACACTGAAAACATGAGTGCTCATTTCCTACATGCATCGGGATGAAATTCAGGGGATTTTGTACTCAAAATTATTATAGCCCACATATACCCTCTTAGGGGAGTATTTTAACTTAAGTGCTGCAAGTCATGCTCGTTTTCTCCAGTCTTGCATAAAATGCAAGGCATACGGCGCTGCATTCTCTTCAGAGTCGCTGGTGCTCAAAACACGTATTTTCCAAGAATTTCTTCAGTGTATTGCTGTTGTGTAGCCGCCAACAACAAGACATCTTAACCCTGCACACAGTTTTATTAAAGGCACAATATGTAAGATTTGTATGTTAAAATATCCACTTGCACGGTGTTATACGGCGTACTTACATTATCCTAGATGTTTCCAAGAATTTGTCAATTCAGAGAAATTCACATTTCATCATCATTTTAAATCTCTTGACGCCTGTCAATCCTCGATTTCAACTTGTACTGCATAGCAAGCATGGTAACTGACGTCCAGTGGCATGCTGTTGTTGTTTCGTTTCCATGTTTGGGACAAAAGGAGGAATAAAACGAGGATCAATATCAGTGTAGAGTTTCCAAGATGGCGAGAGCATTACGACAAACTTACGGTAAGGTAAGCAAAATGTAGGCTGTAAGACTAATCGGTGTTATATAACTCAACATGACGAAGTGTTGGAATATCATCAGTTTGACACTGTAATGTTGATCTAGCCTCATTCAGACAACAAACTAACACTAAACATTACAACTTTCAACACTCAAACACAGTTTAGTATGACAGTGTAGCGTTAGAGCCAGTGAAACAACAACAGTTTTAATTCATCCTGTATGAGGAGGATTTCAGCACTTGTGAGTAGATCGGTAGGATGAAATGTCCTCGTTTCTTTATATTGTGTGCCACTGATATCCGTCTCTCATTAGTAATCGCGTCCGTGATTCTTGGCCACACCCTGCTTCATTCCACAGTTAAAAACATGCATTCCCTCATCCATAATCGAAAAGTTCCGCGATTCCATGCTCATTCACTGTGTCATCAATCTACGCCTTTAACGTTTTGAAGAGTTTAGCGACCCCTAGTGGCGAAACATACAGACTGTGCCTTTAATGTTCAAAAAGTTTCCGTTTAGTTCATTCAAACACTCATTTTACCCAATTGGCTGTGTTCCCATGGATACCGGAACAGGACAGCATCCAAATGGAAGTTGGAATTCCTCATGGATTCGCTCATCGTTTACTGAGGAAAAAGGTGGATATAAACCCTGATCCCTCTGTCATTCACGGTGAGATTTTGTTAGAAGTTACACTGCAGTTCTGGTCTCAGGTCGCTTTGTTTTGTTTGTTTTGCCTGGGGACTCTTTTACCCATGTTCACTGGCTTGTTGTGTGTTCCTTTATTTGGACTGATCGATACGGTTCTGGATTGTACCAATTGGCTGTGTTTGGATCTTCAATCCCAAAGTCTCAGAGCAGTTTCGTAACAATATTAATGCAATAGCTCAAATGAATGAATCGTTGTGATGCTTAGCAGATACCACTAATAATGCATGTTCAGACTAGTTAGTATTTCAGGAAGGTTAAAACATTTCACAGTCTCAGCATGTACTACAAAAGTCTATTTTGTCCTGTTGCACACAGGAACACCTGATATGGGTCGATCTTAGTAACTCGGTGGCCCCGTCCTAAATTTCAGAATGATGCTCACCTAATCAGGACAAGGAAAGTTCTATTTTCTCCTTAATTCATGCTTGGGCAATTTAGAAACTGAAACAAAGTCTTTGTTAGGTTAGTTATTCCCCGAGGCTCGCCGGAGAGTCGTAAGTGATTTTGGAGGCTAATTAATTCAGAATACGTACTGACACCCAAAGAGAATCTATCCATTAACACCAAGCTAATTTTATCTCATCAGTATGTGAGGACAGAAACATATTTACAATTGAATAAATCATCTTTAAGGATTTTATCTGCTTTGTAGCTGTCTTTAAAACAGACTGAAAACCTTCAAGCTGGCCGCTAGAGATTTGTGTTTTGTCTGTTTGCTCAAAGCTTTCCTGTGCCCTTAGGTACATTTCAGGTCCAGAGTTAAATTTTAAGGATTTTTTAAAATCAATGCTTGTTTACAACAGCGGTATCTTGAAGTTAAAATGAAATATCCTTTGTGTTTTCACATCTAACGAATTGAACTGTTGTGGCTTTGCATGGCACAGAACCTTTGCCTTTGGACTAAGAGGTTGTTTTTTTTCGGGCCAAGTACAACTTTAAATGAAATCAAAACATCCGAGCACAATCTACTCAGAACAATGGGCTCTTTACTTTTTTATTAGCATTGCGTGAACTGAAATCTCCGATTATGAGATGTTGAACGGTGACTATCATCGCTTACTTAGTCGATCTGTGATTGTAACTTTCAGCAAATCTGAAAATATGTATCCATTTTTTCTCACTTTACATGAGTATTTATGTACTTCATTTTATTTTGATTTTAAAGGATTAGTTCACCCAAAAATGAAAATTCACACCCTCATGTCGTTCTACACCCGTTCGTTCATCTTCAGAACACAAATGAAGATATTTTTGATAAAATCCAATGACTCAGTGAGGCCTCTATGACAGCAAGATATTTAACACTTTCAATGTCCAGAAAGCTACTAATAACGGTTACACTTTATGTTACGGTGCTGTAGTTACATTGTAATTACTCATGAGTACTGAGCGCAATTAATTAACTACATGGACTTACTATAGAGTTACAGTTAGGGTTTGGTTTAGGGTTAGTTACTTGTAATGATGCATAATTCACTGTTATTACTGTAGTAAGTACATCTAACTACGGAACTGTAAAATAAAGTGTTACCCTAAAAACATACGCGAGTACAGTGGTTCAAATTTAATATTCTGAAGCGACGAGAAAAAAACTAAATAATGACTTTATTAAACAATATCTACACTGTTAAAAAATTACTGTAGATTTTACAGTATAATACTGGCAGCAGGGTTGCCAGACAGTTACTGTAAATTTTACAGTAGTGTTACTGTAATTTAATTTACAGAATTTCCCTGTGTTCTCTGATTACAGTAAATAACTGCATTTTTTTTTTTAAATTACGAAGGGTCAATTTACAGCAATATTCTGTGAATTTGAGTCAAACCAACACGTGGCCCCAGAATGCATTGCAGTTTACAGCAATATGCTGTATTATTAAAAAACAGCAAGCGGCTGTAAAATAATGCTGTAATTTTTACAGCAATTTATTACATTTCAAAATCTTTTGTTTCGAATCAGTGGTTCAGAGCATGTATCAAACTGCTAAAGTCACATGATTTAAGTAAACGAGGCATCATTCAAGTGTTTTGAAACGTTTTGAAATTTCAATGATTCATGTGACATGTGGCAGTTTGAAACACGCTCCAAACCACTGATTCGAAACAAAAGATTCGTAAAACTTTGTTTTTGAAATCGGCCATCACTAGATATTGTTGAATGAAGTCGTTATTTAGTTTTTTTGGCACACAAAAAGTATTCTCGTCGCTTTATAATATCAAGGCTGAACCACTGAACTCACATGAACTGTTTGAAATAGGTCTTAAGCACCTTTCTGGACATTGAAAGTGTTAAAAATTGCTGCCAATAGAGACTCACTGAGTCATCGGATTTTACCAAAAATATCTTAATTTGTGTTCTGAAGCTTGAACGAAGGTCTTACGGGTTTGGAACAACATGAGGGTGAGGAATTTATGACAGAATTTTCTTTTTTTGGGTGAATTAACCCTTTAATGTCGCCCTGCTGCGGGGCCTCTGCAACCGGAACTGAACAATGTATGCTCGCTGAATTAGTCACATTCGAAGCAACATCGAAAGACCTTGCATAGTTACCATCCTCGATTAAAGTCGGGATGCGTGTCTTTAATTCTGAAATCTTCTCCGTCAGCCTAACTATTTCCCTGCATTTATCACACGTGAAACCCTCAGCGTTGACAGAGAAGACTATGCTATACATGCGGCAGTTCAAGTGACGATAACCGGGGAAGACACCGTGTTTGTCAAATGTTTCCGACTTGTTTTCCAAATGCTTTGATGGGCTCTTAAAGGCTGAAGCATGAGAAAAAAGAATTGCGATAGCGATCAAAAGCTAGTGGTGTCAGATTAACTTGATGATTATCAGATATATGGTGACGATTGAGACAGATTTGGCAGTTTCAGTGACAAAGAAAGAAGTTAGAGATTTCAAACAAAGCTTCACGGACATGCAATTGCAAAATACTCATCAGCGAGGCAGCAAATGGGAATTAATAATAACGTAAAAATTGAATAAAATATCTCTGTATTGTTTCGAACAGTCATGCTGAGTCATGCAAAGTTTGAGAACGACTGGTATAAAGCGTTCTCAGAGAAACAGCTGTCACAGACAGCTGGGTTTTCTAATTAAAACTGTTAGTCTTGATGACGGCAACCTTCTGCAATTGTTCATCAAGGCTGCTGCAAACTGACTAAAGACTCTTCTAATCAGTGACTGTCTGGAAAACATTTGTGAAGTCATGCTTTCTTAAAAAGAAATGACAGCACGCACCTGTCTACTTTAGATTTCCCTCAGGACCTTTTTCTGACAGCCATGCAGTTTTGCAGAGGCAGACTTTTGACTAGTGGCGTCCAGAAAACAAAGTGGAATACAGTTTTGCTCATCTAGTTTTTCTAACTATAGGTAGAAGTCCTTTTGACTTTGGATAAACATGGATTTGTTGTTTGGCAGATGTGTTTTAAATGCCTGATAATATCAGAGACATTCTGAGAGGCTCTTAGCGAAGCCGTTGTTCCCGTTTATCAGTCTCTCTCTTGAACGCTTACTTATCAAAAGAGATTTATGGTCATTTCATGGCACGATAAGTTACCAGAAATGGGGAAGGTGTCAAATCATAGCGCTATTCATCTTAGCAGATGCTTCGAATGATACATAGAGATGCTGGAGTCGTCCATCGAGTATCAGGTTTTGTGTGTTTTGTGCCGTCACGGCAATTCACTGGGAAAAGATTATTCCAAAGTATAAAAAGAGCTGTTTCTAGCCTGAAATTCATTAACCTCTGCGATGAATAATGATGTGGGTGCTGGGTGACATTTTGAAGAGACAAATATGGAGCTGTGGCCTAGCGGTTAACGTACGGCATGCGCTCAAATGCCACGCAGGCGAATGGATTTGAATCGGGCTCGTGTCATTTCCTGTCCTCGCTATAGACTATCAATAAAAGTGTCGAATAGGGCAAAAACTAAAGAGAGTTCATGTATAGTAACGTATCAGTGTTGTCAGAAACAGGCCTGTGGAGTGACTCGCATAATTCTTTTTGTGAAATTAAACATCCTACTACTTTTGTCTTCATTTATTAAGTCCTCCTTATTAAGATTGCCAGCATTAATAAGTTAAAACTTTTTTGTTTGAATGCTGGCACATGAGAGTCTAATTGCTGAAAAAGTGTAATTAGCAAATGAAAATGTCTTGGGGTGTGACATGTGAAACCCCATAAATCTGCTTTTATCAAATTGTATTATAATTCCGTTTTTATGGCACCAGACAGCATGAAATATTTGTACTATTAAAAATTCATTTGTCACACGTAAAATTAACCCTTTTGCACTGTCGGGTCCAATTGACCCTAATTGGATTCAATACAATTCCTCAAAAATCACACTGTGAAAAACAACAAAGATTCAGGTACAAACTGTAAACTTTTTATATCAACATTTGTCAAATATTCCAAAAAATATATATCTGATTTAATGAAAATGTTTTGGTTACACTTTATTTTAAGGTGTCAGTATTACAGTGTAATTATACATTTAATTACTGAGTAATAACATGTACTTACTCTAGGGTTGGGATGAGGTTTGTTTGGTTTAGAGTTAATTGCATGTAATTATGCATCATTTCTAGTTATTACTATAGTAAATACATGAAACATATGTAACAACGACGCTGTAAAAATAAAGTGTTACCAATGTTTTTAACCATTTTTTAAAACGGTTTTGTTTTGACAAAAATTGAAAATAAACAGTACATTTTTAAATGCAAAAAATATATTTTTTAACTTTTTTTTTTTTTCGTGGAACATCATAACTGAACAATTAAATGTAGCTGCATAATGAGAATATGTACTTTTCCTAAGTTGGCTGTTTTGTAAACTCATTTCATAAAGTCAAGTTTCTTCTGACATGATGAGCAAGTGTGTGTTTTCTGGATATGAACTTCACACACATTTTTCTGTATTGAAATAAGTGAGGAAAACCTCATTTTTTAGCTTCATCAGGTTGTAAAAAAATAAAATAACAAGATAGAACCAAAAAATGCTATTATTTTGGGGCAGCACAGTTGCTTTAGAGCGTTAAAGTATGCGGATGAAATTGACCCGCGAACGTAACAGTAATTCTGTTTGTATATGTCAAAAAACACCAGCATGTTCAAACTTTGCATGCACGTTCATGATGATAAATGAGAAAAAGTCACAAAATATCAAGAAAAAAACATAGGTTAACTAGTATCTCCAACAATCTAAACGGGTCAATTTGACCCGCAACATAACACAAGGGTTAATTTGTCACATGGAATAAACTAGTGCAGAAGAGTCTCGCAGAGTTTAACTACCTTGTTCAAGAGTAATTTTTGTTGTTGCTTTTGCCCTTTATTTATTGTGAACCACTGTGTGCTTATTCGGTTTCATCAGTTCTGCTGTGCTGTCGAGTGTCATTCAGCTCCACTGATCAAATCAGACAACATCGCTCCGAAAAATTCCATTATGAGCTGAAAGGAATCATCAACCCCGCATTAGACAGAAATCCAATATTCACTTTCGCTGTAAAAAGTGCTTTTAAATCATTCATATAATTCGTAAAATGTTGAAAACGAAGCAGAATCAAGTGTTGGCTACTTTTGAAGACAAACTCTTAGTTAGAATAGTTGCAAACTGGTCCAGTTTCTCTTTAAATAAAAGTGAATGCAGATACAGTGAAGATCCAAACATGGAAAAAAGAGAAAGAAATCGCCATAAGAAGTTGCTTTATTCCAAGTTTTCTGAAATCATGCAACAGCTTTGTGAGGAAGCTATACCAAAATATCATTGTGACCAAAAAGTCATCATTCAAAGAAAATCTAATTTGCACAAAATAAGACACACACTGTGTTAGACATCTACATCAAACCTGTTTGAATGCAAATGAGATTAGAGAGCGGCGGTGGCAAGGTTTTCTGTTAATAACACACTTCAGGATATTGTTGCACACAAATATGAGCTCCTTTTATGATGCCTTTATGGTGTTTTTTGAAGGTCAGTAGCATCCGTCCATACTTCATTGTATGGATCAGAGACCACAAGTAATTCAAATCAAGTCACCTTTATTATATAGAGCTTTATATACAGGGTTGGGGAGTGACGAAATGCAACTTAGTTGCGTGTTTAAAATACAAGATTTGAGTGACTGTATTTGATTTGAAATGGGTGGTAATCAGATTACAGTTCCATCTGAAAAGTGTTTTAGATTACCAAAGTGATTACTTTGAGTTTTAATGTCATTTAAACAGCGATTGGTGATTCTCTGACTCTGACCGTCTGAAAAAGACGAGTTCAGTTTCATGTTTTCCACTGTTTTCATGTTTTGTGAGTCATTTTATAATTCACTCGTCACTGCGACTTTTTCTCACAATTTGTTTTTTTTTCCGTTCACAATTGTGAGTTTGTGTTTCACAATTGTGACTTCTTTTTCTCAGAATTGTGAGATTTAAACTCACAATTGCAAGTTATAAAGTCAGAATTGGGAGATTTAAACTTGCAATACTAATTTTTCTCAATATTGTGAGTTTATATCTCATAATTCTGACTTTTCTCAATATTGTGAGTTTATATCTCATAATTCTGACTTTTCTCAATATTGTCAGTTTATATCTCATAATTCTGACTTTTCTCAATATTGTGAGTTTATATCTCATAATTCTGACTTTTCTCAATATTGTGAGTTTATATCTCATAATTCTGACTTTTCTCAATATTGTGAGTTTATATCTCATAATTCTGACTTTATAACTCACAATTGCAACTTTATATCACTCAATTCTGAGGGGAAAAGTCAGAATTGTGAGATAAAAACTCGCAATGACCTTTTTTGTGTTTGTTTCACACTTATTAGTATTCCAAAGTATTCTAAAGTATTTAGATGAAGTGACTAAACTTGACTTGATCTGTAGTGAGATACATTTTAAAAGTAACCCACCCAGCCCTGAGTACAATAGAGCATAATGCTTAAGATCCAATGAAGATGATGAATATAACACACAAGATTTGTTAGAATAATCCAAATTTACAGCCACCGTGCAAACACGAGACAATCAACATGCAGGAACTAAACCACACAGAAATCGGAAAGACGAACAGCTGTGATGATGAGTGTTAATGTTCATGGTGACCGATGAGTGACGGGAAACTAGAACAAAGGAACACATGTGACACGACATCAGACAAAATCCACGAAAACCAAAACAAACTGAACATGACAGCTCGTTTCAAAGCAGCTTCACAGTGTTGACCAGGAAAATAATGATTCAGTGATGCAAACAGTCTTCAATTCTGATATAAAGCAGCTCTAAAAAAGACGATAGTCATTATTCCGTTCAATTCAGTTTCACATAACTGTGAAAAGTTCATCAATTATAGAATGAGTTCAATTCCTCTGTAAAGCTGCTCTGAAGAAAGCAGTGATGTCCAGCTCAGGTCAACAAACGGGAGCTATGTTGTCGGGTCAGTGCTGCATCACCATGAAAATTTTAATGAATGACGTATTTATTTAAATATTCAATATTCAAACGCTAGAAGGGCACTATGTGGGAAGTTCAACATCGGAAACATCCGAAGCGCGCTCCCTGAAAGCTGTGTGTCAGACAGCGCACAAATACTAAGTTGAGATTGCTTTTCTGCCTTCCAGTGCTTGAACGGACAAATTCACACAAAATTACATCAAAAATGCCCGTCTTGGCGAGTATCCTAGTAAATATAGTCAGGGTGTTCATTAACCCTTGTGTTATGTTGCGGGTCAAATTGACCCGTTTAGATTTTCTAGTTGTTGGAAATACTGGTTAACCGATGTTATTTTCTTGATATTTTGTGGCTTTTTCTCATTTCTCATTTTTTTTTTTACATTTTTCATCATTTAGCAGATGCTTTTATCCAAAGCGACTTACAAGGGGAGCAATTAGGGGTTGGTGTCTTGCTCAAGGTCACTTTAGTCATGGTGTTGAAGGTGGAGAGAGTGTTGTTCATTCACAATCCCCACCTTCAGTTCCTGCCGGAGTGGGAATCGAACCTGCAACCTTCAGATTACAAGCCCGACTCCCTCACCACTAGGCCACGACGACCCACTCACTACCCACTACCGACTACCCACTACTATCATCATGAACATGCATGCAAAGTTTCAACATGCTGGTGTTTTTTGACATATACAAACAGAATTACTGTTACGTTCGCCGGGTCAATTTCATCCGCATATTTTAACGCTCTAAAGCAACTGTACTGACCCAAAATAATAGCATTTCTTGGTTATATTTTGTTATTTTATTTTTTTACAACCTGATGAAGCTAAAAAATGAGGTTTTCCTCACTTATTTCAATACAGAAAAATGTGTGTGAAGTTCATATCCAGAAAACACACACTTGCTCATCATGTCAGAAGAAACTTGACTTTATGAAATGAGTTTACAAAACAGCCAACTTAGGAAAAGTACATATTCTCATTATGCAGCTACATTTAAATTGTTCAGTTATGATGTTCTACGGAAAAAAAAAAAGTTAAAAAAAATATTTTTTGTATTTAAAAATGTACTGTTTATTTTCAATTTTTGTCAAAACAAAACAGTTTTAAAAAATGGTTAAAAACATTGGTAACACTTTATTTTTACAGTGTCATTGTTACATATGTTTCATGTATTTACTATAGTAATAACTAGAAATGATGCATAATTACATGCAATTAACTCTAAACCAAACAAACCTCATCCCAACCCTAGAGTAAGTACATGTAGTTAATTGTTATTACTCAGTAATTAAATGTATAATTACACTGTAATACTGACACCTTAAAATAAAAACATTTTCATTAAATCATATCTTCAGATAAATATTTTTTGGAATATTTGACAAATGTTGATATTAAAAGTTTACAGTTTGTACCTGAATCTTTGTTGTTTTTCACAGTGTGATTTTTGAGGAATTGTATTGAATCCAATTAGGATCAATTGGACCCGCTCCATAACGAGTGCACAGAAATCCAACAGCGCATGAGGGTTAAAGCGACAGCATCCTAATAACTTGAAGCTGTGCTGTCTGCGATGTTAACCAAACTACAAAGAGGAAAGAAATCCCTCACTGCTCTTGATCTATAAAAAGGATATGAAGACTATACAGTGTATTTGATTAGACGACTGTTTGAAAACTACTGTTAGACCTTCTTGAACAGCATTATTTATTTCATTTGTATCTTTGTTGTTTTATTTGTGCTATTGCTTGCAATTTGGTTGTTTGTTCTTATTTTATTACTGACTGTTTACTTATCTTCAGGGCTGGGTGGGTTACTTTTAAAATGTATTTCACTACAGATTACAAAATACATGCTTTAAAAAGTCATTTGTAACGTATTTCGTTACATTACTCAAGTTTAGTCACTTCATCTAAATACTTTAGAATACTTTGGAATACTAATAAGTGTGAAACAAACACAAAAAAGGTCATTGAGAGTTTTTATCTCACAATTCTGACTTTTTCCCTCA
Organism: Opsariichthys bidens; assembly: GCA_037194245.1. Lineage (NCBI taxonomy): Eukaryota > Metazoa > Chordata > Actinopteri > Cypriniformes > Xenocyprididae > Opsariichthys > Opsariichthys bidens. Next base: position 30,302,160 of record CM074284.1, read on the forward strand.
GAATTGAGTGATATAAAGTTGCAATTGCGAGTTATAAAGTCAGAATTATGAGATATAAACTGACAATATTGGGAAAAGTCAGAATTATGAGATATAAACTCACAATATTGAGAAAAGTCAGAATTATGAGATATAAACTGACAATATTGAGAAAAGTCAGAATTATGAGATATAAACTGAAAATATTGAGAAAAGTCAGAATTATGAGATATAAACTCACAATATTGAGAAAAGTCAAAATTATGAGATATAAACTGACAATATTGAGAAAAGTCAAAATTATGAGATATAAACTCACAATATTGAGAAAAGTCAGAATTATGAGATATAAACTCACAATATTGAGAAAAGTCAGAATTATGAGATATAAACTCACAATATTGAGAAAAGTCAGAATTATGAGATATAAACTCACAATATTGAGAAAAGTCAAAATCATGAGATATAAACTCACATACTAAATTCACAATTGCAAGAAAAAAGTCAGTATTGCAAGTTTATATCTCCCAATTTTGACTTTATAACTCCCAATTGCAACTTTATATCACTCAATTCTGAGGGAAAAAGTCAGAATTGTGAGATAAAAACTCTCAATGACCTTTTTTGTGTTTGTTTCACACTTATTAGTATTCCAAAGTATTCTAAAGTATTTAGATGAAGTGACTAAAATTGAGTAATGTAACGAAATACGTTACAAATGACTTTTTAAAGCATGTATTTTGAGATCTGTAGTGAAATACATTTCAAAAGCCCTGTCTGTAATCAACATTAGTCCCAGACGCTGTCGATGGAGCTCAACTTGTATTGAACCCAGAATATTCCTTGAATTCTGTACTGCTTGTGGGGCCATAAGAATTGAATGGGCTGTGGACCAAAATAGGTTGAGAACCCCCAGTATGTTGTCTTCTCTCTGTGTGGTGTTTATGTAAGATAGGTGACTGCGCTCTTCTCCATCCTTGGCCTCCACGCCTCGCCTCTGATTTATGCTTCTCTCCCCTCCACCGTTCACTGCACCACTACTCGCGCTGCATGTGCAATGAACTCGCGCGTCCTGTAAATCTGAGGCGCATCCACTTACCTCGCAGATCTACAGCCAACCCTCAGCCCTCTAGCCTGCATGCTTTATTACAGAGCACGCGTCGCTTCAACAAGCCTCTCCTCCGCCGTTAATTTATTTAGGTCTCTCGGTTTCATCGCCCCTGCACCAACAACTGTTGTTTAGCCCTCTGCTGTCACTTTCGGCCCGGCCCTGCGGTACGTGCCCTCCGGTGATTAAAGCCTTCCTCAGGCACAGCGTGAGCTGGACCAGGGAAAGCAGTGGGTGGAGATGAATCTGTGAGGGTCCCCTCCACCTTCTGGATGCTTACGTAATGTTGATCAGAGGGAAAGTCAAGAGAAGGTCAACTGCAGTGCGGCCTCTCCTGTCTGAGGGGCACGAGTCTCATAACAAACTGTTGGGAGGAAGCTGCTTGCTAATATCCCTTAACATGATTTCCTGGATCAAAATCCATGTTGGTGCTTGAACAACACTCCTATTAAAGGTGGGGTAGGTAGTTTTCCAAAATGTTTGTTGAACCCAGCCCTCTCTTCATTGCTCCGCCTCCAAAACTAACCATGCTCCGAGTTGGTCTCGAATCCCGGCCCGTTCGCTGCCGGCGAGTGAGGCGAGTGCACCAACAGTGATGCTAAACACCGTATTATTATTATATAATATAATATAATATCACCGTATTATATTAAAATAATTAAAATATTCCAATTGTTCTAAAATTAGATTTTTTTTGAAAGTATGTAAGGTCAGTGTTATGGATTTAAATATATCTGTAAAGAATGTTTACATCATAGTTCTCATAATTCACTTGAAATTCTTGTAAATAAATGTATTTGTCGGTAAATGTCGGTATATATTTTTTTAGGTCATGGAGCTTTTGCAATGTTTTTGGGGGGCCTTCCCCCTCTTAAGTTTGCGTTAGTGTGTAGTGTGTGTAATTCGAGAATGGATGTCTGTTTGTCACAGCTGACGCGCAACAAAATACTTCACGAAAAATGAAGCGCAGATGATGAACAAGCACAAAGGTAGCACAAAAAATTGAATATACAGAACTCAAGAGTTTGTTGTTAGTCGCCAACCGCACAAAGTTACTCCAGCCCAGTCACATAGTTAATATTTGCCAATTATTAATATGTAGGTTTACAAAAGGTCCGTTTTTGTCCGTTGGGAAAGATGCTGAAACGTGCAATATTGATGTATTTAAAGCACAAAAACGTAAAAGTACTTATGCACTGAAAAATATTTACGAATCTTTAATGTCATAAAAATATATGTGGAATTTCCCTTTTATCGTTTTGCAGGTAAATGTAAGATCCCTAAACCCGAATCTAAACATACCCATTTTAAACAGAATGTTAAAAGAATAAAACATAATGGACAGAAATGACAATTTTAGTAATAATATAGCATTAAAACAATATTTTGAGTCACTAATCCTACACCTACCCCTAAACCATTCCTTAAAACTATGTACTGTTATAAATGAGAGAATAACAGAGAAACAAGCGAAATCACAATCATTTATTTTTTGTGAAAATGTGGTACCAAAAGTAGTTCAAATGATGATGAGTTGCAGTCGCAGTCTTTTCTGACGGAAATGGTTTTTTTTTTTTAGGTTTTTTTTTTTTTATGGAGTACAGAACAGAATTTAAGTTATTAATCCATGAAAAATGAATCCAGCTTCTCTCCGTGAGGGCACGCAATCATTTCCAATGAGATGGATTTGATTCAATCGATTCCTTTCAAACATACGGATTCTAAAGATTTGGAGTACAGCGAACAAATAAAATTGATGTGATTTGTGAATTTATGTTGTATGTTGTTGTGTGTCTTATGGTTGTATTGTCAGTCGCTGCAGACGAGAAAACACCTCGTGTCTCACAGCAATCCAGCTAAATATTACAAAATGGTTAAACAAGCAATTCTATTCATTTTTAAGGTTTCCAAGTGTGCTCGAATTGATTACAACATGCAATTTTAATTTTAATACATGGGAATTTATATACATTGACACTCGGATACATAAATGATTTATGTTTTATTGCTTATGTCAATACGTGCTATAGTGCTATAAATACGTTCATGTTGTCCGTTTTTGTGCGTATGAAATACAGCAGGTGATTCGCTCTGCTGGGAAGATCACCGGCTGTCACTGTGCATCAGTTGAGGAGCTTTTAACACTGAGAATTTCAGATGGAGCTTGCAAGATCACCTTGGACTCATCACATCCTGGGCATTATCTCCTCATGTCTGGTAGCCATTCGTACAAGGAACTCCTGTCACCACAACAGCTTCTTCTCTGGGGCAGCCCACCAACCTCAAGCACACATACTGACTGCACAACGTGGAATATCTTATGAACACAGGGATTTTTTTTTTGAGTCTTATATGCATCGGCACTTTGTCCTTTTAGAAATCTTTTCTCCAGATAATATGGCATAATCCATCAGTCAATAATCCGCTTCGCTCAGATGCAGCTTCAAAAGATCTGTAGCTACTAAACTTCAAAGATGCAATATGTAAAAGTTTTGGCCGCTAGAGGGCGTACAATCAAAACAACAACAACGCCGTGGCTTGAATTGTGGGAACTGTCGTCTTCAACTCCACCGCTGATTTTAATCAATCAGATGGGAAACATATATCATGTTCAGGGATGAGGTGAAGTAGTAATTTTATAAATGTTGCGCTTGATGACATAATGAATTAGCCGCAAGTAAAACGAGGTTTAACACTAAATAGGTTGTCATAGATGTGATAACGCTGCGCAGTTTTATGTGTTCAAAACAATCGGTAAAAGCACAGTTGAACGTACCCTCATCCTTCGCAAAAAGGCTGGTTAATATTTCTATGTAACACATACTGTATTAATTTGCATTGTTTATCACGTCGGGTGAAGTTTACGGCAATGTGAAAAAAACGAATCACAAACCAAATGCAATAACGCTGTTCTTAATGAACATCACTCGTACAGAACGCAACTCATACGCAATTTGCCATTTGACACATTTGATGTGGCGACAAGCGTTTCACTAAAGCGACAGTATAAAACAAAATTACAGCCAACAGTTCATAACAAGCCTTGAAGTATAATTCATGGTGAACATCACCATACGCATAGACAAGAACAAGACGTTCAAGCAGCACTGTTGATCGATATAATCACACGTTTTCTGTCAGAACCCAAACAGTTCCTCACCTGTCTATTAAAACACATGCAAGATCGGCGTCTCCGTCTAGCTGAAGTTTTTCACGCAGTTCTCTCCATTTAGGAAATGTTGATCCTCGTTTTATTTCTCTTCTTGTCCCAAAATCTTCTATTTGGTTGACCTGTACGTTTACGTTTAGTTGGAGTATTTGGGATATTGTAAGTACTCAAGTGAACAAACCATATAGTGGTCTAGAGGTTTTTGGATATTTTACTGCAAAGATTTTACATACTGCACCTTTAACGTCTTTTTATGTAGAGTGACAGAGCGCTCCGGTTGAGACTGATTCCATTGAGAAATATTTGCTATTATATAAGCTCATTGTGAGTTGCCCTTCACAAATGAACCAAAACGAGCCTACTGTACTGTATGGTGTGAGAAGTGCTCTAAATCATTCATCAGGCTACCACATTTCAGCTATATTCAATGGGACAGTGGAAGCGCAATTGCATAAACACAGAACGAGCTTCGCATTCCTCGTCCCTGTTTCCTTAAATCAAGTCAATGAGCTGAGAGAAAACATGCATGGGTCTGGCGACCTTAAAAACATCAGGGGAGCCTGCAAGAGAACAGTTAATCTCTCCAAACCCTGCTGAAATCTCTCCGAAGATCTCACTTCTCTTAAGTGGGAGCTGAAGAGATTTGAGTGTCATTCTGAGGCACCGTTAAAGAAAAGGAAACAGTTGCTAGATGGATAGAGCTCTAGTTTGGAAACTATTTTTTTGTCACTTCTGCTGTGCAGTCCTGATACTGGAGGGCCACTCTCCTGTAGAGTTTAGCCCCAATCCTAATCAAACACTAGCTCAGGGTATTCAGGATTATTAGGCACTACCAGGTTCTAGCTGAACTCCGTCGGACAGAGTGGACACACCTGACAGATCATTCCTGGAGACTCCCCATACTGTACCTCAGCATTCTTCTTTTAGTTGGCACAGCTCATTTAAAGCTACAATATGTAACATTTTTGCAGTAAAATATCCAAAAACCACACGGCCAGTGTTATATATTCTGTTCAGTTGAGTACTAACAATATCCCAAATGTTTCCAACTATTTGTAATTGTGAGAAAATCGGCAAGAAGAATTTTAACCAAGAATCCAATTTTAACCAATCACATTCTCCTTCACTCTCCAGAACATTCTCCTTCTCTGCTCCCTGCTGGTGGAATGATCTCCCTACTTTCATCAGGAATGCTGAATCCCTGGCAATATTCAAGAGACAGCTGAAAACTCATCTCTTCAGTGAACACTTGATCCCCTCATTAAAAAAAATAAATAAATAAAAAAAAAACTTTCCTTCCCTTTTCCCTTCCTACTCTAGCTTATGGCACTGAGCAATGTATGAAACTTGTATTGTGAGCACTTCCTGTGTTATTTGCCAATTCATGAAGAATCGCTTGTTTGTTTTCCTCACTTGTAAGTCGCTTTGGATAAAAGCGTCAAAAAAAAAAGAATCCGGGAGTCACCTGTCAGTGGCATCATATCTGCATTAAACTCCGTTTCCGGTTTTATTGTGTAGAAACCATGGAAACACCAAAGACACTTTAATATATAATACATGTGGGACTACAAACAAGGGAAGATAATGATACATTTATAGACAGAAAACTAATTATTGTAATATAGCTCAACTAAAGCATGGTACTTGCCTCGGAGAACATAGCATAATCAGATGCAGCTTTATTTTTAGTAACAGGAATACAGAATTTTCTCCATCATACAATGCATTTTAAAATGAATTGCATGTTATTTATCAACACAAGCCATCCAGCGTTTAATATGACATTGTGATATCAAAGTCAATGTACTTGCGTGCAACAAGTGTCTTATAATGTTAAAACATTTTTAACACACACAAATGTATCTATTATGATAAACAGAGCTGCGTTTCCTCACACTCATGACTGGAAAAAGCGGAAGCGACCGTGGCATAATAAAAGTCCCGCTGCTCTCGTTCGTCTCTCATTATCAATCGCTCCAGCGTCTCGTTCAGCTCCACAACACTCGCTCCTGCTCCGCTTCATACTACAGTAACGTTAATAATCGCATCCATGAACATGATTTCTGCTCGAGTCCCATCCCGATTCTTTTCCATCGGCCGTGAGGTGAAGACCACACGTCCCAAGATTCCTCGCTCAAACTTGGCGTCATCAAGCTACGCCTTTGTATTGAATAGGTGACCTCTAGTGGACGAAAAACTACATAGTGCACCTTAAACTCATTAGATGATTCATGGAACGTGAAATGTGAATGTGGAATGTGCAGTGCTGGGAAGAACAGTTTGAAAACCTCTGTAATAGAGGAATAGGAAGGGAAAAAAAAGACTGAAACTTGCAAAAGCCATATCAGTATCATAGCTCAGTATGTTGGTGTGCATAACCACTAGGCCAGGGATGTCCAATCCTGCTCCTGGTGGGCCAATGTCTCACAAAGTTCAACTGCAACTTTGCTCCAACACTATAAGATTCTAGTAATCCTGAAGACCCTGATTAGTTGGTATAGGGTGTGTTGAATTGGAGCTAAAGTCTGCAGTAGCAGGATTGGACCCCCCTGCACTAGGATTAAAGGCTGAAATCCACACCATCCAAGATCCAAACAACCCCAAACCAGTACCGGTTACTACAAGACCCACATTCTGACCAAAACCAGACCCTGTCCATACCAAGATCTGTTAGTTCAAGAACAGTTTACAGTTGTTATGCAGCCGTTCAAATCCATTGAACTCTTGGAAATTCTCTCTGTCGCTACAGATAACTCGCCGGTTGAGGTACTTCTAACCTTCAGATTCGGGTTTACGATGGTGAAACCACCATGGGTGATGCTCCAACTCAGCTGGCATGTTGTGAGGAGGTCTGTTGTGTCTCGACTCACACTGCGTAGTCTTTTAAACACCTGTACCTCAAGGTCACGGGAACACAGAGTACACCGGAATAAAATGGTGACTCTTTTGGTCTATAAAGAACAATTCGATCGGAGTTTAGAGATTAAAGGTCCATTCACAGCAAGCCAGGAAAAAAGAAACGTGCAAGTATAAAAACGTTTTTTGCGGCAGAGCTATTTACACAAAACTGTTTGAATATCTGAACAAAAACTGAGCAAAAATTTGTAGAGGTCCATTGTTTCATTTTAATTTTTCTTTTGATATGAGATTCATAGACCTTAAAGGCCCTTTCAAATGGGACAACAAAATCAGTTTTCTTTTCTATGCCGATGTATTCCCTAATAAAACAGTATTTAAAGTGCTTGCCCAAACACACTTGATGTGCACTATGTATGAAAATGTTGGAGGAATCGTGGATGAGTTTTCGTCATTACCTTCACCTACACCTGTAGACCTGCCAGAAGTCAAGGCTGCGATGAAACCTGCATTTGTTTTTGGACTAATGCCACATCTATTTGAGCCAAGATCTAAGGGCGATGGTTCTGATAAAGAGGACCATGGCTGTCATCGGGAGCGTTAATGTGTCCAAATGGCACTCTATCAAATTATTTCCAACCGAGTTTGTATCTTTGGGCTGTTGTTTGCTTGCTGTTGTAGCTTTAGCACGGTTGAAAGTCGTTTCAATAATTAATGGACTGCACACATTGTTTTTCTAGGAGCATTTTATTGAACAAAAAAATTTGCATAAGCCACATATATATATTTTTTCATTCATTTTTCATCCAGGAAGAGAACGATTTTAAACTGTATACTATTGTAGATTAATTGGTAAACTTTTATGAGTACACTTTAATTTGATTTGGTTTAGTAAACGTGTCTGAAAACTCACTTTTTCATTTCACCACTGTCTTTCTCTTCTCGGATTACATAACACAGAATCTTCTCTGAGCTTGTCTGTGAATTTGATGCCAATCGAAATGTGATGTAAATCCCCATTTCAGCTGTGGATTTGTGTGATAGAGCAGGGGTCACTGTGTTCCTCTCTTATCCCTCTCCAGTCTTCCCATGGGTTACCCTGTTCTATCTCTCAAAATAACTTATTGTATTATCTTTCCCTCCTTTCTGCCCGTGCACTTCCCTTTTTCATAACCAACTGGCAAGTCGTTTGCGAGCATGAGCCTGTTTGTCGTGCAAACAGAAAGAAGCTTCTCCCCTGAGATAATAAGCAATTTAATTAACTGCGTTGGGCTGTGTGTGCATACACACGCTAAACTTCTAATGCTCGTGGGGCTGTGAAAATAATCGTGATTTCGAAATGAAGGCTTGTTCGCACAGAAAGCCAATTGACAGACAATGTCATTTCACAAAGTTTACTTTTAACCTGGTTGTACCTGTGTTCTGATCTCTAATGAAAGTGCATCATTTGATGGAGTACACGCAGACAGGCTGTCCTGAATAGTTTACGCTGGAGGCGTTTTAATGAGGCTGCAGAAAGATCTCGCAGACAGGAAGAGGTCCAGCTGAATGACCCTCTTCATGGCATGTGCTGTGGTTAAATGCTTAGCTTTTATTCTCCTCATTAGTGCTCTCAAAATTGCACCACAGCACAACATCTGTCACCTTCATAGACAATCCCAGTCTGAGAACAAAGAGCCACACATAGGCAGCAGAACTGGAGGGGTTGTCAGAACAGCGGCACGGCCCGCCACTTTTAGCCCACTTCAGAGTCAACTGATATTTAAAGATGCGCCTCTGTTGACTCGAATGAAAGGAATATTCCATGCAAGTTACAGAATTTGTAGATTATCACGGAAAATAATTAGTTTGTTGTCGTTGCAATGAAATTCTATATTATACGTTCATATATTTACTCAGAAAATGCTGTAATATTTTACATTAAATGTGGTTTATGTTTTGTAGTTATATATTTATAGATATATATTTTAACATTCGCACTTTGGTGACAAGTCTATTCCACAAATATTGTCGATTTGATATTTTTTCCAAGCAGGTATGTCGCGCTCACACTCTGAAAAAAGTTTAATAAAAAGACGAACTTTGACATGTCTTCCTCATGCCTTATGCACAGCCAATCTTCCTCCGAATAAGCGCGAATTTATCTCTGCAAAATCTGTACTCATGTAATATTATAGCTATAATCATTCAATTCTGCTTTTCCTTCAAATCTCTGAGATTTAAGGCGATGAACTTTAAATTCATGTCGGGGAAAAAAGGACAGTTGTTGTGCTGTTGACAGTTGCAATTGTTTAAATGATTTTATAAATTTGTTTCTGTAACACTTTACAATAAGGTTCCATTTGTTAACGTGAACTAACAATGGAAAATACTTATGAAACATTTCTTAATATTTCACCATTTACTAATTAAAATCAAAAGTTTTATCTGTTAATATTACATACATGAACAAATAATAAACAGTTGTATTTTTTTAAACTAATGTTAACAAATACACACACAAAAATGCGCAAGCGTGCAGTCTTTCTTTAGAAAATGACATCGCCAACTACTTGTCCGCCATGTGTAATGCAGCATTTTAGGTTTTTGCGCGGATCCGTGTGAACGGTGATGGTTTTGATTGAACGGGGACGTTGTCGTCTGTACAAAGAAACACTTCTCTGTTTTTAGTACATTATTGTTGTGTAAAGGTACCCTCAAACTAGCAAAAATTTACTCTCAATCAAAATAAGCCATGATTTGACTCATGAATTTGGTATAATTCTATGAAAAAAATATATATAATTCTGATTAAATCCTCGTCTTTCCTCTTAACCTTTCTTCTTTAGTTTACTCTTTCTCCAGCTGACTTTCTTTTGTCCTTCCCTCTCTTTTCCTCGGTGTATAACACTCCCTGCTTCATCCATTAACACGGAACATTTTCCTCCGCTGTCTTGTCTCACCGTTATGCTCGGGTTGTGTTTTATCAGATTAACAAGGCCCAATTAATAATGGATTGTTGGACAGGATAGCAGCCATGTTTAATTCATCATTCATCAAAAACAGCAGATTAAGGCCATCCACTACAGATCCACATTTCCATTACTTCAATCCAACATATAGATTTAAGAACTTTTTATTTGTATGTTTTGTAGAGCTTTGTTTATCTCGAACTGGTTTTCTTTCAGCTGCTTTTCCACCTGACTGAAAACTAGCTAGATCACAAAACGAGCACGACAGAAGCGAACACTTGGTCTTTACTTAAAGACTTACGACTCCATCATTGATTTTTGAGCAATGTTTTACAATAAAATATTTTACAGCGACAGTAATTTATTCTTTTGTGTCAGGGGTGCACATGAATCATGCTGAATCAAACACACATGATTATTCATGCTTTATCACAGGAATGAACAAAACAACTATATTAAGTCCAAATGCTCACACGTTTAGAAAAATATTGATGAAATATCATATTTACATCACATTTATTTGGAAAGAATAAGCATTTATGTTAATGTTCCATGAAATTATGCACACTACCATCTCACTATACTATATCCGTTCAGTGAGAGTAAAATGAAAAATGAAACCAAATAAATACACAATTATAATGATATATGATTTGTTATCATGTTCTTCAAGCAGTCTCTGGTATTATCTATGATGTGAATTTATTATTGAAATGGTTAGCACAAGTAGCCTTCAGCATCACGTATAAATATATTTCTGCCTCATACGGTGATCAGAATCCCCATTGGATCGCAATCTGAAGTTATTTCAAACCCTCACCGGTGACTTTTGAGCTGAAAACTGTTCATGTTGAGATTAGCTGGTAACCTGACATCATAACATGGGAAATGTTGAGCAGTGTTGATCCTCTCCTGGCTCATATACTGTGCCTTTGTTCATGACTACTCTTTAAGCCCCAGTCGGCCCACTTTGGACCAAAAAACCCTGCCCGTTTGCCTGGAGGAAGTCCCGAGGTGGCCTGATCAAGCCCAGAAAGTGCTCGTTTTTGGCCTGACAGTGGCTTTTGGAGATCAAGTGGTGATTCAACAGTACCAACATTTTATCATACAAAAGTAACAAAAAAATAGTATTTTAGAATTGAAAGTTAGTAATCAGTTTTTATTAGTAATTACCGTCTAGCATAGTTTTTGCCCGCATTCTCCACCAAATTGTCAGGACAAGCCTGCAACCTACCAGTTGAGAACCACTTCTCTACATACTTGTCCAACACAATCACACCCAGTGTGCTTGGAAATAATTTGATTACAAAAGTAAAATGCTGAGCACAGCTAATTTCGGTCTGTGCATTACCACTTTCATTCTGTTATAATCCTAATTCAGTTCTACATTCTAGTAGATATTCATATTTTTGAATATTATTATCATTATTATCGGTATTATCATTACTGATTTGACTAACCTTCTTATTTAGAAGTGTCACAATCATCTGACACTTACAGCAAAAGGATTTTGTAGGTATTGTATTGAAAATGTGAGTAGAAATTGTGTGCAAAACTCGTTTAAACTCTATGGGGGATTCTGGGTGAAGTATTGCTGTGGTTACTAGGTAATTGCATAAAGGCCCAGATCAAAAGAGTGTGTAACCAAGTCTACGTTATATTCTGGTGCCTAGATTTGGCTCAAATCCGAAGCTGCATCCGAAATCACATACTGCCCTACTGGATAGTAGGTGAAAACAGTAGTATGTCCAAATTCTCTGTATTCGTAAAACAGCAGAAAGCAAGCAAGATTCTGAAGTGTGCACCCAATGAACACTTTACTATCCCATGAGGCCACGGGAGATTATTTATGAATGGCATTGAAGCGATGCAACTGATGCTGGTAGGTCACATGAATGTAGAACATCCATATTTCATTCATACATTTACTACAACATAGAATATTCAATGTAACTGTTACAAAGTAATGACTAATTCAAAACAAGTGCCTACATAGCAAGTGTGCAATTTTTCACGCATCCCATGTGATATTTCTTTTCCGTTTTGTCATCCATCAAGATGGATAGTACACCTCACTTCAATAAGCCACACGCTTTGATGCATCATTCATGTCTATATCACAAACACTGTAGTGGTGCGAGTCATGACAGAACGATTGTTGAGTTGAACGCACATGAGTACCATCACAATGTCAGAATAACAAATAGGAAACTCTGAATTTTTGAGTTCCAAGTTTGTGTCAAGGAGAAAACTTGGCAGAGGGAATGGATCCAGCATCTGTAGTTGACAGTAAAGTTGTTGAAATGTATGAAACTGCTATTTTTTGTCATTTACAAGATTCATCTATAACAAACAATGCTATTGTACAATTGACCGTTCGCAAAGACCCGCCCCCTTTAGTTACTGTTGCTACGTCGTACAAGCCGCGCGGCTCTCTCGCCACACATCATGTTCTCACGAGGTGAACAATATATCGTGGAGAGGACACTTACACATCGACAGACAAGAGCTAAACCGAGCTTAACAGCTCTAGCTGAGCTGTGATATAAACGAAATGCTATTGGCTATTTTAAAAAAGGGGAAGGGTTGTTCGATATGCCCCGCCCTGTCATCCTGTTTCGATTGAAATGACGTCAACATTGAATAATGCTGTATTTCAGTGGGCCTTTAATGTGTCGTGACAGATCGCTGTAGTTCCTCAGTTCAAGCGACCCGTGAACAGATCATCTCTTCCTACGAGCAAATTTCTAGCATCAAACATCAAATAAACATGACTGAGCATCAGATGGAATGCTGTTTCAACCGCGGAAAGATGTCAGAAGTTCAAGTCCACCGACATTAATCTACAAACTCCCCTGAAATGGCGGATTCTGCATTGTGATTGGTTAGATTGCCTGTCAATCAAACTCCCAGTGAAGGATCAATTATAATAGAACGTATAACATTTAAGTTCACAGCACCTTCATAAATGAAATAAAATCATAAAACATCACACCTGATGTGCATTATTTACTCATTACTGTGGTAGTAGAGTTTCACTGATTGCACAACTACTATGTCGTCACATTTAAATTAATAATTTGATGCAATGTACGTATTGCAGACATACACGTTTTTACTTTGTATTTCTATTTAAAAATATCTGCAGGTCATTACAGCTGTAATTAACATCTATTATTCCACTGTAATAATTGCTACCCTATTACTATGAACGAAATGAAATCTCGAAATATGTTGAATTCGAACTAAAAACATTATTGATTTCTGCTGTGACCACCTCCATAAGCTGCTGCAAATTTTCCCCAGATCAGAAAATATTAGAATCATCTACAAAAATCACACATTTTGCCACCCTACCTATGTCATTAATATACAGAATAAATAATTTGGGACCCAAAATCGACCCCTGAAGGACTCCACATGTGATATGCAAGCTCTCTGATCTGTACTCCCCTATTTGCACAAATTGAAGTCTGTGACTTTCAATCTATCAAGTACATCCCCTCTGATACCATACTTTTCCAGTTTATTGATACATTGATAAATGGTGATCAGTTGTATCAAAAGCAAAGGAAAATTTCCAAATCAATAAATACTCTCCCTGCATATTTCTATAGAACTGGTAACGTCTTCAATTAACTCCATTAATGCCATGCATGTAGATCTGTTGGACATAAATCCATATTGACTTCTCAATAAAATTATCTAATCTATTAACTTACAGTTTTTCTTTTAGAGAACTAAGAGAGTAAAGATCTTTCTGTTATTTTTTGAGAAGGTACATCGCCAACTCATAAATATGCACTTCCAAGGAGGACTTGAACGCATGATAGGGCAAGTTACATGCTGAAATGTAATACTTAGAACAAAACCCTAACACCGTCTGTCTAAATATATGTCAAAGGAATCAAAATGTTAAGTCGCTTAAGAATAAATCAATGAATCAACCTACAATTATTGTGTATGTTGCTGCCATAAGACACATTATAACTGGAGGATCAGGAAAAGTGTGTGCATGTGTGTTTTAAGTGGAGGTGTGTGATGTCTGAAAGGCTTGAAGGTTCTCTCCAGAGATCTCGATTTCTTCCTATGACTACTAATTAGCGGCAAGCATTGGCACAACGGACACATCAAGGCAGAGCCTCTCCATGGGAGTTCGGTAAACATTGTGGTGGTGAGTGTCAGGGCTACTCATCAAATCTCTGGAGCACTATAGAGTGAACTGCCTTCACTACATATTCTCAGATGTAGTCCTAGAGTACATTGATTACTTCATTATCCTCTTCCCAGCAATTACTCTTCTGTCTTATATCACCTTTAAGACGTCCTAATGACAGCCAAAATAGATCAAAACAAAGATTACGCTGAGGTATCTGTGCACACCAGAAGTGGCTATGATGAATCCACATTGCTTGCCTGTCTGTTATCAAAAAATATGCAAGGCAGGGAGAGTGGAAATCATTTTAGAGGTTGCCAGAAACTCCTCCAGCCGGGCAGTAATGAAGAGAGTCAGTGTTGTGCTCTGCCTTTCAATTACTCGATTTCCTCCAATTACACGAGACCTGCTGAAGTATCTCTCAGGCTAATGGCGATGGCGCTGGCTGGTGCCATGATATCCAGAGCAGACTGAAACACTATGGAGGCAAATCACCAAGAATGAATTGCAGACACCGTCTATGTTGTTTTAGAACCCAATTCACTAAAGGAATTATGCAAATCAGGTAACGGCCCAAACACACAGGCATATTTTACTGGGACTGTAGCATCTCCTGAATTGTCTATTTAAAAAGCTGAAATTGTTCTCAACAGCATGGCGTGTTTGGATATATGAGGCCATAACAGTATTCCTTATTATTTGGTTTATTACTGCTGCCATGATCAGAAGGAAAAAGTACAAAATATCAGTTTCCTGTTTTCGACAGACAGTAAAATATCTGCAGTGCGGCAGGAAAACAGCACTGACTATTGTGAATGGGAAGTCTAATCAGCCTACATCAAATAAAAAGACATGTTTGCAAAGAAAAGAACGTATATGAAGTGAAAATAGAAAAGGAAATGCATTGAAAAGCTTATAGTGCGGTCACATTAGCGACATTTTTCTTTGCCAATAATGTACTGATCATGAAACCCGAAACAAAATTTTCTGAGATTTTGTGTGTTGGACATCAGACACTGTTATATAAATAACCACTCGTTACAACCGAGGTCTGCGGCAAAGCATTTGTGAAGCCACAACACGCACAACCTTGAGGTGGATGGGCTACAACAGCAGAAGACCCCATCGGTACCACTCATCTCCACTACAAATAGGAAAAAGAGGCTACGATTTGCACGAGCTCACCAAAATTGGACCGTTGAAGACTGGAAAAATGTTGCCTGGTCTGATGAGTCTCGATTTCTGTTGAGACATTCAGATGGTCGAGTCAGAATTTGGCATAAACAGAATGAGAACATGGATCCATCATGCCTTGTTCCCACTGTGCAGGCTGGTGGTGGTGGTGTAATGGTGTGGGGGAGTTTTCTTGGCACACTTTAGGCCCCTTAGTGCCAATTGGGCATCGTTTAAATGCCACGGCCTACCTGAGCATTGTTTCTGACCGTGTCCATCCCTTCATGACCACCATGAACCCATCCTGTGATGGCTACTTCCAGCAGGATAATGCTCCATGCATCAAAGCTCGAATCATTTCAAATTGGTTTCTTGAACATGACAATGAGTTCACTGTACTAAAATGCCCCACAGTCACCAGATCTCAACCCAATAGAGCATCTTTGGGATGTGGTGGAACAGGATGTGCATCCCACAAATCTCCATCCACTGCAAGATGCTCTCCTATCAATATGGGCCAACATTTCTAAAGAATGCTTTCAGCACCTTGTTGAATCAATGCCACGTAGAATTAAGGCAGTTCTGAAGGCGAAAGGGGGTCAAACACAGTATTAGTCTGCTGTTCCTAATAATCCTTTAGGTGAGTGCAGAAGACACACATGATTGGTTCCTGCTGTATTAGTAGCCAATGAGCTTGCATGTTCAGTCTTCAAATACATGACTAGCATTTACCTTAGCAGTGTGTTACATGTCTGTTTGTTTTGGACTCTGTTACATGTTTGTCTTTGTTCAGCTTGTTCCACCATTTCTTAGTTGTGTTAGTAACTGATTTATTTGAGTTTCAGTTCAGGTGTGTCTTGTCAATTATCTCATTTAGCTCCCTGTTTGTCTTGTGTATATACACCCTGTGTTTTCCCTTAGTCTCTGTCGGTTCTCGTTTGTGTTAGAAGTTGTGGTATCTCTCCAAGTTCTCCTGTGGATTATGTCATTAAAGTCTGTTTATTGTGATCCCTTCATGGTGCGCTTTAAGAAAACAACCGTTCCTTAACACAGTGCAGCGTGCTTTCAGAACCCTCCACCTTCCCCAGCTCCACCTGTATATATCTGCTATAGGTCATTTACGTACAATATAGCAGCAGAATGTGTTACTTGCTCTTAGCAGTGTGTCGTGTATGTATTGGCAGTAACAAGTTAACAAGTCCCGTACTTGCTTTGTAGCAGCAGCATAGCAGATCTATTCCACCAAGACCAAATATATCAACATTTGCATGGTAATGGGTATGACAAACACTATATATATATATATATATATATATTCCTGGACACACAGGGCCTTACTAAAAGTAATGGAAGCAGTCAACAAAACACATTTACTGCCCATTTACTACCAAGGTCTGGGTAGTAAACTATTATAAAGCATTTCCAGTTTACTGCAAACATTCTGTTTTACATTTTATTCCTGATGCAGCGGACAAATATTCCTGAGTGGTTTAGCCTTTTCACATTTTATGTTTCAGTTGTAATCTTCTAAACTCAACGTTAACAGGAATATAAAGGCTACATAAAAGATGCTTGCTTGAAAAATATTGTTTTCCTATCACATATACTGTGCCTATGTGTTTGTGTAGGTGGGTTTGTTTGGATACAAAGCTGGCCTAGAATGTCTAGCTATTTGTCTCCTTGATTCAGCCCATATAAAGAATTGCTCCAGTGATTTCACAATCTATCTGCTGTTTCACATAATGTCCTCTTCTGTTTCAGGCACAGCCCCTGCGTCCTGTTTGCATGGCCGAAACAAAGGCATTACTCACTGTGCGACTACTGTTCTCCATATTTTCAGCATCATGTGTCGAGTGTAATTCAATGCGTTCATAAATGCAGTGATTTCAGTCACTCTGATTGTGATCAGGAGCAGGTCAGGAGAGGTGATGAAATGATGCTTCCACTGCTGCCTGTTATTTCACTGAGGTGAATGACTGACAGTCTGACAGAAGAACATTATGCAGGAGACAAGAAATTCATCTTTCTCTTTTTCATCACGTTATTAAAATTTCTCCTGCCTCTCCACGTCGTTGTTCTTACATTTGTTAATTTTGGCTTTTGTCTAAAATTCTTTAACCTATTTTGTCACCTAAACAAATGATTGAAAAGGACAATGCTGCTGATAGCACCATTGGTGCTCCAATAACACCAGAAGTGATTGTATGAGTATGAGAATTGAGTAGTTTGCACGAGAGATGTTACAGCTAGGAAGTGTGTTGCAGTCGTGGCTCGTCGTTTTCATTAGCAGTCCTGCTGCCTCCATCATTAGCCAATCCTCCTGCCACTGATAATGGCCTGTCTGTGGCACCAGCAAAGATCCAAACAGCTGTAACCTGGCTAACCCAATTACTCGCCCAGCCAGCAAGACTTTGGAAATCCTCTAGGGACCCTCTCTGCTGGCCGTAGATTCACTCGAGGAGAGGTTGCAGCGAACTGCCACTGTTTGAGCTCCTGTGGAGGTCTGAAGAAAGGGGATGCATGATAAACAAAACCGTAAAAAGCATTATTTTGTATAGTTATGCTCAAAAGGAACACAGAGGGAGGAGGGACCCAAGCTGATCTTACAGAAAAAATGTGACTTTGTTCAAAGGTGTCGATTTCGATATGAATTTGAATGTGCGATTAGTAGAAAAAGAAAGCATGAAGGTCCATTGACCAAAAACTGATGCACCTATTGATGGAAATCCCATCACAACATTTATTTCTACCAAGAGGTGCGTGAATTTTTGGTCAAGATCTTTTATTGACAATCCGA
Organism: Opsariichthys bidens; assembly: GCA_037194245.1. NCBI lineage: Eukaryota > Metazoa > Chordata > Actinopteri > Cypriniformes > Xenocyprididae > Opsariichthys > Opsariichthys bidens. The sequence goes on from CM074284.1 coordinate 30,320,349, forward strand.
GAGGTGAGCACTCTGTAAAGTCTCCTCCAGCACATCCCAAAGACTTTCATGTGTGAAAATGATTCTTCCTGCTCCCTCCCAACCATTCTTTCACAGTTTGAGCCTGATGAGTCTTGACTTTGTCATCCTGGAATATGTCCATGATACATTTTCCTACATGGTGGTTTAAGACATGAAAAGCTACGCACTCCATCAATTAGGGTTAGAAGGACTGTTCCCAAACATACAACATGCTAGAAACATAATAGTCACTGCAATAATGATCCAATCATAGACACTTAAAGGGTTAGTTCACCCAAAAATGTATTGCTCATCTTCATGTCATTCTACACCTGTAAGATCTTGAAGATATTTTTGATGAAATCCGATGGTTCAGTGAGTCTCTTTTGACAGCAAGATAATAAACACTTTCAGATGTCCAGAAAGATACTAAAACATATTTCAAACTGTTCATGTGACTACAGTGGTTCAACCTTGATATTATATAGTGACGAGAATACTTTTTTTGCGCCAAATAAAATAAATAGCGACTTTATACAACAATATCTTGTGATGGCTGATTTCAAAACTTCATGAAGCAGCTTCATGAATCTTTTAATTTGAATCAGTGATTCGGTTCGCGTATCAAACTGCCAAACGTGGACTATTAAAATTGCGAAACTCTTTTGGCGTAACGAAGCCTCGTTTACTGAAATCACATGACTTTGGCGCTTTGAACCACTGATTCGAAACAAAAGATTCATAAAGCTTCACTTGAGTTTTAATTTTTTTGCTGCCTTCATGCACTTTTTTGAGCTTCAAAGTTTTGATCACCATTCACTTGCATTATATGGACTAATCTTCATTTGTTTTCTGTAGAAAACAGTCATACACATCTAGCATGGCATTGGGATGAGAAAATGAGTGAATTTTCATGTAATTTTTAGATGAACTATTACTTTAACAACTTTCTTGCAAGTTCCCTTTGTGGATTGCGGTGGTAAATTCAGCATAGGCAAACATCACTGGCATATTCCTCAAAAAAAAAAAAAAAAAAAAAAAAACTTATTCTGTTGTGATTTTAAGGGTATCATCTTGCAGCTTCTCTGGTAATCATTCCATGTGCATGAGCATTGACTTTAATAACTCAAACGTATCTACTGAGACATCTACCTTCGTTTTGGCCCTGTGTAAATAGGCTCGGAGGTTGACATTGTGCCAAGGACTTCAAAGTGGCAATTTACAGCTAATAGTACTGTGGAAGTCAAGCCATTATTAAGGTCATGTAACTGGACCTAGTACACAAAAAGCTACTTTTTCCTGTTATTTAAGGATTATTTATGCTATGTTTAGCCAAACAGGAAGCTTTGTGAAGTAAGTCTCTCCTCCTATGCTGTGCTTTTGTGTATGTGCACGCTGCTCATTTTTCTCACTGCCCAGTACCAGTAAATTACTATGACTGTGTTCAGACAATCCAATTTCTCTCCAGCGGTGGGCATCGATGCTCAGCAGTAATACAATTCCCCAAAATCACTAGTGACACGCAGGTTCTGAAAAGCATTTCCAGAGACAAAGGAAAACAAAGGAAATAGGGAGACACTGACTCATTGTGGGAGCAGAATTGGGGAAGGAGCACCTGGAGCCCTTGAAAGACCCTCTTACACTCAGCTGGAAAAGACTTTGAATGGACCGGATGTGTCAGCCGCTTCACAATCAAAAATGTTGCTTTTTATATGTGCTGAAATATTAATACTGCAAGTAGAGAAACAGAATTTGAGCATGTGGGATCAGTTTTGCCTCTCATTTACAGTAGAGTGAAACTCTTTTTCAGTATTAGCCATTAGTTTTTTATGGAAGCCCGTTCCCGCACCTGCTGAGAAAAAAAAATGTTCCGTAAGTCATAATAATGAGAAACTTTCTCAAAATAATGACTTAGTATCTCATAACAAATGACTTAGTATCTCATAATAATGACTTAATATCTCAAAATAATGACTTAGTATCTCATAATAATGACTTAGTATCTCATAATAATGTCTTAGTATCTCATAATAATGACTTAGTATCTCATAATAATGACTCAGTATCTCATAATAATGACTTAACATCTCATAATAATGACTTAGTATCTCATAATAATGACTTAGTATCTCATAATAATGACTTAACATCTCATAATAATGACTTAGTATCTCATAATAATGACTTAACATCTCATAATAATGACTTAACATCTCATAATAATGACTTAGTATCTCATAATAATGACTCAGTATCTCATAATAATGACTTAATATCTCATAATAATGACTTAGTATCTCATAATAATGACTCAGTATCTCATAATAATGACTTAATATCTCATAATAATGACTTAGTGTCTCATAATAATGACTTAGTATCTCATAATAATGACTTAATATCTCATAATAATGACTTAGTATCTCATAATAATGACTCAGTATCTCATAATAATGACTTAATATCTCATAATAATGACTTAGTATCTCATAATAATGACTCAGTATCTCATAATAATGACTTAATATCTCATAATAATGACTTAGTGTCTCATAATAATGACTTAGTATCTCATAATAATGACTTAATATCTCATAATAATGACTTAGTGTCTCATAATAATGACTTAGTATCTCATAATAATGACTCAGTATCTCATAATAATGACTTAACATCTCATAATAATGACTTAGTGTCTCATAATAATGACTTAGTATCTCATAATAATGACTTAGTATCTCATAATAATGACTTAATATCTCATAATAATGACTTAGTATCTCATAATAATGACTTAGTATCTCATAATAATGACTTAACATCTCATAATAATGACTTAGTGTCTCATAATAATGACTTAACATCTCATAATAATGACTCAGTATCTCATAATAATGACTTAGGATCTCATAATAATGACTTAATATCTCATAATAATGACTTAGTATCTCATAATAATGACTTAACATCTCATAATAATGACTTAGTATCTCATAATAATGACTTAACATCTCATAATAATGACTTAGTATCTCATAATAATGACTTAACATCTCATAATAATGACTTAGTATCTCATAATAATGACTTAGTATCTCATAATAATGACTTAGTATCTCATAATAATGACTTAGTATCTCATAATAATGACTCAGTATCTCATAATAATGACTTAGTATCTCATAATAATGACTTAATATCTCATAATAATGACTTAGTATCTCATAATAATGACTTAACATCTCATAATAATGACTTAGTATCTCATAATAATGACTTAACATCTCATAATAATGACTTAGTATCTCATAATAATGACTTAGTATCTCATAATAATGACTTAGTATCTCATAATAATGACTTAATATCTCATAATAATGACTTAGTATCTCATAATAATGACTTAATATCTCATAATAATGACTTAGTATCTCATAATAATGACTTAGTATCTCATAATAATGACTTAGTATCTCATAATAATGACTTAACATCTCATAATAATGACTTAGAATCTCATAATAATGACTTAACATCTCATAATAATGACTTAACATCTCATAATAATGACTTAACATCTCATAATAATGACTTAGTATCTCATAATAATGACTTAACATCTCATAATAATGACTCAGTATCTCATAATAATGACTTAATATCTCATAATAATGACTTAGTATCTCATAATAATGACTTAACATCTCATAATAATGACTTAGTATCTCATAATAATGACTTAGTATCTCATAATAATGACTTAGTATCTCATAATAATGACTTAGTATCTCATAATAATGACTTAATATCTAATAATAATGACTTAGTATCTCATAATAATGACTTAGAATCTCATAATAATGACTCAGTATCTCATAATAATGACTTAACATCTCATAATAATGACTTAGTATCTCATAATAATGACTTAACATCTCATAATAATGACTTAGTATCTCATAATAATGACTTAGAATCTCATAATAATGACTCAGTATCTCATAATAATGACTCAGTATCTCATAATAATGACTTAACATCTCATAATAATGACTTAGTATCTCATAATAATGACTTAACATCTCATAATAATGACTTAGTATCTTATAATAATGACTTAACATCTCATAATAATGACTCAGTATCTCATAATAATGACTTAGTATCTCATAATAATGACTTAATATCTCATAATAATGACTTAGTATCTCATAATAATGACTTAGTATCTCATAATAATGACTTAACATCTCATAATAATGACTTAGAATCTCATAATAATGACTTAACATCTCATAATAATGACTTAACATCTCATAATAATGACTTAGTATCTCATAATAATGACTTAGTATCTCATAATAATGACTTAGTATCTCATAATAATGACTTAGTATCTCATAATAATGACTTAGTATCTCATAATAATGACTTAGTATCTCATAATAATGACTTAGTATCTCATAATAATGACTTAACATCTCATAATAATGACTTAACATCTCACAATAATGACTTAGTATCTCATAATAATGACTTAGTATCTCATAATAATGACTTAACATCTCATAATAATGACTTAGAATCTCATAATAATGACTTAACATCTCATAATAATGACTTAACATCTCATAATAATGACTTAGTATCTCATAATAATGACTTAACATCTCATAATAATGACTTAACATCTCATAATAATGACTTAACATCTCATAATAATGACTCAGTATCTCATAATAATGACTTAATATCTCATAATAATGACTTAGTATCTCATAATAATGACTTAGTATCTCATAATAATGACTTAACATCTCATAATAATGACTTAGTATCTCAAAATAATGAGAAAGTTGGCATCCTCGTCTTCCGAGCCGTCGAGAAAGTTAGCATCGTCCTCGTGCCCGGCAGCCGGGTGGCTTATCATCAACGAGGGTTCGATACTGCAAAAGAGGCCGCACCGCGGGAGTCCCCCGAGTGCGCACCTGCGTCGCCTTTTACCCCATCATAGTCGGACAGTCATAAATCAGAGCGCCAGGCAGTACTACTGTGCGCAGAGAAAACATAGCCTCTCTGCCGTGTTTACGGCCGACACACAAACCACACTGTAAGGATGGAAATCCATAGCGGCGAATAGGGCGCGGCATGGGACTGGCAGTCCCAGGGGATAGCCGTTGTGGGTTTAGAGAGAGCTATACAAAAAAACCATTAATGTAACAGGCAGGCAGCCTTAAAACAGCGGAAAACAGCCAAGAGAGTGAGGCGGCAGCCTGTTAAAGGGTGCAAGCATGGGCGGCTTGCAGTAATTACTTCAGCTAACCTGGCTGATAGGACAAACACGTCCAGCGGAGGCTGATCCAAAGATGTGTCCTCCTGCAGACAATAGTGAAGTCCGTAAAGCTTCGCGAGAAGCGAATGAAAACTGGAGATGACAGCACGTGCAGGCCTTACATGCCCTCAGGTAAGGGGGTGGGGCCTTACCTGCCATTGGCTGCACGCTGCTGTCTGTCTGGCTAGAGTTGGTGCAATTGGATGCTTCTGCAGAGGTCAGGTGCGGATGCCCTTCCCATAGGTGGATCTCAAACACGAGATGATGAAAGAGAACCTCTATTATAGTTTACATCTACCCCCCATTCACAGTTTTCTTCAGCAAACATTAATTCACGCTTTTTTTTTCTTTTTTGCCATTGTGCTGTTACAACACAACTCAAACCCCAAAAGTCCAATAAAAAGGATTCATTTCCACCGAACATGTCCTGCCATTAGTAAGTGTTATATGGACAAATATAAATGCGTAAAGTCTTTGTTCTTAATTGGCTGTTTCGCCGCAGATTAGGATCATGCTGTAACACATTAGCGGTCACATGGTGGGAACATCTTGATGGGTCATCCTCCACTGCTCTGGGTGTGAAATGACGCCACGTGTGTCCACTTGTTTCGAGCTGTCTTCATCCTGAAAGCCATTAGACTGATAGAGGAAACGAGCACTCAACAGTGTTCCTGTTTTCAGTGCATGTACAGTCACATTCAATCCTAAATTTTATGAAGTGAGGCACAAAACAGGACAAACAAAACACTTATCTCTTGTTATTTCAAGATATTATGCCGTTATTTGAACATAACTTATTTCAACGTAACAACTCGTTATTCTCGCAATAAAGAGACATCATGTTGAAATAACGAGTTCTTCATCAATTTTGGTCTTTATAAACATAATTGTTTTTACATAAACAAATGTAAGAGACAGACTCTAAACATTACGTTATTAATGATATTCGCTAATAACTGCACTTTTTGCTGAAGAACCCTAATTTGGGAACAGTTTTTCTTACGAGTGCACTTCCATTCTTCGAAACATTCATCGTATCCTGAATGAACCTGAGGAAACCCATGCCAACATTGAACATGCAAACTCTACACAGTAAAAGTGTGGTCACATTTATCACTATTCTTCTAAATTTTCCAGGTGATATCCAGTCATTTAAATAGGAATTGATGTGATCAAGAGTTTTGCATCATTTATAAATTGGTCACACAACACTGTGAGGTGAGAGTGCTACCCTCACGAAAAAAATCTCTTTCAAGTGTGCTATTAGTATAGTTTCAGCATACTTTTCATATGCTTCTCACTTGAGTAGAGTATACTTGACTTATACTGACAGAAAAGTCTAAGAATATTTGGCCTATACTTGTACTCAGTCTTTTGATTGAGATACTTCAAAGAATAATTAAGTATTCCAAGGCTTGTTGTTGTCTAATATTTAATTGAGTAGTATATACTTCTTTTTTTGTTACATAGTTTTACATACAGTCTTACAAACTTACATGGTTTGATATTATTGATTTATAAAGAAAACAGTTGTGTTCCTAATTCTGAGTGTCTGAATTTGTGTGTAGGCTCGTCTACTGGTAGTGTGCATGGGAATTTACTTCAAATCTACTTTACTCTTTCCCTCATTGCCTGAATTTTCCAGCTATACATGTTTTCACTGTTATACGGTAGGGGGCGCTATTATGCTCCTTCTAAAAGAGTAATCTCCAGATCAAAACACTGGTTAAGAAGAAGTTGAAACAAGTAGTGCTCACGCAAATGTAAAATAACGCAATCAAACGCTAAACAGCATGTGAATCACAACTGCCTAACGTTACCGAATGAAATAATTAACCCGTGAAGAGGAAACGACTGTGAAGCTTTGGAGCTGTTGATGGGCTCATCAGTCTGATCCAGGCGTATTCTTTGACAAAAATGTAACCGTCTCAACTTTTTGTTTAAAATGTTGCCTTTCTTTATGAAACTTACCCACATTCAAGTGTTGATTAAAAAAAAAGGATGCATGAGGTTATAATAAAATGTTTATTAAAGTATATTTAAACGCATATGTCAAGTAAAAATTAATACCTAAATAGGAACATAGTAGTACACTGAAAGTGCAAAAATAACATCTAAATAGTAAACCGTAAGTATGCTGCTATTCACTTAAAGAAAACTTACTAGTATACTTGGAAGTATAAAACTTCCAAACTAGTTTACTGAAAGTACACTTCAAATAAACTAAAAAATGAACTACTAGTATTAAAATAGTAAACTACTGGTATACTTATAAGTTCACTTGTAGTACAGATGCAGTGCCAATGAGAAAAGTTGTGCACTTAAAGTTTACTACTTTTACACTTAAACGTATACTTTTACATACTAAAAGTGGGCCAATTTAGTCCCAAGCAGTATTTAAATAGTACAAAAATCGATTTTGGTATACTTACTAGATAAAGTATACTTAAAAATATACTTGCACATTACCTAAGTACTTCATAAAATGAACTTGAAGTACATTTCTTTTTTGTTAGGGTAGCTATTAAGCCACAGCGCTGCTGATCCTAACCAACAAAACTGTGTTTCACAGAAACTAATGTATAGACTTAGAAGTAACCAATTCAGACAACTGCTTTGTTGCATATTTCATTCTGTTGAGCCATTTTTCTGTGCATTCAGACATTTTATAAATCATTCATAGGACCATTTAAGAAATTGCTGGATGCTGGAATGAGAAGTGTCTATTTACCATCAAACTTTTTGCACACGGATTAAGAATCATGCGCACCCTCAAAATGTGACTTTTTATTCAAATATGCAAAATGCTTAAGTGTTATGAAACATACCTACCTACTTCTCCCTCAGTCTCCCACACCAGTGACATTGTTACAGAAACGGCTGTTACACAACATGAACCATTATAAGGCTCTGATAATGAATGTCAGATCTGTGCATTTTGTGCTATTCTACTGTCAAGCAATTTAACACCCAAACACATCACCCTGAAGCTGAACCATTCATGATGTAATACCGCAATATTCAATGTAATGAGCGTCTGTGGCATTTGAATAAACACACTCTTATGGCACCAGTCTGAATGATTTGCAAGCACATATGGAATAAGATTTCCAGTTTTTTTTTCAGAGTCTACGTTTGACAAATTCAAAGTCACAGTGGGAAAAGTTACTTTTGTATGTTCTGAAGAAAATGTCAACGCTAGACTGCTATGTAGGTTGTTTACATTTTGCATTTCACCAAACGTTCATTAACATGCATTGTCCGTATCAAGTAAATAAACAAATAAAATCAAACAAAAAACTAGGAAAACTAGGTTGTGAAAAATGTTGATTCCTGAAGTTACATCATTACACCAGTAGGTGACAACAAGTGACTATTACACAATGTATTTGTCATTGAATCAAGAAAAGGCTTTAATAAATCTGAATGATTAGTTTTAAAAAAAATGGTTTGAAAAAATGATTCAATGACTCCCTTATAAATACTTCATTGTTTCAGTACTGGATTAATCAGCCATTTTGAATTAATCTCTTGAATAAATGATTCAATGACAAATACATTGTGTAATAATCACTTAATGTCACCTACTGGTGCAATGATGTATTGATATAATCATAACTCGAAGTGCCAAGTTGCTTTCAAACGGTGATTTACTCTATTTTGATCAGTGTTTATATCCAAACTATAAACTTTTACCCAAGTTCTGTCATAATAGATTTATATTTGTGACAGACACTGTGAGGTTGAAAAGATGCTCCATACATAAATACTCACAATCTTTTAACGATTAATCATGCAGCTCTAGCTTGAATATACTTTGCAACCTGGAAGATTTGGCGCTAGTTCCCGAAACTCAGAGCCAGTCTGCAGATTTTTGGTGGTCAGAGTAGACAAATTTCACGAAAAAACACTTTATTCTAATGGTTCCCTTTAGACATTCTGTTGATGATAAGCAGCTTTCCAACTAAATGTCAACTAACTCTCATTAGAGTATTAGTGGACTATCTGTTAACACTTTATATATCGATGCTCCCCTAACAGACATTCACTGACTATAAGTAACTTTGCAGCTATATGTCAATATAAATTGTTAATTACTAACTCTAATGAGAGTTAGTTGACATGTAGGTGGAGCATTTCTTATAGTCAACAGGAAGACCATTAAAATAAAGTGTAACCCAAAGTCATATAGAGTCTGATTGCATGTTTGATATTTTGAGCCGGTTTGCAGTTTGTTGTGTTTAGAAAGACTTGAAAGTCTGGTGGTGTGTGATCCTCAGTTGTTTAATATATGATGCCCAGTTTTTCTCTGTAACCGTTTATAAAGTCGGTAAATGTATAATGCCTAAAATCTGTTCCTATTTTAAAAGGCATGTAGTGTATTCCAGCTTTACTTGCACAAGTCAAAAGAGCTCACCACCATGTCTCAATGGTATTCTGATCTCTAAATACTGTCTCGGTTTCTTTCTTCGGTGTATGGGATTTATGAGATTTCTTTTACCCCATTTTATTGTTCATCGGGAAAACAAATCTAGCAAATGTAACACTTAGGCTTAGAGGTTTGCTCAAAACTATTGTAATTAAAGAGGTCACATGATGCCCCTTTGACAAGATTTGCCAAGTTTCAGCTCAAAATACCCCACAGATCATTTATTATAGTTTGTGAGCAAAAACACATTTTTGTGTGTGTCTCTTTAAATGCAAATGAGCTGCTGCTCCCGGCCCCCTTTCCAGAAGAGGGCGGAGCTTTAACAGCTCGTGTTTTAGTTGCTCATCAACAAAGCTGGAGAATCTCACGCAGACAAAATGAGGATTGTCTGTAACGGTGATGGAGAGACTCAGGAAGAAGTTGCAACTTTTAGAATGCAACTGGACGTTTCTGAACGGTTAGTGGATACTTTGATGTAGTTGATCTAGCATGTGCCGTCATGTTAATCTTGTGCAAATCCAGCGTTGAATCGACCCTCGTTTGTGAAGCAGTCCGGTGTAAAATGACGGCATCAACAACACTACAACAACTCTTCCTCTTCTCTAGAGCAGCCCAACATGACCCCGCCCCCTTTGTGGTGTGTTCTCGGGGGCGGGGTTTATGTAAATTTTAGGGTCAGTGATGTCACTAACCCAGGAAGAAGCTCGTTGTAGTCTCTACCAGCCGTTTGTTGTAGTTCTTAAACAGAGAATTCTTTGAAAGAAAATCTCTCGCTTTGCATTGAACTTTGAGCGTCGTCACTTTGCAGATGCTCAAACAGCAACATTACACACTAACTACGGTTTTAAAAATTAAATCATAAGCAACCACAGCTTTAAGCATTTTGATCTGACATCAGTTACGGGTTTGTCTGAACACGCCGGTTTGTCTTTATAAAACAAAAACTAATTTGTGACATTGAAAAGAAAATGATATGTAAATCATAAACACGTAATTTTGTCTTTAAGCTTTGATTTGGAATTCTTGAATCCTGTGTATTGCTTCGGGTAATAAAGCCAATCTGAGTAGTTTGTGTTTCCAAGCAGGCAATTATGCATTAATTATGCATTACTGAAAACTACATAAAATAAGAAATGCTGATTATGTGTTCATAAAATTAACTTGCTTGTAATTAAAACCAATTACCAACAAAAGCCTTTCCACAAAAGTGAATCAAGCACTAGCTTAGAAAGTAAACATGCTGTTATAATAAACTCACACAAATATTATACGGAAAAAAATCCCTCTGTAAAAACCAGAAAGGAATAAAACTAAAATTTGGCGAAAGTAAAGCTGCTAAAGTGGGGATTTCTGGCTCGGTGAAGAAACTCGTTTTGAGGAAGCGGTCTTTAAAGATGTGTACTGTAAGTGGAATCTATAAAAGTGTGTTTCTTTCCACTAGTATTAAATAACACAAGCCAAATAGCCCAAAATCTCAAGACTGACTAGTGTATAAATAAATGTTTTTGCCCGTAGTGTTTTGCATCAAGCAAAATATTTAAATTAGTATTTGAACTGAATCATGACGATGAAGATCAACACTAACTTGTTTAATGAGCACTAAGTTCGGGCTTCGAACCCGGGTCTCTGGCGTAGGAGTCAGACACTCTAACATGGAGGCTAAAAGCTACAACCTCTAACAACAGTCTCTTGAGATCAGAGGAGCGTTTACAACTACTAGCTGGCCTCCGTTGCAAAGGCATAAAGCAACATAACTAATTACGAACTGACCATGAACTGAATGAGACAGGGAGTATAAACACGCAGAGAAACTTAATGACAGACAGCTGAATGTAATCAGTAACCAAGGAGACTAACTAGGAGGTAATTGAGACAGCGTGTTAAAGGTTCTTCACGGAACCATCCATGCCAATAAAAAACCTTAATTTTTATTTAAGGGTAGAATATGGCCATACTCCCTCCCAAAGTCAACTCAGTGTCTTTGTCATGTTTCAATGACCTGGATTGGATTGACTCAGCAATTTAGTTAAGTCCTTGGTGTCTACTTCACATACTGAGCACACATCTCTCATTCTTCATAAGCCCCTCCTCTGCCTCATATCCATGACTACTGCATCTCCCTTACTGTCTCCCTCTCCATCTGTCTCAGTCTTTCTCATCCTGCAAGTTTTGCTGATGCTGCTTTTATGTCTTGCAAGATGTCTGGGCGGAGCGTTTCTCCAGCGATCATTAATGGGTCTCGGAAGAACTGCTGCAGACACCTATTCCATTGATTAAAATTTTATCCTCTTGTAATGTAAATCATCACCGACAACCACATCCCAACATGTGGGTGAAAACGCTAAACAGAACAGACGTCCGATTTCTCGACAGTACAGCAATGCAGGCAATTTCTAGCAAAAAGTGCAATTAATTGCCAAGCCAAAGAACAAATGAAAATGTCTGTATTTTTATTCTTCTTAGGAGCTGTAATTTTTTTATACGTACCGAAGAAAAACTGTGATACACAAGGCAGAGTGCTAATTTGGTCTGTTTCTATGGAAATGAGCAGCGCTGTCTTGAGAGCAAGAGTAGGTTGTTACAATAAAGATGTCTAGTTTAGAGGCCAGACAGTTCAGAATTGTTCACCAAAGTGTAAAGACTGTTCAGAAATGCTTGTTAAGTGCAAGAAAAACAAATAGGTGCTCATTAAAACTCAGACATCTTAAGGTTTGTTTACTGCACTTCAATACGTTCAGGAATACTCTTCCCAATCTTCAAAAAACAAAATGACAACAAAATGGTTAGTGCATGTGGTAAAAAAGGAACTTCTGAAAAATAACCAAGGTGATCTAATACATGCATTTTCTCCCACTACTTTATTTAACCAATTTCATCTTTCTTTAGTTGCACAGATTCTCCTTTAACAATATGGAGAGCAGCCTCACACATTTGGATGTCAGTTTGTTATAAATGGTATTATGAGTGCTCCTGAGGTAGAACTGATCGCTAAATTTGCTTGGAACATAACATGTTTATGAGCCGAGAGCCGTGAGGGAACGGCGCGAGGCTGGTGGCGCAAGTGGTGATGAGCGTCAGCTGCGCGCTGCACCGGTCTCGTGTCCCTCACGGAGGCTCCGGGAGCATAAAAGGGGAGCGACGACAGTGAAGGACGAGAGAAGACTGGCCTGGATTTTGCTTTTTTTAATTATGTTTGTGTGTGTACATTTACTTGAGTTTTGTTGTTTGTTTAGTTTATAATTATTAAAGTTTTGTTTAACGTTCTCTGGTTCCCGCCTCCTTCTTCCCATTTCTACTGAACTTTTTTCAAAAAAGTTTTAAAATTAATTTTTTCAAAGTAAAATATTTTTATAAATATCATGAAAGTCATAAATGTCATTAGTTTTTCGGGGAGTCGCACTAAACCTGTCTTGTAATAAAAAAGTAAAACCTTTTAAGATACAGTTGGGGTCAGAATGATTGGCAATCTTCGTAAATATGAACAAATAAGCCCGAATTAATTTTTGCAGCCACCTATGACCATAATTACCAAGGATGCCTATAATTCTGACCACACGGTGACCTTGATACACAGTCATGAGGGTCTCAATATTTGATTGATTTTTTTATGTTTTTTGCACCGTGAGTCTTTGATTCAGCAAACATAAGTTTATGAAAAATAAGCAAAAAAAAGTTTATAATAATTAAAATAATAATAAAAGACTGTCAAACTATTTGAATATTTCTTTGAAAAAATTTTACCGAGAGCGTCACTTAATTTATCTACATGGAGTAAGTGTTTACTAAACCTTTTTAACAAAACTAAAAGAATAAATGAAAGATTGCTGCAGGTATGATTTTTTTTTTTTTTTTCCTGAAATAAGGTCTGTGGTTAACTAAAGCTGAAAATATTAGGTTGTACTAATACAGTGGCTCTCAACTGGTTTGACCATGGGACCCGTCACCCAGAAATGTGACCTAATTCCTAAAAAAAATAAAAATAAAAGATATCTGTATATATACTTTTAAAACCAAATTTCACAAAATTGGTTTACACACACACACACACACACACACACACACACACAAGTAGTTCATTCATAGCCTACAATTAACTCATTTTAATTCCTAAAAGTTGTGTTCATTTCTGAAGATTATCATGAGATAATCATTAGTGATTTTGGTCATTTTCTGCAATAATCTAAAAGCCAATGGAAAAATCATGCATGGTGATACTAACTTACGGCTTACAAAAACTACGTGTCACACTCAATTGTGAATGCAGCAAAAAACAGTTTATTTATAAAAACCGCAGCAGGAAAGGGTCAGACGTCGTGGGTGCAGATGGCAAAGTATTTCTTGGTAGTGCAGAGACTGCGATGAGCAAACCAGCCCTCTGACAAGGATCCAACAGGTAATCTAAAACTGATTCGACGAGTAATATCCAGAAGGAACGAGGAGCGAGGCCAGAGACTCAAACACAGCAACGATCTGATGAGCGAATGACTAAATCCCTGAGCTGATGACACCGACACCCATCAGCTCATCAGCAGCAACACACACTCACAGAGAGAGAGACAATTCGTCATCGCTGCAGCACTAATTACTTCTGGATCTTTTTTGTGGCGTAATCTACTTCAGATACACCCACACCTAAAATGTAAGTAAAATATACTGGAGTTGTCAGTGAGAAAGTCTCTTTATTTCTAAGTAGGCGATTCTTGGCCAGACGAAGCAGCCATGTGAACCAGACTCAATGCCACCGGTCAAAAGTCTGTCTGCTCCAGACTAGCATCGTGTGACATATCTGTTTGAGTCAGTGCTTGACAAGGATTCTCCTCAAGCTCACTAAAATCCTCCAAGGGCTTTTATTGGAATTCTGCAATCCAGCAGAGCGCTCCGGGAGTCCTTTTAAATTGTATCTGAAAGTGCTTGGCTTGTTTCTTCAAATCTCTTTCCCCAGACAGATAAAATAACCAACGGAGAAGAGACATTTGGTTCTTGTCGGTGCTCTCATCGCAATTATCGCTGAAATTGAATTCTGCTGATACCCAGATGCAGTTGAAAGCTGAATAGGCATCCACACATAATAGAATTTCATCTTTCAGGCTACCGGTGAAAATTAATAATCACAGCTGGATGACAGCACATTTCTAGTAAACCCCTCATAATTCTTCATTAGGGGCTGATTTAATGGGAAAGGCATTTTGAAAGGCAATATATATCAATAAACAGACAGCCCGAGAGGGCAATTTTTTTAATTGCAATCATTTAATTAAGCTCATTAAAATAGTGTCCTATGTGGACGAAGTTGGTCTCAGCAAAAACTTAAATTCACAAAATTAGGCTTTACCAGATATTCCAATTTCCAATTGATTTCAATTGAAGTCATTTTCCAGACTACAGCCTCTAAGTTTATTCAAGGAGGAAACAGGTGTGTGAGAGAAATTAGTCATTTCTTCACTAATAAAGGAATGCAAATGGTATTCTAATGGAGTTTCAGTCATAATTTGGAGCCAATGCTAAAGGACTCTAATGAAAATCCTACCAGAATCTCCTCCTTTTTGTCCGTTTATCCAGTAGGATCTTAATTGATGCTTAGAGGAAGGAATTTCCATTGGCAATCCTGTACATTCCTTGAAAAATTGAAGGGAGTTCTTGTCCTCGTGTGGGTTTTTATCATCGTGATGTCCAGAGGATGATTTCCGGGTGGATATACCACTTTTTAGTAATTGCTTTCTGGGAATTTTCCGATTTTATGAGAAGCAATCATCTCCCTCACGTCCTTTTGCAGTTGAGAGGCTGCAGGTTGCTGAAGCCTAAAGATAAATGCTGGCTTTTCAAGTGGTTCCTCAACCTTCAAACGCCCCCTTCCTCCACTTTGTTCACCCTTAACAGCTTTCACAGACAGACATTATGAGATTGAAAATCTTTATTTACTGTTCTTCAGCTATGGACACTTTGGCCATGTGGAATTTTGCATTTTAACCCATTTATGACACTTGAACTATATTTTTCTATTTATGTTAGAAGACATAATAATACTATTGTCTTTTTCTGCTAGGAAGCAGAAAAATGATCAAATGTTCACTAAAACTTCAACTGAACTTCTAACATACATTTAGACCACAACTATTTTAGCACTTTTTACTAAAGCGAATATTTGTAGGGATTTTTTATTGTTATAATTATTATTAATTATTTTGTATAGACACATGGATATGTCTTTAGTGGGAGTGTTTAATCTAAATGAACAAAATTCGACAATAACTGTAGTTTGATAAACATCTCGGTTACTAATGTAACCATCGTTCCCTGATAGAGGGAACAGAGACACTATGTGTCATTCTTCAAAGCCCCAAACCCTTCTGATGTATTTAGAAAAGGCCAATGGAAATGGCATTTGCAAATGGAATTTGCATGCCAGGCCCCCATATGTTCGGGGATATAAGGTGAGCCGGTTGCACTACACACTTGTGGCATGTTCTGAGGAACCGAGACAGCATCTCAACCCCTCAGTGGTACTTCAATTTGTGGCACGAGGGACACAACGACACCATTCCCTCTGTCAGGGAACGGGGGTTACATCAAGGAAACGTTCCCTTTCTGTCAGTCACTTTATATGCAATGCCGGAGTACCAACACTAGGGGTTGCTATACTAAACGTCACAACTTGAACTTTGTCATGAGGGATGGCAGTGCAATGGCTGGCAAGCGTTGCATACCAACAGCGAGTGCAACTATGATAACTCGCACCCTACCAACATCCAAAGTAATGACCTCAGGTCTCCCAATCAAGGGGTCCATCTCACCTTTTCTAGGGAGAGATCACTCAAGCCATTGGCCTCTTCTGAATTTTTTCCCAGAAAGGATTTTGATTTCAGCGAGTAAACCTGGTGGTTAATGTTGGAAAGCATTCTCCTCCTTTTGAGAAAGGAACACAACAGACACCACATCCTACGCCAAGGGGGAGGTTAGCATGTGGAAAATACATTCCAGAGGGGAGTACTCCATAGGGAAGACTCTGTGGTGGGCTCCAGCTGACGTGGGGGAGACTACCGGCTTCTCAGCGACTGGTGACGGAGCTGTCTCCTTCCAAGGAAGACAGTGGGTTCACTGAGTGGGAGAATGAACAGTGAGGTGAGCACAATCAGGAGGGCCGTCTTCATCGAGAGCAAAATGACTGCAAGGTCTCAAACTGATCTCTCTGCAGGGCCTGAAGGACCAAAGAGAGATCCCAAGAGAGTAAGAGGCGAGGTCTAGGAGGGTTTAGCCTACGTGCACCTCTTAGGAACCTAACTCTCAGGTCGTGCTTTCCTAAGGACCCTCCATCCACTGTGTCATGATTAGCCGCTGTTACAGCCAAGTACACTTTAAGGGTGGAGGCCTACAGGTGCCTCTCCAGGCCCTGCCGAAGAAAGAATGGCACAGAGCCAATGCCACACCTCCATGGCTCTTCAACTCGGGAAGCACACCACGTAGTGAAGAAGCGCCACTTCAAGGCATGGAGTTGCCTGGAAGAAGAGGATCTAGCCTGGGTGATGGTATCTATCACTGCTGGTGATATTCCTCCTTTTCCCATCTAGGGACCAGACGTGAAGGTTCTAGAGGTCTGGGCGCGGGTGCCAGATTATGCCCTGCCCCTGAGAAAGAAGGTTGGCTCTCATCAACCCCACCGGCATGACTGCGGTGAAGGAAGCCATACACCCAGGGACCACTGAAAATACTTCAAAACGTTCTCAAGCAGTTCAGCACTGACTGTGCACGGCGTTTAGAAAGATGTGCTCTGATGGTGATCAAGTTCAACTCCACGCCCAGAAAAGAGAAAACGGCAGCAGGCTGCAGCTCCTCCCCATCTTTTAGTCAGCGGTCTTCACTTTTAAAATAGTTTGATTTTATTTATTTTTTTGGCATGAAACTGAAGTTGCGATAGTCTTTCCTTGCCAATTTTATATCCAAGTGAAACGGCTTCTTGTTTAAATAATAATGTGATTGATTTCCGGGAATGAATGAAAGGATCTGGTTTGCTATTGGTGGACACATTTTCCCACCTTTGCATCAATAAACACGTCATCAGAGAAGAGATGAGTTGCAAGCTGGAGTTATTTTGATTAAAGATCATGAGGCACGTGAATTACAAAAAAATATATATGTTCAATCTTTTATAATAAATACTGCAATATTGCAATTTTAAAAAAAAAAAAAAAAGGTCAATTTTGATTTCATGGTGACTATTTGGAATTAGTCAAAATAGTAAAGCATTTTAATATCAGCTCTTTATTGGTTATCAGCCATTAAAAAGGAAATAGTTGGCAGGCAGAAATTGCAATTGATTATTTGTATATAATAAATACAACCTTCATTATAACGGACTTTTTCCTTAATATGTTCCAGTAAGGTTTCATCATGTTTATCTAAAACAAAAAAATTATATTAGTCGTTTTGTTTGGACAATCCATAGAAAATGACCGAATTTAACCAACACGCAAAACCACTGCAAGAGAAAGCAATATTTTTTACTAAAAAAAAATTCGTATACAACACTTTTTGACAATTTCCTCATGTGCCAGTCATCCCAGGCCTTTCTTACATGTAAAAAGAAAGAAATGGTAAAACCCTTTAAATCCGAATGCTGCGAAAAGCAATAACCCACTGTACCATAAGTCAAAGAGATCTAAATTTAGCCACAGTCGGATCAATGCAGGGCCACTGAGGAAGCAGATCTGCCGCTTGTCTCTGTGGTCGGACAGTCAGCATCTCTGCGCTCAGCACTAACCTCTTTTGTTTCATGTCAGTTTTGAAAAGAACAGGGTATGTTGGACGATGAGATGCAATCTTTTAAGCATTTGGGGGAAAGATAATGCAAGAATTGCATTGCTTAATTAGCTACAGTGTAACGCAGAACCACTCATGGCCTGTTTGAATTGAGCTCCTTTCACAAAGTATTCCCAGCGCAATAGAGAGAGGAAAACACCAATACTGTTGACACTGACAGATTGCCACAGTAGTCTGAAGACATGCTGCCTTGTCTTGCTGGGTAATTATGCCTTCTCTCATTTAGTTTCCCTCCAGCAAAACTAAATGTGTTTGGGAGAGAAGCATATCAAGTAACATCAGTCATGACTGTCATCGCTAAGGGATGGTTTCATCATATCACGCTAGCTGTGGTTATGTCATCGCTTCAGGGATCATTGATTTCAACATTTTTCATGTTAATCATTCAGCCTGTGGTCATTTAGGGTGTCTCTGTTAGCAATGCATATTCATCACTAATTTCGAATATTTTGATAAACTCTTTTTTTTTCTCTCCAGATAACTTCAATATTATTTTTTTAAAGAATAATGAATCATTTTATTCAGCGAGTGCGCGTTAAATTGATCAAAAGTGACAGTACAGATATTCACAATGTTAAAATGATTTGTATTTCAATTAAATGCCGTTCATTTGAACTAACTGGGACACGGCGACCGTTGCGAATCTATTTGTTTTTTGTCTCAGAAGTAGCGCCGACGCTTCGTGGGGCATTAGTTTACAGTCGAGAATTTCTTGTGTCGTGCCACATCCAGTGTAGACAGCATCACCGATTATAATGGGTTAGACACGAGTTGTGTCCGGAAGCTAAATAATGCTGCATATCAACTTAGGAAGGCTTCGTCTCCTGCTGAGAGACCTTCATCTGATCAATTTCTGAAGGCACCATAGATCCTTTGCTGCCTTTGATTTCTCACAATCCTGTGCTTTCCTTGCTATGACAGCTCTGAAATGAAGATGGAAAGTTCTGAAAGTTTGTGTAAATGTAAGTTTTCGACCAATTTTTTCCACTTTGGATGTTATCTCTGGAAGTAAATTACTTGTAGTATTTAAAAATTCTCTTTGTTATCACCAAAGATTGCTTTTATTGGTTGTAGGTCATTAAACCTTTACTCTGCCCCAGACGTCTGTCCGAAATCAGTTTTGTAAGTCACCTTCCTGCTCTAAAACTCGATGGAACTGGATTAAATATTTTGACTGTTGCGATCCCAAATCGGACTTATGACCTGTAACTCTACCTGAGTATTGGACAAGTGTTCACTGTTGACCAGAGGAGAACTGGCCTGGTTTCTCCCAAGGTTTTTTTCTCCATTTGTTGGAGTTTTGGTCCTTTGTCTTGCTTAAGTTGGAACACTTGCTTGATATTCATCAGTGTTTTTGGTGTCGTTGTATGTGAACTGAGCTGAGCCGGACGATTACGTCACTGTTTTCTGCAGTGCTGATGTACATAAATTAACTGGACTAATAACTACTGATCTTTGCAACGGAATGAATCAATAATATATAGAATAAGCTGCACAATGACACCATTTTCTTTCAGTGCAGTCAAAAATGATTCCCCAGTTATTAATGTAAAGCTGCTTTGACACAACATGCATTGTAAAAATAAGTAAATATGACTTGACTTGACTTGACAAACACTGCTTTGATAAGTCAGCAAGGCGAAAAAGTCAGCTTCCCAAGCTTTCAATGCTTTTATTCATTGATTTGGTATACATTGACCAATTGTCTTCTGTTTCCTACATCAATTGCTTGTCATGTTGATCCAAATATATTATACTGGTTCTCTGTTGAATATGCTTACCCCCCCCCCCCACGGTCAACACATATATTATATACATTACTTTTTTTTTGTAAATATGTCCTGAATTGGTTCATTGAACAAGTGAATCTTGACTTTCACTAATGAGGGGCAATGTGAAGCATTAGATCAACCAATGATCAACCAGTTCTCTAAAATAGCTCAGTGGTGCATCTCATCCACCTTCAATTTGTGAGGTTGATGAGAATTTCTGACAATGGAACAAGGAAAGAACAGGGTCAACAGCCGGAAAGAAGAAGAGTAAGGATGTGTGGTGGAAGGGCAGGGGGGCAAAAAAAGCGGATGAGATGGAAGAGGCCGAGGACATCGCTATACATTTCCGATAAAATAAGGGCCGCTATTGTGGACCGTGTTCTAATTTGTGATACCGTAGCTCCCGTATCCTCAATCATTCCAATCGTGTTGATTGGTTGACTGATTGAATGGCTGGTTGATTGATTGATTGATTGATTGATTGAAAGCTCGCTTGAATTTGTTTTAAGTTTTAGACATGACACTGGTGCCCTACAAGTCAGGGACAATTCAAATTTCTCTTAAGAAAAGGCTTTCCGTTAAATCTGACTGAGCATCAAAGCAGCAGGTTTCTGACTTAGATGATAAAATTTATTTGAACAAATCTGGAACGCTGTATGTTATTTCTTTCACAGACGTTCAGGTGTTCTTGTATGGTCGTGACTGGTGTCATGTTTGTACATGTGCCATCTGCTCCTCTGTCTAATGTCTTGTTACCCTCCTTATTTCCTTCCCAATTTATTCTACGTGTTCTCAGTCTTGTGCCAGATCATCGTCGAATCTTCTCCATCTTTTGTTTTGACTCTTAATAAAAAGCCCTACTGCACTCTGTATTTGAGTCCTCACTCCCTCTTTCCCCAAAACCTGACACCATTATCTCTTTTTCATGCTAAGTTACATTTTGAGAATATTCAGAGGTTGTATATCTTTTAAATACATTTACTCAAAATGTCATTTTCAATTGCTTTTGTTATGAAGTTTCTTTAAGCTTAGAAAAAGATCATTACATGTGTTATGTCTGTGCAATTTCAAGCATATAAAGGCATTGCATTGTTTCGCTGTAGTACTTAGAACACGATCTCACAGAGAAATGTAACCAATTTATGTGATGAATTCATTTTTATATGACTTGTATGAAAATGTAAGATTTTTAGAAAAAAGTAAGCATGAAGGTCCACCCCTAAACATATCTATCATTGGGGCGTAAGCAGATCGTACGATCGTACGAAATAACCATGAATTTGCCAAAACAAAATAGTTATGAATTGCTATGAGATTATTTTGAGTAAATCTAAACATTCAAGTGGATGGAGAGCATGCCCAGTCGAACTGCAGAGGTCCTGCAAAAGAACGGCCAACACTGCAAACACTGACTCTTTGCATAAATGTCACGTCATTGTCGATAAAAGCCTTTGAAACGTATGAAGTGCTTGTCATTATATTTCAGTACATCACAGAAACAACTGAAACAAAGATCTAAAAGCAGTTTAGCAGCAAACTTTGTGAAAACTAATATTGATGTAATTCTCAAAACTTTCGTACCCTGTGTTTTCCTTGTCCATTCTCGTCTATGCAATGTTGTGGATTTTTTATTTCATTTTAATTTAGAAATGCAATTACAACGACAAGTTTGTACGTATTTTACGAGGTGAATAATTCGTACGACCTCACTCGTAGGTTTAGGGGCGTGGTCAGGGGTAGGTCATTTGTACGAAATCATTAGAATTTGGCAACTCGTAAAATACGTACGATTTAGCAAAAAATGCATGAAATCATGAGATCGTACTAATTTGCCACCTTGCAAAATACGTACGAACTGGTCATGAGATAGCGTTGAAATTGCACATAACTTCTAAATGTAATGATAAAATAATTTTTCTAATCCATTTTTTAAATATAATCATTTACACAGTTTCATTCAAACATACATTAAATAATTACGAAACCGTACGAATTAGCCACCCCGTAAAAAATACGTCCGAATTCCTGTGAGATCGGGTTGGCAATTTACATGTTTTATTTGAGTGTTGATTATTATAATCTAAAAATAAAGAGCAACTGAATTGAATAGTTCGGGCTCTGCTGTTAACCTTTAATCTTCTTATTATTATTAAGAAAATGTTCATTCTAATTGAATTTATTTAAAGAGACACCATTTGTTCAATAAACCCCTGCTTAATAATAAAGAAAAAAAAAAAGAAGTAATTGTATGTTTAGTTTTCTTCAGCCCTGCTGTATATTTACTTACTTACCTAGTTGAACGACCTACTGTCCCCGCCAGGCCGGCAAAAATTGCTCCTTAATGTTAAGAGCTGCAGTTCTATTGGCATTCATTCCATTTTTCACACCGTTACTGCATGCAAGGCCAACTGTGTTAATAGATTCGTTCAGGAAAAACCTTTACTGACCTTGACATTTTGATGCAGATGTGCCCCTGGAATAAGTTTGCGCTGTGGTTTGAAGATCACTGATAAATCCCCATTATGTTGGATGAAATCGCTAATATACAGAAGATGTGGATTTATATTTTTTTTTACTTTCAGATTAATTACAGTCATCCGATCTTAAATCTTCTTATTCATACCGAATAATAAATTCCCACACTAATGCGATGTAGGCCGAGAGAGCCGTTACGTGTACAGTGTGCTGCCGGTGGCTGCGGCGGCCCACACACAATGAGGCATAGAGAGGAGAGTGGGCTGTGCAGTGGGCACAAGTTTGGCACACGGAACAGTGCGGAACACACAGGTGTATTTACTCAAACGCTCTCTAGTTGGCTGGCGGGGAGGCGCTGAGATCTCCCACATCTTTTGTTTGTTCTTTTTTTCTTTTGTCAGTGGTATCACACTAAACATTCAATTGAAGAAGAGATGAAAACAATGAGCGGAGAGGAGATATTGTTCTCTACCCAGCGCTGCTCCTCTGTCACCATTGTTCATGTCCCACACAAAGTGGATATTGCAGCAGTCAAGCAATTAGCAATTTAACATAAATGGAGGGATGATAATTATTTGATTTGTGAAGGGCGATTGAATTCGGCTCCTAAGTGCAGTTTAGACAGCTGCGCTTTCACATCCCACACCTCCGACAGGAACACGTTGTGTTTCTGCTGCATTCAGAGCTGAACTGAGAATGACTTTCCGATTTCAGTTCAGTTGCTGATTTTGAATCGGTTAGCAAACAAATGGAAGCTTGTTTCTGTTAAGGGATGAAAAAAATAACAAAGGTCATTGTGACTTTTTATCTCACAATTTAGACTTTTGAATGGCAGTACTGTGAGTTATAAACTTTAAAAAAGATTTTAACCAAGATGAGATATAAACTAGGGCTGCACGATACGAAAATAGCATTGAACTTGAACGCGATTCTTATGGCTGCGGTTATTTTCATGCGCAGCTTGTCAGTGAAGTACGCCTCCAAATGCTGATCCCTCTGAAAGCACTGCGAGTTTGAGTCGCTTATAATGTACATTTGAAAAAGCAACGCGCGACAACATCTTTCCAGACACGAGAAGCATTTATTAACATCTCGTCCAACAAAAGACAACATTTAATCACGTTTTTACTCGAAACTCGAGCATATTCTTACACAGAATAAGGCAGTCGTGTGTTTATTAGTCATGTTTAATCAACCAAAGCATTTCAATCTTCTGTTTATTCAGCGACTGCGATATGACGCATTATCTTCTTCTGCTACAGGGCGCATTTTGAGTTTAAGCACAAGAGCGCCCTCTGGCTTTCAGGTGGAGAGGCGTTTACTACACACCCGTACAGCGCATTAAATAATCGAGCAGCTCGAAACTCAAAATTGCAAGAAAAAATTCAGAATTGTGAGATAATAAAAATGCAACCTTTTTTTAATTGCAATTTTATATCTTACAATTCAGACTTTTTTCGTGCAATTCCTAGTTTATATCTCGCAATTCCGATTATTTACCACAATTGTGAGTTATAAAGTCTGAATTGTGAGATATAAACGTGCAATTGTGAGAAAAAGTCAGAATTGTGAGTTGTGAATTTGGAATTAAAAGAAATAAAGTCAGAATTGTGAGATATAAACGTGCAATTGCAAGAAAAAAGGCTTAATTGCGAGATTAAAAAGTCACAATTTACCTTTTATATTTTTTATTTTGTGGCAAAAACAAGTTTTCATACAAACAGGATGCAGAATGGCAAAACGAATTTGAATGCAACTAAAATAATTCAAAACTTAAATAGAATAAGATGGATTGTCAAGAAAAAACTTTGAATGTTCGTTTGTTTGAAAGATTTGAAAAAAAAAAAGCATTGAAAAAATATTTTATCTTTGAAGATTTATAGATTTGGAGCAGACGTCACAGCTGCGTGCGAACAGAGGTGGCAGAAAAACAGCAGTAACAAGTGGAGGAAAAAGGGCAAAATCCACAGAATAAGAGAAAAATGTTTTGTTTTGTCTTTGGACGTCAGAATCATAATGCAAAAAATATAGTCTTCATTATTATAGAATACCGTCACTGAAGACGCCCTTTGAAGCTTTTAATATTTTAATCTCACAATTCTGACTTTTTTTCTTTATATCTCCCAGTTCGGACTCTATAACTCGCAATTATGAGTTTATATCAATTCTGGGGTTGCTATGTCCGACAAGCCATGCGCTCTCACGCCACACATCATGTTCTCACGGGGTGAGAAATACATGCAGAGCAAAGAGGACACTGACAACGCCTCAACAGACAAGACAGAGTTACTTTAAAATGAAACAAAGTTTCAAATTTCAAATATTGTGATTTTCAGATCAGGTCAGATCGCCTGTCAATCAAACTGCCGGCGAAGGATCAACTGTGGGATATAAACTCGCCATTTTGAAGAAAGAATATAGACGAGTATATCTCACTCTATATTTGAGGTATTAACTCGAAATTAACTTTTTTTTCTTTTCTTCTGTGGCTTCCACAGGCTGCTACTCCGGCCACAAAAATCTGTCGTCACTGTTTGCAAACACAAAATAGGTCGAATAGGCCAAATAGAGAGAGAGAGAGAGAGAATGGCCGTTTTGTTTCTGACACGCACTGTAGGCAGCAAACCAATCACAATAAACTGGGCCATCTGTCCAATCAGAACAGAGCAGGCGCTCAGAAACGAGGGGTTTAGACACTGGATCCTTTATCGAGTTGTTTCAGATACTGTGAGGTGATGTGCAATGTATATTATGAGAAAATAAAGTGTTTTTTTGACCATTGATAGCATCGGGGCACTTAACCACTGAATTGAATTGAATAATTGATTTAAAAGTTGATAGGAATATTAGAGTACATAGAATATGAACACATATTAAGCTTAAATGTAAATCTTCAGGTATGAGCTCATAATTCTAAGATGATTCATGCCAATGAATTCAGAAATGAGACAGCCATTCGCACAATACTTTATTGGTAATTCCAAATCGTATGCATTGAACAAAATAAAAACAAAGATTCCGTTACAACACGTGATTTCGCTCTGTGACTTCCATTTCCGGTTCAACACAACGTCAAGGAAACACATAAAATGACCTTTTAAAATGTTCACTTGTTTCTTATCGATTGTTACACTAGTTTAGAACGATAAAAAATAGAATACCCGATCATTAGTGCTATATTAATCTAGAGCCAAAATGCAAAAAGAGAGCTTCAATACAGAGCTGTAACACAAAAACCGAAATGCGTCAGGTTACATAAGTTTTACTATGATTATACAGTGCCATGAACAAAACAAGTATAGGCTACACTACCACTAGCAGCTGCAATTGCACATTAACAGTCTCGGGGATAAAGGGGTTAAAACACTAAAACACCTGTTCATGCCAAGCCAGAATGGCACGAATTGCGCTTCTATCTTGAAAAAGCCACTGCTTTGATAAAGGAAAATCTACTTGTCAAAAGAAACACCGATGATGCCTAAAACCCAAAACAAAGGAAAATTGTTGCGAGTGTTGAATTGGAATTCTACACGAAAGAAAGACCATTGTCTCTGTCCTTAATTTAGCGTCTGTACAGACTTTATACAAGAGAGCCGTCTCTTTAACTCACTATTCTGTCAGTATAATAAACTCTGAAGTACGCTCCATAATTTTGTCCTCTTTGTGGCACAATGACAGGAGGAAGAGTGGACGAGACAATCCGCATGCACGGATGCCGGGCCTTTACATCCTAAAGGAACGCTGATGGCACGTCCATCATAATTTGCGGACAATCCTAGAGGGATGAAACAAAATCTGAGTGGATTAACTGAAAAACATTAGCTCGGGAGGCTCGAGGCACCTCAGTTCATCCATCCAGCATTCTTAGATGATTCCCATTTGATCCGGTTCGGATTTGTTTCCGAATCATCGGCACTGAGCAAAAATCCCACTAAATATGATTCTTAGAGGAGTTTTGTTTGATCCCCTTGAATTTGATTGGAAATCCGTCAGTATTCAGGAACACTGTATCGGATCGAGGGACTAATATTTGATTTGTGGAGGATTGCTGCTTAATCTAGTCTGGATTGGATCTGAGTCCCATTAATATTCAGTACTTATTTCACCCGCTCAATCAGTATTCATTTAAACCGGTAAGATTTTATCGAATAACGTTTTATCCAGTAGGAGCCTATTTTTGTTCGATCGTCTCCTAATTCTGAATTGAAATCCATAAAGTCATTAACCACGCCGTTGTATCCAATGGGATCTTTTTCAACACTCTTGTCTGATCCCATTAGGACTGGCTCCAAACGATGGGGCAGAGATTCCTTCTCGACCGTCCATAGACTCCTCCGGGATCTACATGAGGAAAACGCATGGACTGTCACGCTTATATAAAGAATCGCTATATTCCGCAGGTAATATCATATGAATGCACGGCTTATTTACAGAGTCCTCCGGGGCTGGCGCTGCGTTATCAAGACACAGCGACCGATTCCAACAAGTTATCATCCTTCGTCTGTCCCGAGTGTCCCACGTCCTCTGTCACGCCGGGATCTTCCGTGTTTGGCTGACTTTTGCGCACTGCCGCGGGGGGTCTCACCATGATGCACTGCCGGACCGCCGGCTTGCCTTTGACCGCTTTGGGACTGCAGTTGTCGCGCTCGTATTCCTCCTGGGCTTTTTGGATCTTGCGCTTTTTCATCTTGCTTTTGTGGAAGTGGAAGGTCGTGATGGACACGAATATTATCCCGACGATCATCGCGATGAGCACGAAAAGCACGACGGTGGACGAGAACGCCTGGAACAACTGATCCACCCGGTCAAAGCAGGTGCCATTGTCGGTCCGAGCGGTTCCGTTTAAGGCACAGTGGGGAATGGAAAGCGCCAGTCTCTCCAAGGTCCGGGCACTCATTTAGTCCAGCGTCTGTATCGCAGGGAAGAATCGAGGAGAATGAGAGCGAAAGGAAACGTCCAGCCCCGCGAATGCGCGCGCTATATTGCATTCATTTCTCTTGAGGGAAACCGGTCCACCTAAAATAGATCCAATGAGGAGTCCAGGGTTAGACAAGAGCATGTGGGTCCTAGCGCACAATTCTAGTCACGTTGGTTCCAACACTTGCAGATCCGCACCTTTGACGCATGCACGATCTGTTTAAAAGCGATGTTCTCGTTCGTGCGGCTCTGAACGGGCGCGCGCTCGCAGCCACAACTTTGCGTCGCTGTATTCTCTCCTTTTTCGCACGGCTATTCTTTTACCATTACAAAAAACAGAAGGCAGCATTCGTTTCTCAACTGCGGCATTCCTTCAGATCCGCCAGCTGGTCATCAGCGAGGCTGCCGTCTGAAGAAAAGCGGAAAGTAGCCAGAACACGCAGGACAAACAACACCTAAAGCCTCGGCAGTCAAATGCAAATGTGACGATCGACACATAAAACCGGTAGTTTACCTGCCTCGACTGTAGGGACGTCGCGGCTCCGGAGGCGAAGACCGGTCGCGGTTGCAAATTCTGGAGAAAAAGGAGCTGAATCCGACCAATCGCTGCAGCTCGCGGTGACGTCTCGCCTTCGAGCGCCCAAACGCCTCATTCAGACACACTGTATATGATTAGATGACGATCCAGGGTTTTATTCAAATTCACTGGCAACAACGAACTGCATTTATGATGACTTTTCCATGATCATCTCTTAAAAATCTTTAATCTCTTCAAAAATGGGAACCTTTCAGTGAACAGTTCTTCAAAGAACAATCTTTTGAATATCTAAAGAATCTTTTGACGCCACAAAGAACGTGGACGTCACGGATGCCGAGAGAGAACCTTTTTGATGAGGCCAGTGCACTCGGTCCGACTTGCCTCTGGACACACCTGCCTGGAAGTTTCTAGAAGACCTTGATTAGCTGGTTGAAGTGTGTTTGATTAGGGTTGGAGCTTAAATCTGCAATAAACACTGAAAGATGATCAAAATGAAAACACAAGTTTGCAATGGCCAAACCTCCTGATGAATGGGACAAGCTCCCCATGCGTGCTTACAAAACAGGAACATTCCTCGGGTAAAATGAGTATCCCTGACAATTTACTGACATCGAGCACATATTGCAGATATTCCATGTTACAAGGAATATCAGACCTGATCCAGCTGACGGAGAACATTCCCTGAACTTTGACGAATGATCAAGGTCAAAGTTACGATCAAATATTATTCTAGACATGTCCACCATTATTTATCATTTGATTTATATTTCTTTTCTATTTTAGTTGGATATTCAATAATACTTCTACATGCTATTACTGCGAAATGATACAATGGAATGATCCCTTAACATATATATATATATATATATATATATATAAGGGTATATGTAACTGCTTTACTGTAATTGAATTGAGTTGAGAAATTAAATTGATCTCAATATTTCACACTATTTTATGTTATCAGACATTTCAAATTTTGATGTGAATATCTTCTTTTAGAAAGATACTGGTAATACTTTACAATAAGGTTCGTTAGTTCACTACATTAATAACTAATAATGACACTGCACTTCTACAGCATTTAGTAATCTTTGTTAAGGTTAATTTCAACATTTACTAATACATTATTAAAATCTTGTTAACATTAGTTAATGCCCTACGAACAAACACTGAACAACTGTATTTTCATTAACTAACGTTAACGAAGATTAGTAAATACAGTAGTTAATGCACTGCTCATGGTTAGTTCATGGTAGTTAATATATTAACTAATGTTTAACTAATGAACCTTATTGTGAAGTGTTACCATATAAATATACAAATATATAGTCACTGCCTGTTGTGTTTATGTGTTTTGTGGGGACTTTCCATGGGTGTAATGGTTTTTATACTGTACAAACTGTACATCCCCCCCCCCCCCCCCCCAAACTTAACCCTCACAGAAAATGTTCTGCTAGTTTAGATTTTCAAAAAAGATAATTCTGTATGATTTATAAGCTTGTTTCCTAGTGGGGACCAACAAAAGGTCCCCACAATGTAAGGAAAACAAGTACACACACACATTGTGTTTTCATGTTTTATGGGGACATTCCATGGGCGTAATGGTTTTTATACTGTACAAACTGTACATTCTGCCCCCCCCCCCCCCCCCCCCAAACCTCTCCATCACAGAAAATTTTCTGCTATTTTACATTTTCAAAAAAGATAGTTATGTATGATTTATAAGCTTGTTTCCTTTTGTTGGTCCCCACAATGTCAAGATTTACTGGTTTTACTTACATTGTGGGGGCATTTGGTCCCAACACTGTAAGTAATACAAGTACACACACATACACACACACATATACATATATATATATATATATATATATATATATATATAATGTTTGTTACTAAAACAGAAACAGAAAAAAAAGTTTAAAATGATTAAATATTAACTTTTTATCTATTGAGAGAAATGTATTCTATACATATCAGGGTATAATTATTTTCTGGACTAATGAAATGCATGTGTTTCGTGACGGTGCTGTCACTGCTTTGTTTTCCAACTCGATTCAAATTCCAACTTAGTTGCGAGGAAGCCAATTCTAAATGTTTGCCCAACCCTGATTTCCAGTCATACTTGTTATAAATCCCTTGCCATAAAAGTAGCAATGAGCCGTTTAATTCGGCCATTCAGTATCTCTCTTGGCACAACAACAGGAACCTGTGTTTGAGGCCTCTTGGTTTATTGACAGAAATAATCTCTGCACTAAAGGCCATGTTTTCGCAGAAGATTAGACCGATTGTTGAGTAACTGTCAGTGCGATATGGAGCAAAACTAATGAAGTCACTGAACTGTCAGAATATGTGTGTGGTCTGGATTCAGAAGGTGTTTCCAGGCCGCGTTCATTATTGACTCTTGGGATGGGATTGGAAGAAGAATGAAATGACAGCGCTCAGTATCCAATTAAACAATCAGCCGTCATATCAAGATACGAGCAAGAGCGTTAAGCTCACAAGAGACCTCGGCCCTGACTTCCAAGATGAAGATTCACGTGTAAGACTCACACTGAGATTTAGCGCATTCCAGTGAGAAATCTGCTCGGTAGAAAGTTTATTTGAGCCGTTGATGTCAATGTAGCCAGAAACCTGTCACGCAAATTCGGAAATTTGAAGAAAAAACAGAAGTGGTCAAACAAACTCAGGCTTTAAGTAATAAGCTGTGTACATTTTTATGATATTAAAATAATTTCTCGTATCTCTTCTGAATATGCAAATACAGCTATAAGGAAGCCACCCGTAGGTCGAATCGCCAAACAATAAAGTGGCGCTATCTAAACATCGTTTGTTCGAACATCCTGACCAATGGCGTGAGTTTGAGGAATACTTGATTCTGATCAGGTTCTGCATAATTAGCAAACTATTTCATATTCGATAATTAAGTATAGCGATAATATGGTACATAGTCTCAAAATTCCTCTATATGTGGCATCTCGAGGCATTTAATTGGCCAAAGTTTGACCTTTTAAAGTCTGTGGTGTTAATGAAGGTGAAACCTCGTTTAAATATTAACCCATAGAGTTCCTGGGCAACTCATTTTGCTCATATTGACCCATCAGAGCCGTCTACAAATCGCCACCTTGGAATTATAAATTTTATTAAGGAATCAATCTGCATTCTCAGAGCTTCCAAGTTTTTGCGTTGCATACTCCTTTGTTTTCTAAAATAAAAAAGTCCAAAATGTACACAAGTTGAGGTGAAAATGAAGTTTTTAATGTTGTTTACATGTCTCCGTGGCGTTTTTAATATGCTTTACGACAAACCGCGTGCAAATTCATAAGTCGATAAGTCGGTATTTTCTCCTTAAAACTGCAAACGACCTTGTAACCAATCACGTCAAAGTGTCGGTGCATATTAATTAGCGTTATGTGTCCGATTGTCACGACGCTTGCAAGAAACAGACAAAGGCAGAGGAATATATGTTTACAAAGTTTAATAGAAATCCAGAGCGATACCTCTGTGCAGCGTTTACCTCAGCGTGTTGACCGAGCGGAACTCTGAGCTGGTGCGAGTGAGTGGAGGCGGGGCTCATTTGCATATTCATTGATCCACGTATAATAAATGAGGCAAGGGTGTAGAGTTACATTCCAGCTATTTTAAGGCTTAAACTATTTTTTTTTTCACAGGAAAAACTATTTAAATATGCGATTTTGGTGAGTTTTAAGGGATTAAATCATTGACTACAAAAAATCACATAATGTAAGTAAGTACAAAGAATAAGCATAACTCAATTTTGACAAAAATGAACCTTCCAGTTGCGAGGTGATTAAATATAGAAATTATAGACAGGGAATGTTCTTATAATGCTGGCATATATTTGTATTGTTTACATTTTGTTTGAAAAACTCTCACAAAACCTTTCAAGAACGTGTCTTAATACACACCCCAAAATCAAAAAACTATATATATATATATAATGAAATGAAGGATTATCACAAATAATAAATATGACAGAATTACTCTGAAGTAAAGTGTGCAAATGGATTACAGCAATGAAACTTTGATATGAAAAATGCAGTTAATTGTGTTGAAAATAACGCCACAATTGAAACAGCTTTATAAAAACATAACATTTTAAAAGTCTTAAAACCAAACTTGACCTGCGTGTTTTTTTTAGAGATTCAACTGGTACAAATTCTCTGAAGCACAGAGCTGTCAAGTATAATGTTTAGCCTTCCGTAATGAGAAATAAATGTGTTGGCTCTCTGGAAACTCACAATCCTGGCCATATGCTGAGATTCAGTTAGAGGTGTTGTACCCTTCAAGTTAAAGTTTGTTAATGAAATCCAACACACCGTTTTACACGGCCGTCCCTCGTGTACAACTGCTAAAGAGCATTTTAATCGTGCCACTAATCTGTTCCAAAGGCCTACCCAGTCCCCGTAGATATTAATTACTACATCATTTGTCCTGTGCTCGATAAATGTGCAAAGTGACCTCCATTATCGCTCCACCTGCTCAGTATCTTCTGTCAATTAATCTTTCAGAATCCGGTGCCTCTGATAATCGTCGGAGTGACCAAATGAATCATTTCAGCATAACAGAATTTCAAATGATTGACAAAATCTGCAGTTACATTTTAGAAATCGGTTTTACCATGGTGTCAGATTTTTCTCAATAGCTTTTGCACATTTAACATTCTCTAAACTCTAAGCTCGACTGACCCTTCGCAAACAGTTTGATTGACAGGCGATCTGACCGATCGCAACCCCCGAATCCATAATTTTATATTTTAAAGTTAGTAAATCAAAGTTGGTGAACTTGAACTTAAAAAATTGTGTAGTCATGTCTGTCCTAGTATGACGAGATGATCCTGAAGGAGCTACAGCGACACTATACGCTATTTCTTGTTTAGACTTCTTAAAAAATACGTTTCGTACGTTGTCAGTGTCCTCAATGTATTTTTCACTGCATGAGAACATGACGTGTGAGAGCGCATGGCTTGTCGGACATGGTAACAGGGTGGAGGTTTTGCGTTGTCACAACGGTTAGAACATCAGAACTTTATTTAACCCTTTCACATGTAAGTTTAAAATACTCTGGCTGAGTTTTTCAAGGCGACCATTATTTAGAACGTGTCACTTTATTGTTCCCGTGCTTGTCACGTGACACACCGCAGCCACAATAGCGCTGTATGACTGATGATCTGCTTTTATTTCATTTTTCCTTTTTTATTCAAAATAGTCACACTATAGCGTGAAATATGATATTCCGATTGTCAAATATGTGCAAGTGGACGTGTTTTGCCGTTTAAACGCCTTCGTAACGATCGTGTTAGTTGAGCTGTAATGCGTGATGGGCGCCAGTACAGAGAATCGAATCTGTTGGATTTACAACATCGTGATTTCATCCACTTCTACCGTAATGCAGTTCAAGAGTAGAGTAAACTTCCATATGACTCTGATACGAATAAAGCGTTGTTTAAATATTATGGAAAGGGTTATTTCCGCTATAGATCTGTGTGTATTTTATAAACTCTAAATGTCTTGTTTTGGTAGTATGCATGTGCATTTAAATGTCTGAAACCTAAAATGAACATTATGTGGTTGAAAACACAACGTATGAATTTGGCAGTTGATCACATGGTGCGTTCGTACGCTCCTGGGACCGCCCAAGACGGGTGAATGTCTGCAAAACGTAGTAACTCACCCAAAATATTTATTTCATGCTTCAAAAGACAAAACCTAGTTATTACGTCAGTGGCCAATGTCACCAAAATAAAAAGTGTTTCATCATCGTGTCAGCCACACTGGCGATGAGAAAATGCTTAGAAGTTGTGAAGAGTTTGACCGTTTCACTGAGATTGTAAGTTCTGATCAACGAGCCGAGATGTTGTGCAAATTGTTGACAGTTGTACTCTTTTGCACACGTGCCAAAACGCGTCTTAAATCAATAAGAGATTCAAAACGGATGTGAACAAGAGCCTAATCATTCACATATTGTTTTGAGAGAGAAAAAAACGGTCATAGACTTAAGTTGAATTAGTCATCTAGAGAGCTCATTATTGTGGAGATTTGGGTGTGGGCACTTTTGACGAATCCCTAGCAACCACACAGACGTCACCCTAGCAACTGCATAGATTCACCATGGCAACCACCCACAACACCCTGGGGTTAGAAGAACTGTTCTCAAACATAGCATGCGAGAAACAGAACAATCACTGCAATAATGATCCAATCATAGACTCTTATTTGCCTGTTTCAATGGTTCCCAAACTTTTTAGAGTGCCCCCTCTCTTTCACCTCTTCAATTAAAGGGCAATATTTGCTCATTAAATAGATTTTCCAGTGGATTTCTTTTACCTTTATAAATACCTTTTTTTTTTTCAAAACATAGTTTTTTAAATAAAAAGGTTCAATGGAGACAAAGTGATGCTTCTAAACATTAAACTAAAACTAAAAAAGTGTTGCGAGATTTTGTAAAGCAGAATAGGCTGTGTGGACGCAGTCAGTTTTGACTGTAAAAGATGAAGGTCATTTAAGTGGATGTCATTTATTTACAACATTTTGCCCGTTGGAAGTACATGCATGGATGTAATGTTATATTAAGGTGGGGTAGAATTAAATGAATGGAAAACCTCAGCATTTTGTTCGCATACCCCCTCTGTCACCTCACGTACTCCAGTTTGAGAACCACTGGCCTACTTAAATCCAAACAGTGACTTTTTTTGGCCAGATAGAATGTGTATGTGTGTGTGTGTGTGTGTGTGTGTGTGTGTGTGTGTATACACACACTCACCTAAAGGATTATTAGGAACAGCAGACTAATACTGTGTTTGACCCCCTTTCGCCTTCAGAACTGCCTTCATTCTACGTGGCATTGATTCAACAAGGTGCTGAAAGCATTCTTTAGAAATGTTGGCCCATATTGATAGGAGAGCATCTTGCAGTGGATGGAGATTTGTGGGATGCACATCCCGTTCCACCACATCCCAAAGATGCTCTATTGGGTTGAGATCTGGAGACTGTGGGGCATTTTAGTACAGTGAACTCATTGTCATGTTCAAGAAACCAATTTGAAATGATTCGAGCTTTGTGACATGGAGCATTATCCCTCTGGAAGTAGATCAGAGGATGGGGACATGGTGGTCATGAAGGGATGGACACGGTCAGAAACAGTGCTCAGGTAGGCCGTGGCATTTAAACGATGCCCAATTGGTACTAAGGGGCCTAAAGTGTGCCAAGAAAACACCCCCGCACCATTACACCACCACCACCAGCCTGCACAGTGGGAACAAGGCATGATGGATCCATGTTCTCATTCTGTTTATATTCTGTCTTCTGCTGTTGTAGCCCATCCGCCTCAAGGTTGTGCGTGTTGTGGCTTCACAAATGCTTTGCTGCAGACCTCGGTTGTAACGAGTGGTTATTTCAGTCAAAGTTGCTCTTCTATCAGCTTGAATCCGTCGGCCCGTTCTCCTCTGACCTCCAGAATCAACAAGGCATTTCTCCCACAGGACTGCCGCATACCGGATGTTTTTCCCTTCTCACACCATTCTTTGTAAACCCTAGAAAGTGTTGTGCATGAAAATCCCAGTAACTGAGCAGAAATACTCAGACCGGCCCGTCTGGCACCAACAACCACGCCATGCTCAAAATGGCTTAAATCACCTTTCTTTCCCATTCTGACATTCCGTTTGGAGTTCAGGAGATTGTCTTGACCAGGACCACAGCCCTAAATGCATTGAAGCAACTGCCATGTGATTGGTTGATTAGATAATTGCATTAATGAGGAATTGAACAAGTGTTCCTAATAATCCTTGAGGTGAGTGTATATATATTTAAATATATAAATATATAGGTATAGGTAATCTATAAAATTCAACATCAATATATTCAAAGTTAGCTTGTGTAATTAAAGATTTCAAATTCTCTGACACACCTAACTAATATTAGCATCAATTAAGATGCATTGTTACACATTCTAATAGCGATTTCGTTTTTCACTTCCAGCATTTCAGGAGTCTAGGTGTCGCCAATCAAAGCAAGCCTGAGACAGGCTTCTAAAACAAGATGTTCTTTAGCATGCTCTGCTTGGTGCTTTTAGCTTGTCCCCTCCACAATCTCAAAAATTCAAATGCTATGAAAGGTTTTCAGGGCTGTGTAAAGTGCCCTGTTTCCACATAAATCAATCATACATCTCTAGTGCATACTAATGAAATGGTATGAGCTCAGCTCACAAGAGTGTTTGGGCTGTTTTACTATCACTTATCACTGTGGAGGACACAACACATTACTGAACTCTGTATGAGACTTATCTTTGGCAGCTAGTATAAAAGAAAAACAACAACTGCATCCTCCCACATCTCTACAAGCATGTACGCCCTTTAAATACAATGTCAGGAGTTTCACCCTCCCTCTCTATGGAGTAGATTTATGTTGTAATTCAGTAACTGTCAATGTAAATGGAGGTTACAGATCCAGAAGGTCATGATGTGGGAGGGAAAGCAGTTTTGCTTGACTCAAACCATGAGAAGCTAAAGCTCAAGTCTGGTTGTTTGAGCCTTCAGTGCCTGAGCTTTCCCACATCGCGCTGGACTCTGTCTCCATCCAGTGGAGGTTTAATGTACTCATACCATTAAAGGATGTTTTGCATGTGCATGTGTAAAGTCCACTGGTGTAGTCCACGCTTTTATGATCAGCAAACATAAGCGGAAGCTCATCCGAACCTGAATAGCGCACAAGAGCAAACCTCTTCCAGAAGCTCAAACGTGCTGTGCAACACATGAGAACCGCACTGGTTACGCAGCACGTTTGAGCTTCCAGAAGAGGGGAGTAACGAAACACAAGTACCTTAGTGACGTATTTAAAATACAAGATTTGAGTGACTGTATTTCATTTTAAATGGGTGGTAATCAGATTAAAGTTCCATCTGAAAAGTGTTTTAGATTACCAAAGTGATTACTTTGAGTTTTAATGTCATTTAAACAGCGATTGGTGATTCTCTGACTCTGACCGTCTGAAAAAGACCAGTTCAGTTTCATCAACATTTTAATACTTTTAAGAGGATCATAAACATGTTGTTATTTTTATTCAGTCCTGAACAAGACAAAATGACTGAATTTATAAAAACAACTGAACTGTCCTGTCATGACCTGATGATCCACGACTGTTTTCATGTTTTGTGAGTCATTTTATAATTGTAAAAAAGGACACTGCAAAGTTTTTTCCCCCTCACAATTGTGAGTTTGTATTTGCAATTGGGAGATTTAAACTTGTAATACTGACTTTTTGTCTTGTAATTGTGAATTTAGTATGTGAGTTTATATCTCATAAATCTGACTTTTCTCAATATTGTGAGTTTATATCTCATAATTCTGACTTTTCTCAATATTGTGAGTTTATATCTCATAATTCTGACTTTATAACTCACAATTGCAACTTTATATCACTCAATTCTGAGGGGAAAAGTCAGAATTGTGAGATAAAAACTCTCAATGACCTTTTTTGTGTTTGTTTCACACTTATTAGTATTCCAAAGTATTCTAAAGTATTTAGATGAAGTGACTAAACTTGAGTAATGTAACGAAATACGTTACAAATGACTTTTTAAAGCATGTATTTTGTAATCTGTAGTGAAATACATTTTAAAAGTAACCCACCCAGCCCTGTTCGCTGATCAAGGCTCATATATACATGTTTGTAAAAAAAAAATTACATATTCATAATTATAACTACATAATAAAAAACATAAAATTAATAATAATTCAATTTAATTTTTTGAAAACAAATTTATTTTTTTAGATTAATTTAATGAGTTTAATTTTGACAATAATGTGTTGAAATTACGTCAATTAAAATAAATTTTGTAATTTAAAAAATTAATTATGTGTTAATTAGTTTAAAAAGACCAATTTTTTGTAAGCAAAACTTAATTGCATTTATTAATTTTTCCAAATTTTTAATTTTCATATTTTTTTTCTTTGAAACTTGGTTTACACACACACAAAAGCAAGGACATTTGTTTCATGGACCCCCATGATGAGAAAAAAGAAAACAAAGAACATTTCAAGGATAGTAATCTTTGAGTGAGTTTTATTCATTTCATTATCAATTCTCTTCAGTTAACTTTCATTTAAAAACTAAAAAGTTTAAAATTAATGTTTAATTTTTAAAGCAATAGCATAAAATCTGCCACAGATAGCATAAAAAAAGAATTTCATTAAAAAATAAATGCAAAAAAATTTCAGATAAAAATTTTAATATCTTTTTTTATTTTAAAAAAAATTTAATATTTCATTTGAATTTAACATTTTAAAACATTACATTTTTTAATATAAAAGTTCATTTTCTGTTTTTTGTAGGCAGTTTTGCATTTGATTTTTTTTTAAAAAACTTTTGATTAAAAAAAAAAAGTAGAAGACTTTTTTTTTTTGAAATACTTTTTTTTTTTTTTAATAAAATTTTTTATTATTTTTTTATAATAAAATATTTTTTTTATCCATTATTTTATTAACTAATTAATTTAAAAATTAAAAAAAAAATAAAGTAAAAAAAACAAACAAAGTTTTAATTAAAAATTGAAGATATTAGAAATGAATCAAAATAAAATCCATTAATTAATAATAATATTCATTCATATATTTTCATCTAATTTTATTCTCACTTTTTTCATTTTTGACACAAGCAAGAAGAAGAGACAATTGACAATTGAAATCTGATGGTGATCAATTGCAATCAATGACATATCAAACCTACTAACCATTGTGGTTGTGGGCATCAACCCATTGTGAGAGAATTAAAAAAAACCTGGTTCAAGTGTATCTCTGATGGGCATATATGCTGATGGAATGTCTGAAATATATGTCTTGAATGTGAGTTACCCTGAAAATTAAATATATACCTGAGAAGTTTGTTCAAAGTTTTTTATTTGAACTTGATGAAAATTGTGTATCAAAAAAAAGCATACAGTTAGAACAGTATTTTCTTTTTTTTTTTTTTTTTTTTTTTTTTTTTTTTTTTCTCTGAATTTTCTGTTAAATTTTTTTGTTTTATTGATATTTTGCTTGAAAAATGT
Source organism: Opsariichthys bidens (assembly GCA_037194245.1). NCBI lineage: Eukaryota > Metazoa > Chordata > Actinopteri > Cypriniformes > Xenocyprididae > Opsariichthys > Opsariichthys bidens. Next base: position 30,359,684 of record CM074284.1, read on the forward strand.
TTTTTGTATGTATTTTCTTTAATGTTTTTGAGGAAACTTCTACTTGTTTTTTTTTTTTTTTTTTTTTTTTTTTTTTTTTTTTTTGAAGGTGAAGTTTTTTTTAAGCTGATCTTTGTGTTATATTTCAACAAGGCTATAAAAAAACAAAAAAGTATGTTTTTATATCAGTAGCATTTATATATGTTGTTTGTGACAGTAGTTTTCTTTGATGGTTTTTAAGAAATTTAAATAATATTTAAAAAGATTTTTTGATTTTTTGACACTGTTGACAAAATGATCAAAATAATGAAATGCCAAATGTGTGAATTTATTGATTGATGTTGGAATTTAATGGTATGCATGCATTATGTTTTTATGCATACAAAAATCTTTTATTGTAGGGTGTTTATAATTATAATTTACACAAGCACATGTGCAAAGTGTAAATGTAAAAAAAAAAAAAAAAAAAATTTTTGAAAAAAAATTTCAAAAAAAAAAAAAAAAAAAAAAAAAAAAAAAAATTGTTGTTTAAAAAAATTGAAAAAAAAAAAACAAAAAGAAAAAAAAAAAAAAAAAAAAAAAAAAAAAAAAAAAAAAAAGCTTTTTTTTTTTTTTTTTTAATTTTTGAAAAAATTGTTTTTATAATTATGGTAATTTTATTAATTAAGTAATTAAAAACTTTTAAAATTTTTTTTTAAAAAAAAAAAAAAAAAATTGTTGGAACAACTTAATTTTTTCAAAGTTACAAACTACAAAAAAAAAAAGTTTTATGCTACTTAAAAATACATCTGTCTAAAAAAAAAAGGTAATTTAGTCTAACACTCAATTGTTTTTGTTGCTGAATAATGATATTATTAGTTTGTCATAACGCGCAAATATATTGATGCAAACTTTTGCGTTGATTTTTTTAGTTTGAACTACACAATATTTTTTTAGAGTGTATGCGAATTAAAGCCTAAAGTCTATGGAAGGAAATCTGACCGCATTCTGTTGTCAAAAAGATCTTCAATTGTGTTCTGAAGATCATCTTACGAGTTGCAACGACATGAGGTTGATAATTAATGACAGAACGTTCATTTTGTGGTGAATTAACCCTCTGAAGTGTGTTTGATTATACATACAGACCTACTATATAGGAGGAAACAGCGCATGAAAGTCCGAAAACTTATTCACAAATTACTCATAAAACATTATGATTATTCATAAAACAGAAGGCTCCCAGATTCTTAGTTACTTTATGTAGCTTTGTTTATTTACATTATTTACATGCATGTGATGTAAACAGTGTTGACAACAGTGAATTCTACATTCATCACTCAGATGCCTATTTCATGTTATGATATTTTCATCTGCAATACTTAAAGATTTTTCTGTTAGGTGTTAAAAAGACATTTAGTAAACGTCTTTAAGATGTTTTATCCACTTTGGAGATGTATGACTCCTTACTATAGAGCTGTCCATAATAAAACATGTTTTACCGCAAAATCACAACTGTATTAAACTGTCTGGCATCTTTACACCTTCAACATTTCATTCTACAGTAGTTCAACAAAAAACAAAATAATAATAATACACAAGGAACTGTCTACTCACATTTCAAAACACCCATATCGCTTTTCTTCTCTATATTTGATTATTACGTATCCTCTCCCGTGGCCTCCTGGGATGGCTGGGATAGAAAAATATCCATGAATGAGCACTTCAGAATCTATTACAGGACTTTTTTGATTCTTGATGTCTGTGCATTTGCTGCAGAGCTTTTGCGGTGGAGCATGGCCTGCAAGACAAGGTGACGGCGACATTTGTTGAAAAAAAAAATGCAAAACCTGAAACGGTCTGAAATGTCCACAGACTGGTGTGAGCATGTGAGCACAGAGGATGGAGAGCCACGGATGAGACCCTCCATCACTCCGATAATTTGCCTCCTCTGGCCGAGATGTTGCTGTGGTTTCTTCATCCTCAATGAGCCCAGAGCCAGCAAGAGCATCTAGAAAAAGAGCAAAAGACATTGGTGATGTGATTTTGGGCGTTTGTTCTGCTGGTATCTGTTCATACAATGGAGCCCAGAAGCTTCAAAAGCATCTTCAAATAATGTTATGAAGCTTTTGGAAGTCGAGCTCCATTGACTGATATTGAACATATATGAACAGAAACCAGCAGGACAAACTTCACCAAAATCCCCTTTTGTGCTCTTGAAAAAACAAAAATAAAAGAAATACAGCATGAAGGGTGAGAAAATAATGACTGAATTGATATGTTTGGGTGAACTAACCCTTTTAAGCCCCCAAACAGAAATTGTATGAAACGTATGTATGCATTTATATTATAGTAGAAGCTTGAAAAAGTAAACTTGAAGAAATAAGCAGCTTTATTGAGAGTTTGTGCCCGAGACACTTCCAAAAAAGGATTTACAAAAATCACATTTACATTTATGCATTTGGCAGATGCTTTCATCCAAAGCAACTTACGGTGCTCTTATTACAGGGATGAATCCTGCCGGAGCATCCTGGAGTCAAGTGACTTACTCAAGGTGACAGCTGCGGAGATCAAACCAGTAACCTTCTGCTTACCAGTTCAGTGGTTTATCCCACTACACCACAAGAAAATGGTAAAAATACATAATGAAAATGGCATGAATTGCAAAACATTTTAATCTGTTTAAATGTTTTACAGGAAGTCATGCTGATGAAGAGCAGGCACACGGATGCAGCCAGATTGTCCCGCACATCTTCTCTCACTCTTGCTTCAAGGTTGTTGGGTTGTTTTGTTTTTTTTTTGGGGGGGGGGGCAGTCTTCCTCATCCTCTGGCTCAATGATGTCCCCATTGAGAGCAGCAGCAATGAGGGTTGTCAGTGCTTCATCAAAGTAAAGCTGCAGGACTGGCCCAGCTGTGTTGAGATGGCAGTAGGATTCAGCGCCTGTAAATATGTGATCGTTAGAACAATAAGTTTGAATAAAACTTTGTTTCCTGGGTTGTTGACTTATATGTATTACTCTTTTATTTCGATCACGTTTTCTATTGTTGTCAGTAAATAACATTATTATTTTATGAATTCAATTCTTGACTGAAAATTAAAATTTATCCACCTTGGCTGCATTTGTTTAATGTGCATTCATGCATAGATGTCATACACTGTAATGAATTACTGTAAAAATTACAGCATTATTTTACAGCCGCTGGCTGTTTTTTTAATAATACAGCATATTACTGTAAACTGCAATGCATTCTGGGGTCACGTGTTGGTTTGACTCAAATTTAAAGAATATTGCTGTAAATTGACCCTTCGTCATTTAAAAAAATACAGTTATTTACTGTAATCAGAGAATACAGGGATATTCTGTAAATTAAATTACAGTAACACTACTGTAGATTTTACAGTAACTGGCTGGCAACCCTGCTGCCAGTATTATACTGTAAAATTTACAGTAATTTTTTAACAGTGTGTCATACACTGTAATGAATTGCTGTAAAAATTACAGCATTATTTTACAGCCGCTGGCTGTTGTTTAATAATACAGCATATTGCTGTAAACTGCAATGCATTCTGGGGCCACGTGTTGGTTTGACTCAAATTTACAGAATATTGCTGTAAATTGACCCTTCGTCATTTTTAAAAAAAAAAAATACAGTTATTCACTGTAATCAGAGAATACAGGGAAATTCTGTAAATTAAATTACAGTAACACTACTGTAGATTTTACAGTAACTGGCTGGCAACCCTGCTGCCAGTATTATACTGTAAAATTTACAGTAATTTTTTAACAGTGTAGGAAAAAACAAATTGCATTTTGATTGTTGTACTTGTAGTGAATTAGCTCAAAAGGGAAATATGAGATAATATCAGTTAATCAAATTAACATAATGTAGCTGAATTAATATTTCGTGTTCACTGTTCGGCCAGATCGTCTATCAACACTATATTTTCCATGGCCACAGAAAAATAGCTCTTTCGTAGCATATGGCTGTGATCGTAATCATTTTCAGGGACATTGGTTTATAAGCAGATCAGAATCAACTCGAAAGAATGTGCACACGAGTTTTAATCAACTAAATCACGAACACATAGCTAGACTAAACACGCACAGACACACAAATCACGTCGGAAATGAGAGAGTGGAAATGAATTGAACCGTAGCATAACAGGGGAATGAAAAGAGTCATTTAAATGGCTGGAAGAACCATCAGTTTCTCACTATAAAGCTTTGGTAACAAAGGGGTTCACATCTTAATACTAAATCGCTGTTTAGTGGTCAAATGTACGCCTTAACTGTTGAGGAGCGTCCCGATGTGCGGTTTCAGAAGATGGTTTGCTCTGAGGCTTTTGAAGTTGTTATCAGTATCTTCTGCATTGAAGGAAGAAATGACTGCAAATTGAGTTTTGTCTTGATTTGCAATGGGAAATGTCCCTTTTGTTGAATGGTGATGGCCACCAAAGTATAAGTTATTAAACTAGTTGCATGCATAACACTATAGAATCAGGGCTGGGTCGGTTACTTGTATGTGTATTTCATTACAGATTACAAAATGCATGCCTTAAAAAGACATTTGTAATGTATTTCGTTAGGATACCCAAGTTTTGTAACTTAATCTAAATACGTTTTTAATTTTGTAGAAACCATGGAAAATCCAAGAACGCTTAAATATATCATGTGTTTTATTAGACAGGTGAGAAACTGATTGGATACATTTGTCAACAGAAAACTAAATATGTTAAATAGCTTAACACAGTAAGTGTTTAAATCTTAAACATAATAATTTAAATAAGCTGGATCTCCCTGCGCTGTGTAGCAACAGTCAGTCCCTCCAGAAAACACAGAGTTTTTTTGTGATTGTTGCGGGCAAAAATCCTTGACTATGCGGGACGTTTTCTTAAAAAATGCGATGGAATATGCGGGATATTTTTGCAATTTTATGCGATGAAATTGCGGGAACTTGTGGTTTGATGCAAAAGAGGAAAACAGCCTGTTCTCACTCGACGACTACCTTCATGTCAAGAGTCATTTCTGATCACTTCAAGCTACTAAATCACAGAATATTGAAGATCTCCTTCTGTTTTATTTCAGACCTTCATGAATCAAACTTACAAAACATCGAGTCAAACAAGTTCTGTCGATACTCAACGACTTCTGTAAAAATGAATGAATAAAATATAAAAAAATGAAATGTGTGCTTCCTGTTTTACAGAGGTAGCGATACAAAACAGACATCTTCTGTTAAATGAAGAGCTTCCAAACTCTTCCTGCAGCGTGAATTATTTCACACACTACTAATATACAGCGTCGTCTGCGGTCCGACACGAATCATTTCCCCCCACTGTCATGTGACACAGCGGGAATCATCTTCTGCGCTTATTTTTGTTGTCGAATGAGAATGATCCGCGTCTTCATCACGGTTTCACCGCGGGGTTTGCAGACGATGTTCACGTCGTGTCATTACGTCACGTCATGAGGTTCCCATGGCAACGGGGGAAAATAATGGCGCTTTACTTGTGTGAAGTCAACTTTCTGCTAAGATATATGTGACTTTTCCAACGAAAATACAGGGATTATGAAATCACACTAGCATATTTTGCTTGCTGAAATCTGCAATTAATGCGGCGAAAGTGCGACGTATTTGAACAAATGCGACCCCGCATAAATATGTGGACTTTGGCTGATTATGCATGAAATCAAGCGATCGCATAATCGCGTTTTTCTGGAGGGACCGAACAGGGTCGCGTGCTCCAGATCGGAGCGTGAGTGAACCTGTTCTGAGTCTATTATTGCTGCGAGCTGTTTCATTTCACTTTCGTTTCATTTGCCGTTTGATGTTTCTCATATGAAACAGAAATGGCAGCACTAAAAAAAAATTTTGTCACACCAGCGGGAAAAAAGTTCCAGTCTGGAGTCCTGCCTACCCAATAGGATCGCACCGCTATCTTGATAGCCCCGCCCCCAAATTCAGCGGTCCAATTTCAACAGCGTTTCTGAGGAATCGCGCACTGCACCTTTAAGATCACAGAGCCACGTGAAGACTCACCACTGAAGTTCTGAGAGAAGCTAAATATTCAACAATAGCAACATTTTGGTTCTCTCAGAACTTCCCACTAACGTCTGGGTTGTGTCCATATTTAAAAAGAGCAAAAAAAATTCCTCTACTCTCATTTTGTGCAGATGATTTTCCTGGAATTTTATTCACAATTTCAGGCCTGCCATACAGTTTCACCTGACAGAGATTATTATTTTTATTATTATTATTGTGTGAACTGATTCAAAAGATTCGAAACAGCAGTGAATCAAAATCCCCACAGCGACATCTCCTCCAAAAACAATTAGCTGGTCGATCCACGTTAGATCGCATTTTGAGTCTACTCGCCATTGCCAAATTGAAAAATCATCCAAAAACCCTCATTAAAAATGTAAATTTTGATAAATACTCCATAAACAATATACACACGTCCTACCTGAATATTTCAGCCCTATTTAAGCTATCAGTATTCCAACGTATTTTATAAAATCTCAAGTTTCATGCTTCAGGCACGCAGAGGACAGCTACAACTCGCAGCCGTATATTTTGGGGTCCTTCAGCGTCAGACTGCTGCTTTCTCTGGACAGCATCTTCGGCAATGGCGGATTACGATAACTACGATGACCGGGATCGGGCTTACGGGAGCTTCGGCGGGGGAAGAGGGTAAGAAACCCCGTGTCAGAGAAGCGGTAGACCATACATCTGAGGGCACATGCCGAGAGGAAGCGGGTCTGTGCGTGTTTCGCGGGAGCTCGAGCGGGTGTAGGCCGAGCAGCGGCGGCGCGCTCCCGCTACGATGATGAATGGAGGCCGGGCACGAAACTCTGCCCACATGGGCTTCAGGTCTCGGCTTTTCACTGTCCGTGGACGTTACGCGACGCATTCCTGCTCGCTTATCTCGAATAAGTGTCATTAATAATATTATAGCGTTTGTGTTTTGTTAGTGCGACAGCGTGTTTTCGCGCGCTCTGCGCGGGCCTCGAGCAGGCTCTGATTCTCCTCAGTCTCTACACGACATTATTATTGTTCACGAGGAGAATAACTTACTTACTTCAACCATTTTGAACGGGCGCTATTCGAAATGCTTGTGGAGAATCGTGTAAATGCCGTTCAGCTCACGATATTAGAAGTCCGTGTCCAGCATGGTCATATTTTCCCTCCATCAGATCAATCTGATGTCCTGCCGATGCCTTTATTTACACACGCTCCTCTCACACTTGTGTGGCATCGAGCAGTTATTGAATATAGAAACCGAAAGCGCCTATTGAATGTATGTGTCAAAATGGGTTCATTACTTTTTGCTTTCCCTGATCATGCTGTTATTGTTTAGTCTATATGACGCTCGTTTTAAGGGCAAAATAAAGGCTGACTCTAGTTATTTATTTTTACCAGTCTAATTTCAAACACTAACGCGCTAGAATGGTACTGTATAATGCAGGCAGGCAGATGCACATAACATATAAAAACCTGTATTCTGAACTTTAGTTATTAAAAGCATACTCCACACTTTACGCCTGTTTTGATGCACTAATCGTGATTATTTTGCTGGTTCATCAGTAGGCTTTGATCCATCGTGCCAATTTTAACCTGAAGGTTGCAGGTTCGATTCCCACGCGGGCAGGAATTGAAAGTGGGGATCGCCCTTGAGCAAGACACTTAACCCCTAATTACCACACTTTTAAGTTTTTTTTTGTTTTTTTTTATGTAAAACTGAATTGATCCTTCGCCGGCGGTTTGATTGACAGGCGATCTGACCAATCATAATCCTAAATCTGCCGTTTTGTCCGACAAAGCGGTCAGGGGAGTTAGTAGATTAAGGTTGGTGAACTTGATAAATAGTGCGTCCTCACGTCTTTCCGCGCTTGAAACAACATTCCTTCTGATGTTCATTCATGTTTATTTTTAATGCTATAAATGAACTAGTATGAAGAGATGATGGAGGAGCGACAGCGATCTGTTACGACACATTAAAGAGCGCCAAAACCACACGTTTTGTTTGAGTTCCGTAGTAAAATTGACAATTTAAAAGCTGAAACCGTTTATATCAAAAGGAACGTGCTCCGTCTGCGGTTTACCGTGAAAATATATGTGAGAGTTGGTGGGACTTCGAACACTTTCCCACATTTTATAATTTCGTCGTCTTGTCTTCCAGGGGTGGGAATCCCGAGGCACGATTACGGTTCTAAAACTGTTATCAGTGCGTCTTTGTTTCTGTACAGATTTCCTCATTGTTAGTACTTTTAGAGCAAAGTAGTTGTAATGATGCATAATTGCTCATTTTATTGATAAAACAACTGGAAGTGTGTCCCAGCATAAAGAACCAACAGGAAAAGAAATGTGCCTTATAGTAAATGTTATATAGTCGTTCTGCCCTCCAGGTGTCCTCGCCAGTCACGTGACCGAACATTCTGAATCGCGCAGGTTCACGACGTCTGTTAATCGGCCAATTTCACACAGTCGTCGTATGATCTCTGCAAGCTTGACCTGGCCAAATATTGGGTGATTTATTGGTCTGTCATAATAATATGGGTCAGGGTAGCACAGTATTTCCACCACGGTACTCAAGTAGGTTTTGCTTTTGATGTCACGCGGGGTTTTGGGGTGGATGATGTCCGTGCCGTAACTCTGAGTACCCAGTTGCAGTGATCTGTCATGTGCTGTGGACGGCACAGATCTGGAAACCTCACGCACGCTGGGCCGAGGTGGAGCGGAGATGTCATGCTATCCGCTCATCTCAGGCCTCGGTCTGACACCAGAGGAATGTCTCTGGCATACTGGATCCCAGCGGAAGCGCTCTCAGATTGGCTTTGCAGGGAATGAATCTACTGTTACAGACAGAAAATAAATGAGGATACATTCTGTTCAAAGCCGTTTCCATCTGTTTTTTCACTAGTGATGGACCAGTATGTGGGCCAAGCCAATATGATATATTTGGCCATTTTGAGAATATTGGCATCCACCATGCCAGTTTCAAAGTACACAAGCCTTCATTTTCTCATTTTTATGTGGCAATAATACCCCTTTCCTCTGTTCTGCACTTCGTACTTATCATGAGGGTTAGTTTGATATCAGCCGTGTTCATTTGCTATCATTAAAGAGCACTTGTGCTTTTAACATTTCAACTTTTATTTGCTGTTTGAGCAAACTTACAAAGCACAAAATCACTCCAGTGGGAGTTCTACTCTATATAAACACTGTTTCCGAATTCCCTCGGGATCAAAAACGTCACACTATTCCTCATTTAAAGGTGCAGTGTGTACATTTTAGCGGCATCTAGCACACACCTCTCACTTTCGAAGGACACAACGCAAATCTCCGATGAGTTTTTTTTCCTTACGGTCTCTGTTGTAATAATAACCTCTACTACTTTATGCATATTCAAAGTAGTGACGATGCAAGCTGCCTCTATTTTAGAAGAAGAGCAACATGAGACGACTTGCGGTTTGTAGGGTTTATGTCCGTTTGGGGCTGCTGTAGAAACATACCGGCGACTTTACATGCAAGCGGTGTATTTCGATATGCGATAAATGGCTTTTTCTATGGTAATAAAAACAATGGTTCATTATGTAAGGTCTTTTACACCACTGGGAACATATATATTATATTGTATTTGTCTATAGAGCCTCCTAAAATTTACACATTGCACCTTTAAATAATTCCTGCCCAAGATATACACAAAATAAAGGGGTGAGGACGGTTTGTTAGTGTGTTGAAACTCGGTTGTGGTAAGGGGTGTGGCATTAGAAGCAGTTGACCAATCAGAGTGTATTGAGCTTTTTGGAAGGAGGGGCTTCATTGAGACAGGAACTAAATTGACCAAAAACAAATTCAAGACTTTGTAAAAGGGTATAATATGGCCTCTTTAAATAATTTTAATAATTTAAATTAAGGCTTCGAGGCTGCGCTTGCACCTAATAAGGTTAGAAAAATGACTTATGAATGTAGAAATGCCAGTTTAAATGCATTTTTGAAGAGGTAAATATTGCATCTTAATGGAAGTTTTGGTCATTGATGTAAATTTAATTAAATTCCATTGGAATAAATGTAAACGTAATGTGTATAGCAAGCAAGGCGCTTTTTTTCTTTTGTTTAAGGATTAAGGAATTAAAATTTCCTGGTAATTTACTCACCCCCATATGCCATCCAAGTTAATTAAGCGTTTTTGAGGAAAACTTTCCAGGATTTTTCTCCATATATTGGACTTGTCTCATTTTCTCCAACTTCAATATTGTCGGACATCGTTGTTTTACCTTTTTTTTTTTTTTTTTTTTTTTTTTTTTTTATATAGGGCGTTTGACTGGGTCTTTCCAACGGGATTGCCACGCGTGGCACAGACTTGGTGCAAGATGAGCATTTTTGGTTATAAAGTACATGCATTTATTTATTTATTTTTTAGAAAATGACAGATCATTTCACAACATAAGACTCTTATTCCTCCTCTGGGATTTGAAGCTGCACTGAATCTGACTTTTTAACCTTCAACCCGTTGGTAGCTGTTGAAGTGCACTATATGGAGGAATCCTGGGATGTTTTCCCTCAAAAACCCTTTTTGACTGAAAAAAGAAAGACGTAAACATCTTGGATGGCATGGGGGTGAATAAATGATCAGGAAATTTAAATTCTGAATTAATGCCTTCAATGTGAGCTCATTAAATAAAGCACACATGTCTGATTCAGACATTCAGGAGAAATGCAGGATACTCCTCAGGGAAAGCACCTAGTGCACGTGAGGTTTCTTTGTCACGTATGATGCAAAACCACTGGATGAATCGCATTTATAGATCGATAATTTACCCGCGTTGTGTTATTTCTAGAAGATGTAGGGCTGACGAAGTTGTTTGTTTTTGGACCACAGACCCAGAGGCGGCGGCGGCCCAGGCGGACCCCGAAAGCAGAAGGAACTTCCCACAGAGCCGCCCTACACGGCGTACGTCGGCAACCTGCCCTTCAACACAGTGCAAGGAGACATAGATGCCATTTTCAAAGACCTCAGCGTCAGGAGCGTCCGACTAGTCCGAGACAAAGAGACAGACAAGTTCAAAGGTTTTTTGCTTGCTACTCATACTCTGTTTTAGGAATCCTCTTAAGTATTAAACTTGATGCTGCAGACATGAATTATACCTCAACATGTGTGGCTAGTTTATCTTCCTGTTGCTCAGTAGGAAGTACGTGACCCAAGCAATGGCCAGGCCATGGGTTTGATCCTAAGGGAAAAACCGCGTGCTGTTAAAACATATCTGAAATATCGAATTTCAATTTGATTAAAAGCATTTGCTAAATGGTCAATTGTTTTCTTGCTCCAGGTTTCTGTTATGTAGAGTTTGATGACTTGGAATCTCTAAAAGAGGCTTTGACGTATGATGGCGCTGTAAGTTACTTAATTACACTATTTATTAAGTTTTTTTTGTTTTTGTTTTTTTGATTATTATCCAAGGCAGAAGTAATGAATTGGGTCATGTGTCGTCATTATGACTGGAAATGCACCGTTCAATAGTTTGAGGTCAGTAAGCAGTGAAGAAGCACTATTGTAGAACCTCTGTAGAAATGAGAATACAGCTTTGGTGAGCATAAGACACTTTATTTATTTTTTTCAAAAACATTAAAACCGACCCCAAACTTTTGAACGGTAGTGTACTGTTTGATACATTGTGTATTCCTGATTATGTTCTTGCACAGCTACTAGGCGACCGATCTTTGAGGGTGGATATCGCAGAGGGCCGAAAGCAAGAACGTGGCGCCGGAGGCTTCGGCTTCCGAAAAGACGACAGAGGTACTGTGTGTGTCGAATACGGCCGTCATTTACCGTCGACTTCTGTTAGTGCTGTTTATTCACATTTTAGCATTTTCTTTTCTTTTTTGCATGCAAGTCCTTTCAAATATTGAAGTGTTTTCAGTCTCAGGAAAGTGAGCAATGCTAGGGCTGGGTGGTCTGGTTTTATTTACAGTAGAATTGTCAGCCGGTAGAGATCCTGTCACATTCTGTAAAGCATAATAACGTTTTCTGTTAAAATATGACAGTAAATTATCCAGTCTTCAGTAGGGTTGGGAATCGCCAATTGATGCTTGATCGGATGCTTGCTTGCTTGTAAAATTACAATGTCGATTTTCTCTTAATTCCTTTCGTGTGCATTTTTAAACCATTCAAGCGCAAGAAGACTCGAGCACTTTTCCTTGCGGCGCACATCTAGAACGCGCGTACTGAAAGCCGCCTCTCAAACTGTACATTGTGCCATACTGAACTGAGTTTTATTCCACACCGTTTTGCGCTGGAAGGAACTGTCTGCTCAAACGCAGTCGGTTGTGTCTTAAGTGAATGTAAACCGTTGAAAAAGAAAACGCATGTGTAACAGTATATTGGATCTGTGCAGCTCTAAAAGTTGTTTGCGTTAAACTTTGCATTTAAGAGAAGTAGATTTTTGTTTGCATATGCTGTCAATTACAGTTCTTAAAAAGAATCGCCAAAAATCGGTATCGGCTAAGAAAATTGCAATTTGTGCATCTAATTAAAAAGCTTGCCCAAAGTTATTCTATTGCACAAGTATTTACCTTTTTCCTGTCATCAATGAAAAGGGCGGAAAATGCCCTTCGTTGAGTTTGCACTAATAAATGCTTTTGGAACGTTTTTTCCATGTCGTCATAAATATCGTGATATAATTTCGCGGCTTTATCGCCCACCCCTAGTGTACTCACCTAGAACTTGATGGCTTGTGCATATCTTGTATTTTACAATGTACATGGCTCATTCCATCAAATTTCCATTTCATTTTTTTTGTAACTCCAAGGTTGTGTTTGAAATTGCTCCCTATACCAGGGGTAGGCAAGTTCGGTCCGAGAGAGCTGCCGTCCTGCAGAGTTTAGCTCCAACCTTAATCAAACACACCTGAACAAGCTAATCAAGGTCTTCAGGATTACTAAGGCTATAGGCAGGACAGGGATTTGTTTGTTTGTTTGTTTGTTTGTTTGTTTTCAGGGTTGGAGCTAAACTCTACAGGACAGCGGCTCTCTAGCACAGAACCTCCTGCACTGTACCCTCATTCACCATTTCCTGCATTGGTCCACTTATATAGCTCACTTTAAGGAGTGAGTGAAAATAAGTGAGTGAATCCGGGTACTGAATGTGCCAGAAGAGCTCACCTTTTGCACGCTGTTTAATAATTATTTGACGTTTATCAAACGGGCAGCACCAGTAGCAGTGAAAATATTTATCTTGAACTCTGTCGTGGCATCTATTAACCTTAATTAAACAACTTAAAATCAATTGAAAGGGTATTTATACCTGTATGATATTACGCCGAACCCACATTGGACCGGCGGTATGGGTTGCTGAAAAGGATGGACAATTCAACTGCAGGCGCCATCTTCGGGTCAGACACGGGAATTCTGTATTCTGTAGCTTTTGAGTGTGCATCGGTTGTACACTCGTTCTTGCGGTGCATTGTGGGATTGAGGAAGTGCACTTGATAACGTCCCCTCAAATGCTACCCTATTTAAGGGTATTTCAGACACATCATCCTAGCTGTTTTTAGACTCATTTGAGATGTTTTACTTTCTAAATGAGTAGAAAGTAGGAAATAAGTTGTAAAATATGCACAGAGTTTCCCGAACAATTGCATTAACATATGGTTATTTAATATAAAGAAATTTGGGTTACTCCTTTATTTTAAGGTGTCAGTATAACAGTACTGAGTAATAAGTAACTACATGTACTTACTATAGGGCTAGGATGAGGGTTGGTTTAGGTTTAATTGGCTGTAATTGAGCGTAATTTCTAGTCATTACTATAATAAATGCATGTTACATCTGTAACAATGACACTAAAATAAAGTGTGACCGACATTGTGACACTCGCTGTAACAAAGCATTTGACCCGACCACCAATCCCTAATCAATGCTCAGTCATAATATGTTGTCTTCCGTCTCTTATTCTGAACTCTTCTGCTTTGTTTTATTGTATATTGCTGCATAACATCACTGCTCATACTACACAGAGCATTTCTTACGCTGGGCTTCTCGCAGTCATTGTTCATGTGTACATACTGTATTTCATCCTCATCACTTTTTTTTCTTTTTGTTCCAAAAGAAAAACTCTTTCTAGCTCCTTTTCCTTCCCCCTCTAACAAACGGAGTGCTTTCCGACAGGCTGCACTTCCCTGTCCAGCTGGTGTCTTCCTGTACGCAGTGTTGGCTGATGATCTGATTGGTTCAGTGAAGCGTTATCTGGGTGGGCCTCTCTTTCACCCTGATCTCGCCTTTGAATTGTTGCCCCTATTAAACAGCCCCCCTGTCCCTTTCAGGCCGTGGTGGCTCACGTGGGGCCAGAGGAGGGGGACGTGACCCCAGAGACGACTTCGACCACTCTGGAGGAGGTGCGGCGAGTGAATTGGGCAAGAATTCGAACCTTTGGGATTTTCTAAATGAAGCATTTTTTTTTAGCTAGAATCTGAGGACACATCTGTGCTATGCTTTAACCGCAGATCATTCAGAGGTGTTCCTCGCTTTGTGAAAACGAACAGAACACATGTTGACAAATGAATACGCGAACGCATGGTAATCAATAGAAATTAAGCCTTGGTTTTATTTATGACGATTTGGGATTAAGACTATTGTTATTACTATTATTAGCAGTCTTTTTGTTTGTAATGAAAATATCAGTGTTAAAATTTAAGAGTGATTATTTGTTAATATTATTGTGCTGCTGTTTTTACGTTATTGTGATATTTTCATTACAGTTCAGGAATGAATATTATGGCTGGGCACTTTATAACTTTATATTGAGTTGGTTATAAAATCTGCATTTTTATATATATATATATATATATATATATGTGTGTAAATGAATATGAATTTTACATTTTATTTGTTGAATTTGGGGTTAATTGACACAACGTGACTATTTTCGTGACATTCGCCCGATTACAGAAAACGTGTTTTGTTCTCTTTTACAAACTGAGGGATTCGTCGAAATGAACCTCGTGAATATGAAAATGACCCAGAATATTTCCAGAAATAAATGTAACTGAGCCTCAGGACTTGCATTATCAGCAGGGTTACTTGGCATTGTGTGTTTGTGTTTTGTTAATGGCTTTTTCGTATATTTCAAGTTAATTTTTGTACATTGATCTCTCAGGGACTCCATCTCATTGCCATCAGTCATGTTGTCAGCGGAGTCTCCCTGCTGCTTTGCAGTCAAAGTTCCTGCCTAATTGAAGTTGTCTGTAAATACTGATCTAGGATCAGGCCTCTCACAAATCTTAATTTCTCTCCCAGAGCCTTTCCTGTATCAGTATTTTTGCACGACTTTGCTGTGGAATGGTAGAGCGACGCATCGGTTTCTAACACGCTTCTTTTTTTCCCCACAGGATTTAGAGATGACGACTTCATGGGTGGGAGGAGTCGAGGCGGCGGTCGCCCTGCCGACAGAAGGGGGGGTGGAGGCATGGGACGCTTCAGAGACGGACCTCCTCGTGGAGGATCGACAGACTTCAGAGAACCTTCTGACGGTGTCACAGATTTATTCATTCTGAAAAGCAGATCACTTTGTGCTTTAAAGTCAACATGAAATCCATATGGAACCCGTTTACCTTTAACACTCGCTGTTGATGGGGGGAAAAAATCTGCTAAAAGTCTTTTAGCAAAATGTAGAAACTTGCTCTGATTTTCAGCTGCACACAAATGTAATCTAATTTGTTAATATACATAACAGCTCGGTTAATGTTACCCAGTCGCACAATATATATATATATATATATAAAGTATTTTTTTTTTAATTATTTGTTAATCCTCACTTCAATAACACGTTTAAGGCGAAATAGTAGAGCTGCACGATTAATCGTTAAATGATTGCAATCTCGATTCAAATATTCCTCAATGAAAACGGTTTGCCTCCGTCTGTAGAGGGTATGCGCTGACGTCACTTCTGCCGGACGGATGGGAAAAGAGAAAATGCGGGTGAAACAAACGATTAAAGTGAAGGTTGGACTCGATAGTGTTTCTGTTACACCCTACCAAAGATCCAGTAATCCATGGATAATGACATCTAGCCAGGAATCATATTTCCAGACATTTATATTTGGGTTTTTTTTGACGCTGGGAAATACATGAAGCAAATTTGAATGCTTTATATAAATACACGCAGGTGATCATTTATATCGGTGTTATAGATCATCCAGTCCTAAAACCTGTCTAGTTGTTATTTAAAAACATGTAGTTATTCAGAAAATAAGATGGTAAATATTTAATGGAGTTTATGATTTTACCACAAAATTCTACATATTGACACAAGATAACTACAAATCCATGTTTCGCTGCCTGTAGTCCAGTTGTTTCTCTTTTCTGTAGCTTTCGACAGTCTGTCAAAATGGATTTATAGTTGTATGTATAGTTTTAGATCTGTTCTGTGTTTTTCACCACATGCACGCTTGAAAACCAATGTTGCCACTAGGGGGCGTTACCAGTTACTCCGACGGTGACGTCACATGCATACCCTCTATTAAGGAACTTTTAGGTCCGTGTAGTCGCTGCTGCCGATCCACGGAGAGCGGTTGTCATGTTTGGGTATAAAAACGGGTCTTTTTTTTAACCACACAGTATTCATTATTCCTGTTACAAACATTCATATTATCACAGAAGCATTGGGAGAAAAGTTTAAAGTTAAAATAAAAACACTGATTTCTATGGTAGTGATAAAAATGGCTTGAAAAGTCACTTGGGATGTCAAATAATGATCGTGTCGTTACATCAATTTATCGAATCAATAGTTAAAAAAGGCTGATTCATTCAGTAATGAAATAAGGGAAGCATTTGAGTCAGTCATTGAATCATTCACTCAGTTTTCATCTTAAATTGACTGCAGCTCTACAGAATTGTATCCGATTTATTTATGATACAGCTGGATATAATCCTGCTTTTCTATTCAATTTAATTTAATGCTAAATAATCTTAATGGACAAGGAAAGGTTATAATTCCCAGCGAGTTGAGGCTCAAAAACATTTTTTTTTTTTTCATTCACTCCAACGTTCCGGTATGGAACGCCCACTTTTCATTAAACCAGTCAATTTCTACTGAATAAAAGCAAATTCCTTTAATTTTCTGCCTCAAGTTTTTGCGGGTTGCAGATGCCATTTCATGTCGATTTCAAGTAAAGTTATAGAAACTACCCATTACACAACCCCTAATCTCTCAATTATGTTGATTTGGTTTTTTTTTTCCCAGAGGAAAGAGCGCAGAGACCGAAGCTACAGCTGAAGCCGCGTACAGTGGCAGGTCCCCTGAACCAAGTGGCCAACCCCAACTCCGCCATCTTTGGGGGTGCCAAACCCAGGGAGGAGGTAATTCCCAAAGACAAACACTAAGAGACTGCAGCCTCCCTCACTGCTCCTGAAGGAAGGAAGGAAGGAAGGGAGGGAGGGAGGGAGAGAGAAAAAAGGGGCGGGATATATGGGGAGGGAAGGGCGAGGGTACAAGGACAACGACGACAAAAAAAAAAACACACGTATGATGCCAACGGGAATGCGATAAGGCCTCTGTCATTCCTACTTGTTAGAGATGAACGGAGTCCCTACTTCTGAGTTCGGATCGCGCGGCTATATATTTATTCAACGGGAAAAAACACACGAGACCACGCCCACATCGATCGATCGATCGTCATGACACCTGCACACGCCAACGAGCAGCTCGTGAATGCATGGCAAAACTGTCGAACAATGGTTTTATGTCCACCTTTGCTTCCCTGTACTTAGTGCCTGCTCTGTACTGTAGTTTTCGTCGGGGGAAAGTTCTTTCACATCCTTGGGGAGATCCGGAAGGGTGTTTTTTTTTTTTTTTTTTTATTTTATTTGAGCTGCTCCCTTGAATGGAAACGGATTTTAAATGTTTGTTTTTTTTTCTGCTCGTTTCACAGACGTAGACTAAACTACGAACGCAGAGTCGTTTTTAATCGTGCGAGAAACGGTGGCGTTTTGGTTTTTGCGCTTTTATTTGGCGGGGCAGCTAGCTAACGTTTCCGTGATCGACATTCAATTGATTGGCACTCGCGAACGGCAGTATTAGGTTTGTTGGATTGAATTGCATTTTCGATGGACTTTTCCCCCAATCGAACACTCGACCGCACACTGGATTGTACACGTGGTGCTTGTCCTCTCCTTTAGTTCTCACGGTGTCTGTAAATTGGCGTGTCAAAGCACAACGTAGTCCAGCTGTACAGTCGGCGTTGGGTTTCGGAGCCGCGCGTCTTGCGGCGTTAATCTACTCGAGCTCGACGCGGCGCGATCGAACGGATTCTGATATTGCTTTGTCAAAATGTTCATGTGCAAATGTCAACTTTTCACCATCTCCTGCAACGGGACCCTGTGTAACCATTCTGTTCTTGTTTTGTTTTATGTTTCCGTTCTCTTAAGAATTAATATCTGTGTCAGTGTGGCTGCATTATTCCGGAAGGCTATACTGGATTCTACTGGCTTTGATCACCATAAAATCTTTCAAAGACTACTTCTCCCAGTGACACGCAGGCAGGGGCACGAGGTGCTGGTCTCCTCTCGAATCCGAACGAGCCCTCATCCGATTGGCTTAAAAAGCACGCGGAGGTGGGGGCTCTAGAAAGGGGCGGGGCACAGTCTTAACTCCGCCTCTGCCTGCCCTCGCTGACTCCTCCCACACGCCTCAAAGAACCCAAACTTGGAGGACAACAACGTCTCCAGGTTGATTCCATTGTGTTTAAGGACTTCAAAATCTCTTTCCCTTTCCAAAGCATCTTTGTGTTTCGAATTTGTAGTCGCGCGGACGTAACGGCTGCCGTGTGCTTTTTATATTTTGCTCTTTAAATTTCTTTACTGTATTTGAAAATTAAAACGTTGAGCTTGATTCTTAATTAAACCATTTCACAGTGAAGAGCTTTTCTGAATCTGCTTGAATTCTTGCGTTGTCTTTGCAAAAGATTTTCCCAGCCTGACCAAATCTGGCTCATCCAGGGCTTTCAGGAACAATGTGCCACATTTCGTTGCTTTAGAAGAGCGACATGCATGCGTGAATGATAGGTTTGGTCGGTGACCCGTGGGTCTGCGGTCTACGGCGACATCCGCATTTCTATCCAGGAAAAATTAGAAACCACGATCGTAACGCCATCAGTACTGCCTTTCCATCATGTGAAGCTTATCGAACAAACATGAACTGCTCGCACATTTCCAGACACGACGCTGTACTTTCGTCTCCTAGTGGATCGAGTGTAGAGTCGACCCTTCTCTTCGCAAATGACTGGATCACGAGGAACTTCGGAATTGTTTTCTTACTGTACTATAGCGGTCGGCTGTTTTTATTCTTTTCATTTTCCTACACTGTATATGGCAATAAATTGTATCATCTTTCGGCGTTCGAAATGAGTGTGTTTGCGTAGGATAATGGGATGGATTTCTTCTGTGTCCTGTGAAGCGGTGTGGTGTTTGAGTCACTTAAAGGAAAAAAAACGACGACAGTTATTCAACCTGGCGCTTGGTCGATCACAGCAGCTTCAAGTTTCAGGAGTTGTCGTACGCTTCGAGAACAAGGTAACCAGTCAATGAAAGACGCGCAGTCTCATCCTCGTCGGGTCACCGATGGTCTACACTGAATCAAGCTCCGGAAGTCTTTCTTTTCAACATAGGAGACACGTGATGAGTGATTGTTTTGCATATGTGAAGAATAAAAGATTTGAAGAGGAGACTCTGGGTTTTGAGCTGTCAAATGATCCAAGTACATCAAATATATATATATATATATATATATGGGGGAAACCGTGCTCTTGTTTATCCTCACTTCGAAATGTCTATATTTCACCCTAAAGGGGAAAAAAAAAAAAAAACACTTAAAGGATTATCTCTCTTAAAAATGAAAGATTTGCTCACCCTCAAGCCATCCTAGGTGTGTGTGACTTTCTTTCTGATGAAAACGTTTGAGTAAATCCTGACGTAGCCAAGCTTTATAATGGAAGTGAATGAAGAGTTTGAAGCTCAAAGTGTACCCATCCGTCATAAACGGGGCCTTCAGAAGAGAAACGACACGTTTGTGTAAAATATCCATATTTATACAAGTTATAAAGTATCTGAAGTATCTGAATACAGAAGGCGGTCTGGTGGAAGCTCGATATTTTCCTTCTATCTTGTTGAATGTGGATATTTTCCTTACACAGACACTTTGCTTCAGAAGGCCTGGATTAACCCCCTGTAGCCGTGTGGAGTACGTTTATGATGGATGTGGAGTCATGAGATCATATTACCCTGTTCACTTCCATTAGAAAGCTAGGATACATCAGGATATGTAACCCTCATGTGCCGTCCGGGATGTTTTCATCCACTGTGGGGAGTTTTTGAGTCTTCATTTGGCCATAACTTTCAGCAAATGAAATGATTTTTGGTGACAAATCTTATTTTGACACATATTTTGGGAAAATGCTTTGAAAATGTTCAGAAACTCAACAGGACTCTGTGGGAAAATTCACCACCCCGATTTTAACTGCTTTAAAAATGGATCAGATAAATATTTTTTTGCTTAAATCTATTGATCAACCTCAGCTCAGTCCTGATCAAAACGACTAAATTAAAAAAAAATAATCAGGATTTTAACTCTTTAATTGCCAAGTTCATAAACGATGTCACTGATTTGGGAAAAAAAAACGTGTCAAAGATTAGAAACAACATTGTTAGTTTTTGTGCAGCATCAGATTTTAACGTTCTAAAGAGTTAAAATCCTGATTTAAAAAAAAAAAATAAAACAATTGTGTTTGTGTTTTCAACAGTTGAAAGTTGAGAGATTTAGTTCGGTTAACACCACAGCTGCCCTGACCTGTCTAGTGTGAAATAATACATTTACGTTACTTAAATTCGATATGCTGCCTAGCTGTGTAAATACTTGTATTTGAAGGATTTTTTAAATATTTTAAAGGATAGAAAATGTCTTTTTATTTTTTTATCATAATTTGGGGTTAAACATGACCCCAACAAACACATTTACGTTGCTACAACGTCGCTGCCACGTTCCATTTTTACCGTGGCAACGTTGACTGTCCACGTGCTCGCGACATTGTAGCAACGTTGAATTGTGAGACGCTGAAGGGCTGTAGCAACGTTGTTGCGCGACATTCAGCAACTGCGAGACGACGTTCCCACCACATTTATTTTTATGCCAGATTATTAATATTATATGACCTTTTCTGCGTCTTATTTTTGTTGTGGTCAATCTCTTAATAATCACACACAAGATGAACATGTAACACTTTTTAAAATAATGTTAATCATTAATTGTTATTTTTAATAGAAAACCAGCTGTGAAACTTTAAAGAGGAAAAATGCCATACAAGTTCATATAATCCAACTTTATTAAAACATTGCATACATATAATGACACTACCAAAACATACATTTGAAGGGAAATATAGAGTATGTTAATTAGATTAAGCTCAAATATAATAGACTTACTTAACTTAGCATTAACTTACACCAAACCCGATCGCAAACGACTCGGTGTGTGAATGATCAGCTGTTCTGTCCACTCCGTTTATTAACAGAACAAATAAATCTCACATTAGACATGAAAATTGAAGGTTTTGTTTGGATATTTACATATTTATCTAAAAGAGAAATCATAAGCAATGGTTGTCCAGACAGCCTAAGCACAACCTTCAGCGATGGTTCTGAACCGTGGTTGAATGGCAACATTGTGACAGCACAGTAACAACCTTAACGACACAATGTAGAACCAACAACCTTTTAGCCATGCTGTTACAACGTTGAGGCAACGTTCTGTGTTTGTTGGGACCTGGACGGGTTCTGCAAGATTCATTGTTGGATGTGATTTTCTGTATAGGGAGTGAATGTATTGCAACCTGGATTACACATTGTTTGAGAAAAAACGCTTGGTATTGTAAACTCTTAGTACAGATGATAAAATTTAGATTGAAAAAAAGAATGCTTTTTACTTTTTTTTTAAGAGTAGTGACTTGTAGGCTTCAGGATACAAGTGAACGAGAAAACAGTGTTTCCCCTTCATTCAAAATCCGTTGCAACTTCTATTTTGTTTCGGCAGAGGTCGCTGTCTTCTGCCTAATTTACCCGTCATTTGGCTCGTTTCGTGAGGTTGATGTTGTATTAAGCAATCTTTTCTTTGGGTCATTCTCAAACACTTCAGCGTTCATACGTTTATTATTTCAAAAAAGGACTAAAGTTCAAAGTCAATACTTGATATGGGATTTTATCACTACCTGGAAGATGTCTTTAAATAACTTTAGATGACTAATCAAGATGGCAAGTAATATTTAGGATATGAGAAAGTCTGTAAATGATTACCAATTAAAATTATGTGGTGAGAAATTAAATTATGACGCGCGTTTTTTAATATGCGTGTAATAGTAAGACATTTAAGATGGAGCCAATTGGTTGGGGACAAATTTAAAATTAAATTTATGTTAAAGTTTTTCAGAATGGTTTTCCAGGCATAAACGATTGTTCAGATAGGCGGGAACGCTCCCGCGGAAACCTGGTCATGTGATACAAGTTACTTTCTCCGCGCTGTCCTGGATGGACCAATCACTGTCATTTGTGGTTAACTGCTACTTAAAACGCAGGTAGTGCAGTTTTCAGTTGTTGGTCAGGGACCAATTCGTTGAATAATATTATATATATATATATATATATATATATATATATATATATATATATATATATATATATATAATAGATAAGTTTTAGTGCTCGAATATCTCCAATAACGCATAATTCGCGTTTTGTACCGTCAGATCCCCCCCAAGAGAAAGTCTCATTCAAAAAGAAGAAGAATTCACAAAAAAAAAAAAAAAAAATCTTATTATACCCATTTCACTCCATTTATATTTAATGGTCAGTGGCTGGTCACTTCAAAAAAGGTGCGTCAACGCGTTGATGGTCGACGTGCGTGTTCTCGCGTTTTGAAAGAAGACGTGCGCGCGCGCGACGGCCAACGACTCTACCTCACACAGGAGCGTCACTAACGACAAACTTCTCGTTACTCGAAACGCGAGCTCCGCAAAAAAAAAAATCAACCCTGCGAAAATGAAAAGCTGAAAGTCTTTTCCCAATGTCTTTATTTGTTTTATAAGGCAGAGTTTCCGACATCTGCGGTTTTCCAGCGTCTTCGTTTCCTTTGAGGTAAGTTTAATAACGTCCTCTCGACTGAGTAAACCGAGTAGAAATGAAAGAAACGCTGCTCTTATTTAACTTCATTCACATTAACACACCTCTGGGACGTTTAAAGCGCTTTAATATCAACTTCATTGTACTTTTCGCCGTTAAACGCGTCTTGTTTTCTGCGCGCGTGACCGCGTCGCGTGAGGTGACTGAATTCTCATACACACAAATGAGAGTTTGTTCTGGTGACTGTAGTGTCAACGATGATCCTCATACTGCCTCTAAGCGATTATGATCCTCACACACACTTTCTCGCATACTTTAGTGCGGCGCGGTTTGGTGTTGGTGAAGAAAAGTCTTCCTGTTGTGAAGAGGAAGCTTGAGACACACGGATGTTTGAGGTTTGCGTCGCAAACAGGAAGGTGTGATCCAGATCCTCACGTTCAACACGTGAAAGGAGAAGGTGTTCCAGCAGACGCAGTAAATGAGACTCATAAATGTGTTCCTGGGTTCTTTGTCTCTTTATAGATGTCATTGGCTTGGATTATATTTCCCTGAATGTCAGCGTTTACAAGTCACTGACTCAGTAATTAAACTTCCCTGACGCACTTTTGTCGTTGAAAGTGTTATTCCTTTAAAAGATAATGGGTAGTCGTGGCTTAGTGGTGAGTTTTTTTATTCTTTAGTTGTTGTTGTGATTGTTAATTGTTTACCTTGTTACTTATGTATACATCTAGGGTTTGAGAGAAACGCAATTTCAATTCTCTGTATGTATGTGCTGTATATATGGCAGAATTGACTATAAAGTAGACTTTGACTTGACTTTGATAACCTGAAGGTTGTTGGTTCGATTCCCATGGGGCAGGAACTGAAGGTGGGGATTGTGAATGAACATCACTCTCTCCATCTTCAATACCATGACTAAAGTGACCTGAGCAAGACACCAACCCCTTTGGATCGCTTTGGATAAAAGCATCTGCTAAATGATGAAAAATGTTTTAATTGATCAATTAAAATAATTTAGATATTTTTCCAAAGAGCTTAATGTAAAATAATAAAATGTCTGGATGGTGTTGTTGTCATTAAGTCATAATGAAGAAAAAAGCCTTGTCAAACAAATGAAACTCTAGAAGAAACCCACACAGAATAATATTATCATAAGCAAGATTTTGAACATGAATGCTTCATTATTATATGAGTGTGGTGCATCCAATATTCAGACAAAAACAAACGTAAAATAGGAAATGACATCATAGAGAAGACCCCTGCTGCCTCTCAGGACTCAATTACTTTTAAAGGTAAAATGTTTTTATTAAAATGTACAAAAAGCACTTGCACAGTGTTATATATTTCGTTCAGCTGTGTACTTGCATAAGCCTAAATGTTTCCAAGAATTTGTAAATTCAGAGAAAATCACAATTTTATATTATAATAATAATAGTGCCCCGTCCCTCTCACTAATAGTAATATCTGCGTTATCCCTGGTTTCCGCTTGTACTGCATAGTAACCATGACAACAGACGCAGACTGCTGCTTTATGTCTAGTGGCGCGCTGTTGTTGTTTCATTATGGACCATGGCAAGCGAACTTTGGGACAAAAGGAGAAATAAAACGAGGATCAATATCGGCGTGGTGTTTCCAAGATGGCGAGAGCTCTGAGACAAACTTTGACTTGACAGACGCGCTCTTGCACGTTATTAGACAAGATAAGCAAATGTAGGCTGTAAGACTAATCTGTGTTATATAACTCAACATGACGAAGTGTTGGAATATCATCAGTATGACACTGTAATGTTGATCTAGCCTCATTCAGACAACAAACTAACACTAAACATTACAACTTTCAACACTCAAACACAGTTTAGTATGACAGTGTAACGTTAGAGCCAGCGCTGAAACAACACCTCACAGTTTTAATTCATCAAATAAACTGACCTGTATGAGGAGGATTTCAGCACTTGTGAGTAGATCGGTAGGATGAAATGTCCTCGTTTCCGGGACTCGTGTGCCACTGATATCCGTCTCTCATTCACAATCGCGTTTGCGATTCTCGTCCACGTCCAGCTTCATTCCACAGTTAAAAACATGCATTCACTCATCCATAAACATCATTTCCACATGAATATTATTAGATCCATCGCATGACGACAAGTTCCATGATTCCATATTCGCTGCGTCATCAATCGACGCCTTGGTTATTGTTTTGAATTGTTTAGCGCCCCCTAGCGGACAAAAACAACTACATAGTGCACTTTAAAATATCAGATAATTTGTCCTTTTTATGACAAGGCAAGTTTAGTTCAATTTGTAAAATGGTTTGACTCCTCAAAAACATAATAGTATTTATGAATTGATCATTTATTATATTTGTATTGTAATGTAATACTTGCATTTCTTAAATTTAGGAGCACCTTCTGATCAATGACTGAAATCAACCTTCCCATTACGAGGTGATATTTGACTCTTTAAAATAATTTGCTGGGGCATTTTTTTAACCTTTTTAAATGTCTTTTATGTCAAAATTCATACATTTTATATTTTCAAATTGAGTTAGAATAAGACGACACAGTCAGGAAGAATAAGTTCCCAATCAAATAAAATCAGTACCAACAAAATTCATCTTTGCACAGCATAGAAGATCAATAAGGTGGCATTTAAGTTTATTACAGACTGTTTAATGATGCTCAGAAGTTGCATGAATGATTTAAATTCATGATAGCAATGTTCTGAAATTGTTTTAAATGGACTGTTTCGAATAGATAAATATTAAAGGATTTAAATAACTGAAACGATACTTTAAAAATGAAACTAAAACCACTAGTAGGGTGCGGCAAGTCATTGTCTTTGTCACTGAATCATTCATTCAATCAATTCTGTCAAACGGCTGTTTCATTCAGGAACAAACCCTCTTAACTCCCCCGCAGAACCGAGCCTGATCGGGTCAGTTGCGCTGGTGCTCCTGAATACTTTTTCACAGTTGCATGCATTCATTTTCATGTATTGTTGACTGAAATGGTCGCACTGTAGAGCCTTGGATGCAATCATGATTTTTCGTGGCTGATTCCGTTTGTTGTTGTTGTTTTACAAGCAAATTGGCCAATTCTGAGACCGGTTACTGATGTTTTTATTTCCAAAGTTATTCGTAGTTTAGTTGCTCTATAACAGGCCAAACTGACCTTAAACAATAACCATTTGAAATGGGAGGCAACCACTGATTTTAATCACTGATCGATGCTTCACACTTGCTTTTAGTTTTAAATTAGGTTTGTATAATTTTAAAATATAGCGTTTTCTTGCTCCCTGCTGTACACAAAGCAGCGCTGCGCTTATGAACTTTATTAGACATTATATGGAGCTAAGAGGAATGCCATCAACTTTCCTGAAGACGGTCAGTGATCTTCAGAGATGCATTCATGTAAAGACCCACCCTGAACTCAATATTTATTTATTTGTCTTCAAATATTTCGAGCATCGTGGAAAATGAGCTTGTTGTAGGGCTGCACGATCTATCGTTTTAGCATTAATATCGAGATGCGCGCATTCGCGATAGTCACGTCATAGGACGTGCGATGTCAAGTATTGGGATCATGTGGAGACTCGGATTCACGGATGGAAGTTTAACCATCATGGTGAAAGTTTATCTTTGCGTATGTTTTAAGTCCTGTCAGATTAAACATAAAGCACAAAAAGACTGGAACTCGCCAACTGTTTTGTGTGCACTCAGCATGTGAACTCCGAATTCAGTTCTTTCTCTTCTCTTTGAGTTTGAACAGAAGCGTGCACGCACACAAATCCCTATCTCTGCGAGTATCCTGGTAAACACAGCTGGTTATGTGTTGGAAAGGATTGAGAATGTTTTGAGTGTCATGATATTGTATCGTGCATTCGTCTTAAAGTGACAGCAGCCTAAAATTCCTGCTGCTGTCTGTCATTTGTTAGTCAAAATACAAAGAGAAAATCACTTTTGTACCTTTAACACAGATTAATTATATTTCATTTATAAAGTTTAGACAATGCAGTGTCATTTTACATTAGGTCATTCAGTCTCTGTACCTGAATTGTTAGATTTACCTGAAAAACAAAGCTCTGCTTATTTCATTTGTATCTTTGTTCTATTGCATTAATCTTTGCTTTTTTAAATGGATTATTTTTTATGCAGATGCACTATCCTACAAATTCACCCCAATCATCCTAGAATGATTAATTATTTACAAATAGTTATTCAGATCATCTGGAAAAATATTGCATATTGCAGTCCATCACAAAAAAAAAAATCCAATTTTGCGCAACCCTAGATTGTTGTGCCCCGTCTCTCCTGTGTTAACGTCCTTAATAGAGACAAATGACATTTTGGGAAATGATTTCACTGAAATTTGTGTGCGAGAGATTTGCCAAAATGAAACCAAAATTAGTTGGCGATTGTGTGTTCCCGTTCCGATTTGTGGCCAGTTGCCTGGTGCGTCTCTAGCGTAGCAGTTTTTTAAGGCTGATTTATACTTCTGTGTGTTACAACAATGAAGATCTTTTTAGATTTCTGTCCCTCCATTGGCCGCCTATGCGACTACCACTTTGACGCTTCAAAAAGTTAAAACTATTCCATACGAATTTGAGTGGTTTAGTCCAAATATTCTGAAGAGACATGATGGGATTATATGGTGAACAGATTTAATTTAGGCTTTTTTCGCACATAAACATTGATCAGCGAACATAAGCAGAAGTTCATCAGAACTGATTGAGACGCGAGAACAAACCTCTGTGTGTAACGCACGAGAAATGAACCTCATTGGTTCTCGCTTGTCATGTGTGAATTGATGCATGTTTAAATGTGAATAAAAGCCTAAAAAAATAACAAGCGATCGATTCTCTTCAGAAAATTTGGACTAAACCGCTCAATTCCTATGGATTAATTTTACAATCTTTTTGTGAACTTTTTCAAGCGTCAAAGAGTAAGTTGAGTCGCTGTCTATGGAACGACAGAACGCTCTCAGATTTCATCAGAAAGATCGTTTCGGAGATGAACAAAATGACATGAGGCTGAGTAATTAATGACAGTTTTCATTTTTGGGCGCACTAACCCTTTAGACTTAGAAGGCAAACAAAAATGATGCATTAACACAATTCCAGTTCTGGAAGTGTGTAACATTTACATAGTTTTTTTTCGCAGACATCCACCAATACTTTTACCTTTAAAACTGTTCCGAATATTCGTATCCTTTCCATACTTCAAATTCTTTCCCTGTGGCAGTCAAACCTAACGGGTCATTTATAATTCCACTCTGCCCTCAAACCATATGTCCCGTCACCAGTAACTCCAGGCATTACAAGTGTCCTCCTGTCGTTGAGCGACGTGTCTCGTGTGTGTGTGTGTGTGTGTGTGTGTGTGTGTGTGTGTTGTCTTGCCACAGTGCAGCTATTGTTGGTCTGTTACTAGGGAGCGTTTGGGTGTACTGACACTACAGGCTGAGGGGTTAATGGGGGGCTGGGGTGTTTTATGACAGCCCCGCAGCAACAATGTCCAGTCAGCTGGTCAGTGGGGACTGAGAGCGCAGTTGTTGTTTTGAACTTTGCACATGATGCCATGTTTGCTGACACCAAGTATGAATTGTTTGTTTTTTCTTTTTCGACATGGATGTAAGTTTTGGTTTCCTGTTTAAAAGTGGAAGAAATACATAAGGTATTTAAAACCTGTGTTTTAGAATTAACTTTGTATCGTATTGCACGTGTAGATATGGTTTAGTCTGTTGTTTTGTAAACAACATTAATTAATTAATTCCAGTACACTTTGTCCTTTTGTTTCTTTTGATATGAAACCAAAGTCTCAGCTTTCAAATTCTTTGTTTTGTTACAAAATTCAAACAACAAATGCCGTTCGAGCGGCAGCGTGGGAGCGAACACGACCCGTTCGTCTCTTTACTACTAGTTATTTCACAAAATGAACATGATTAACATCAGAAGGAATGTTGCAATAGTAGAAATGTATCATAACTCACGTAATCTGTCAATTAAACGGCTTGTAAACAAGGTCACGTCACAACATTTAGCCCACTTCAGGAAAGCCATTCAATGACCATAACTTGACTCTCAACTAGAAAAAATAACTAGAGGCACATTTTGCTCAATATATGCACTGTATTACATATTATATTTTTTACTAGTGCGGTCAATCGATTTAAAAAAAAAAAAAAAAAAAAAAAAAAATACTAATTGGATTTTTTTTATTAAAAACATTGGAGTTTTTAATATTTTTTCTTTTTTGTAAACAGTGTCTCTCTGATCTAATGGAGAAACAACTTAGACAGTATATTTTAAATATTTGTTTAATGCTAAGACTGTTAATGTTTCTATGAAATGATTTTGTGTTAAACATCAATTAAAGACTCTCAACATTACAGTATAACTAAATCTATCAGTTTCAACATGTATAAGGTTTTAATAACTTTATTAGTGAACTTCATATAATCTTCACACGAATGCATTATAATAATAAGATTCATTTACCTGTGCTCTTCCCTGGAAGTGTATAGAAATTGAAATAAAGTTATCAAACACATTACATTCTTCCTTGCGTAAATTATAAATGAATTATAGATTATTGTAGTGCTGGACAGTTTGACCCAAAATCTGTATCACATTTTTTTTTTTTTTTTTTTTTGACTGGATTTGGCATATTTTGTTGTCAGGAGTATATTATATAAACATTGCGAGGGAGAGTAAAAAAAAAATAATAATAATATAATCAAATCAATACACAATGCAAACAATTTAGTTTAAAATCTAATCAAATGAATTGAAATATTTATTGAAATTAATTTTAAGTAGGCTACATTTTTACTATTATTTTTATTATTCTCTTTAATCGAAGGACATTGTATTGTTCAATGGTAATATTTATGTAATCTCAAATTATACCGAGCTTTTATTTTGACAGGGATGTGAAGACCTTTGACTTCCTGTGTGTATATATATATATACAAAAAATGTCACTAGTTTTATCAAATGATAAAGTGCAGCTATTATTGGTCTGTTTCTAGTGAGCGTTTGGGTGTATAAATCATAAAGTGACTGTAAGAGCAGCTCTGCATATGAACTTCATGTACAGTGAGCGAGGGGCGCGTGCTTCACGCGTGCCATTGAGATTTCAAAACACTTATGACGTAATGAAGCCTTTTTTACTTTGGGAGTTCCACTGATTCGAAAATCTTTTCCGTTTCGGCCCAGAATTTTTCTCTCTGCATCCCTAGTTATTTACAACAATTGTCTGCCAAACTAAAATCAGTAAAGTCATTGTGGTCTAAACAACATGCATGAAGCCCGTTTTCTGTTGTGACAATTAAATCATGCCCCTTGTGGATCCGCGTGATTTTGTCGGTCTCTCGAGCATTTATTTGAGGTTATTTTTTACTTTATTACGCCACTTGACCCCAGCGCTTTCTTTTCAAAAGGGTTTTCCCAAGTAACAGGATCCTACTGTTAGTTAGTCCCCTTCTTTGGTCTTTGTGGCAAAAATCAACCTTAATCGCTTTTTCTTTCAGTGCCAGGAGAATCTGTGTAGCGTGTCTGTTCACGGCGTACAGTGGAAACCTGTGCGAAAACACACAGCACCACAGGGGAGTCCAGACATTCCTGCCGGGTGACTCGACTTCCGTGTTATTTGATACTTCACTTGGCTTCCTTTTGTTGTCACTTCATGATGCTTGACTTTTGTGACTTTCGCTGGGTGACGTTGTCTGTAAATATTCTCTGATTCGTAAACCAAAGACTTCAGTGAAACAAGTTGTCGTCTTTACAACCGTCAACCCACATGAAGATGAAATGGCATCCACAACCCATTTTACTTTCATAACCGAAACAGAACATTGAACAAGGACAAAGACGGGTTGGATTATATCCATAGTGATTGACTTGTGAACAGTAGACGGTCATGAAAACAAATCGGGTCGAATGTATGAAACGAACGGACGTTTATCGATATGGTCTCAGCTTGTGAATCTGGTGGAGAATTATGAGTATTTTGATCATTTAGATTATTTTCTTGACCGAGTCCAACAACTGAAGCTCATTAATCGAACATTGGCCATTAAACGACTAGATTAGAATGTCAAATTTAAATTAAAATTAAAAATACCTCAAATGTTTGTTTTTCCCAAAGTTATGTTTCACTTTAAATAAATTCAGTCTTGACATTTTGTATGTTGTTTATAATGAATGCCACTAGGCGGTAGCTAATTTGCACTTTATTTTACAGTTAAATAAGTAATTGCTACTCATTTTTCACTCGTGTTCTGTTCTGAATATCATTACATTTAAAGGATTTGCTGTAGAGTGCAGGGGGGAAAAGCCTAGGCCGTAGTGTTTATAATGTTTGTAAATGTTCAGTTTTATTTACCGCTATTCAATACACGTATAAATGAATGCAATTGTTTGCAATTTTGAGGTTAAAAGGTGTTTTTGGAGTAAGATCAATTTCTCTTTCATGAGTTTTAATTGGTCCTCTTGGCGAGGTTGTTACAACAGATGGTTGTATTTTTATTAATATTGTCTTTTACCTCAGTATTTCTATGTTTAATTATCCTAAAATGCCATGAAAGAGTTTAAAATGTTAAATAACCGGACAGATATGGGCTATATAAGAATTTTCATTATACACATTATACCACCAGTTACAATAGTGACTGAACATAATCACATACAAACACACACACTTTTCCATAAAAATGTCCAAAAAAAATGGGTTATTTCAAGGGGCACCACATTTGGATATTTTCCTGTCGGAAAACGATGGGATTAAGTTTTGGTGTCATTTATGATGTCTGCTGTTCTCACAGTGATAAAGCTACACACAAGGACAGCTCGGGTCCATTACGTTACCTAACAACACAGCTGACTTGCCCTTCTAATGATGACGAAGCAGGTTGTAGCCGGAAGATGACAAAGTTTAATATTCATCACAAAGTTATATTGCGTCCATTTGTACCCCTCCCGGCTTTTATAGGCTTTTAAAGAGTGTCCGGAGTATCGGACGAGGGAAAGTTGATGAGGTAGTTGTAGATATCAGGATACGTTCCTTTTATTGATACACATTAAAAGCACCCTGGGGGCATTATAGGGATTGTTATGTTTAATCTATTGAGTTCTGCTGCGTACAGGTCTAAGTTTCGTTTTAATTAAAGTGCGCAGTGAACTCTGTTGCTTGTGCCATTCATTTTATATTCACTGCCTGCCATCATGGAGGTCATGTGACCTCCGGAGCTCGATAGGGGCGAGGCTTCTAAACCGTGAATTTTTAGGAGCGTGATATTTAAATAACTGTTGTTTTGAGCCTCCACGTTTATAAACGTACAATCATTTTTGCGTGATGGGATTGACAGCATACAAATGCTTCATAAATCAACTTTTGTAAGATGACTTCTGTGCTCGGATCAGTAACTGCTTTGTAGTGTCAGTTCTGGTCATATGGGTTTTTAATTTTAATACTTTTTTTGCATGTGTCTTTTAGTCAAAACTACCTTGCTGGAGTGGTATCATGGTAATACGCCTTGAACAATGGTGTTGGGAGAGAGTTACCCAACGCCTCTTTTTTTTTTTTTTTTTTTTTTTTATAATCCTTCCAAGTGATTAATCTTATCAGTTGATTCAACACACACTGTGCCCAAACCGTGAGGCATAACCGTGGTAGTGATACTGGATCAGACAGCCTTTATTTGGCTTTGAGTGAGATAGGGAGCGTGTGTGCGAGAGAGAGAGAGGGATACAGTGTCATCCTAGTAGGAGTATTGCACGGCTCCTGTGGTTTAGACTGCACACAGCCTTTGAATAAATGATGGAAGTCCTACTTCTTCAGCCAAATGACTCCAGCTGAGCGCTTATCGGCCACCCCGACTGACGCTGGAAGAACTTTTCCATGCTGCTAATTCAGTTCCAAGGGTATTGATGCGAGAAGAGCAGTCTGCTTTCTGAAAAAGTATATCCTTTGTCTTTTAGGAGGACTAAGGTGGTGATTGAGCAGATTCAATGTATGGTGTGATGACTTGCAATGTAAGCATCTCTCTTTCTCTTGCAGTAGGTGTGGAGCATGTGGGCCAGCTGCTGCGGCTGGCTCTGTCTGGATGATCCCACTGTGGAGGAAACCAGAAGTAGCACACATCAGGCCTTCACGAACTCGGGCTTCAGCAGTTACCCATCTCCCACTGCTCCAGAACACGTGTGCAAGGCCTGCGGAGGTCGTTTTGACAGCCTCGCCAGAAAGGTAATCATATGACGTGACTTTTTTTTTTCTTCTTGTAACATGTAACGTTTCGCTTTAATTGTAGTATAAAATTATTTGGTGAAGCACTGGCAAATGGCAGTTTGCTTGAAGTTTGCGGTTCTTGTACACAGAAAAATTCGAAATAACTGGGAATTTTAAAACGGTCATCGCTGGAGTCGTAAGTCTTTACGTAAAGACCAAACGTTCGCTCCTGTCATGCTCATTTTTGGTGATAGTTTTCATTCAGGTGGTGTAATGGTGAGGTTGTGTGATGCAGTTCTGTGGTGGAGTGTTAAGGGCAGGTTTTAGGGAAGTGCTGGTGGAAAAACGGTGGAAATGCAACTTGATTTTGGGCTCGGTGCCAGAGGTCCGAGGCTATTGGCCTCACCTGACACGTTGATAGCCCCGGCTCGCCCTGGCCCGACAGTAGAAAAGTGGCTGTTGCGTGGAGCGTCCTCCTCCAGCGTGACTACCTGGCTTTCCTCACAAGGAGAGTCGTCCAAAATGCACTTTGTAAACTTTGGCTCAATGACAGTACAATGGCGCATATCGATGTCACGGGCGTTGTACCAGTTCCTCACGCTCATGGAATTCCTGCACACGCACCTTACATAAGAGTAACATTGGGATCAGCTTTCCTGCTTTGGAATGCTTTTTGTTTGTTTGTTTGTTTGTTTGATTTTAATTGGAAATTTTTGATGTTGGAAGAACACGGCGTTTTATGCACGTAATGGCACATCCAGTATTGTTCTCCAAATGGAGCACGGCGTGACCACCCAGTATTTAAAAGAAGCTTAATCTTTGTCAAAACACATTTGACGACAATGTTTCCAAGCCTTGAACCAAACAAACACACCACTGTTAATTAGTTTAGTTAACAATTA
The DNA here is from genome assembly GCA_037194245.1 of Opsariichthys bidens. Taxonomy (NCBI): domain Eukaryota; kingdom Metazoa; phylum Chordata; class Actinopteri; order Cypriniformes; family Xenocyprididae; genus Opsariichthys; species Opsariichthys bidens. Next base: position 30,393,927 of record CM074284.1, read on the forward strand.
GTTTAGTGCTTCTCCAGTAATTTGGTGGTTTAAAAACCGTTTTAGCTGAAATTCCATTGATGTATTGTTTCTGTAGAAGCACGAATCATCCCAAAAACATTTAGCCTACGTAAAGGCCACGACACAGAACCGACATCAAAGAACTAGTGGCTTTCATCGCGTCACCTGTGTCTGAGCCAAGAGGTTGTGCTTGAACACACTACAAAGACTGAAGTCAGCAGCCAGCTAGCAGTCGTCTGTATTCATCAATCAAGTAGCTTTTCTTAATGTTTTCACACCAATTTCGCTCCCCGCAGATGGATTCGTAATGCATCTCCTCCGAATATGTCTGATAAATTGCAGCAAAGAAGAGCTCCATCATGTGTGCCCACTTGACTTTATTTTTTGTTTGTCCTTTTTTCATCATCCACTGGTTTTCTCCGCTGAGGTCTAACTATGCCAACTTCTTAAGCCATTTTCTTTCAATGTGCACGACTGTCAATTTATTATTGGCTACAGGTAAATATAGTACAAAACAGAATGCAGTAAATGTTGAAATAATTTGATTATAATAACGATTTAAAATAATATAACAAAAAGCAGTTTGCAATAAGTCATAAACATCTTTAAAGGATTCACCCAAAAATGCAAATTGTCATTAATTACTCCTCTTCATATTGCAAATGAAGATCTTTTTGATAAAATCCGAGAGTTATATGACTCGTCCATAGACGGTAAAATAATCAACACTTTCAAGGTCCAGAAAGGTATTGAAGACATCATTAAAATATTCCACATGACTACAGTGGTTTGTGCGCAAAAACAAGACAAAAATAACGACTTTATTCAACAATTTTTCCTTTTCCCTGTCAGTCTGTTAAGCAGTTGACACAGTTGACATCCGAACGTGGGTTTAACGTGGGCCGGCTGCTGCGTTCGGACTTAAACACAGATGAGTAATGGCAGAATTTTATAAGCCTTAAATGGTAGAAGGAAAAAATAGTAACAGGAATCGAGATATGGCTTAATGTGCTTATTAAACTTCAAAAGGCGACAACCAAATTAAATTAAAATAAATGATGATTTATCTTTTTAGCTTTTCTTAAAATTCACTTGATTGAAATAAAGGCTGAAATGTGGGGTTTATATTTTATCAAACTTTTTCTTTATTTGAACTGTATAGTTGATCAATTGTCATTTTTACAGTAATTAGGTTGTGGTATTATATGGTATTAATTTTATTTGTGTGGGTCTTAAAAAGCCTTAAAGTAGGCGTTAAAAGGGCAGATTTTTAGATTTTGACTAGACAGACTTGCTTGCACAGATTAATTGTTCCCTATAAGACTAATATTGTGCACTAAGAAAGTAAATGGGGGGTCAGTTTTTTTATTACTTTACAGTGATGTGGATTGTAGACAGGAAAGTAGGAGTGAGAGGAGGGCAATGAGATCGGGACCCGAGCCAACAGCTCTTGCATATCTCGAGCGTATGAATTGAGCAACAGCCATTGTGACTTCCAGAACACTACAGTCAAGTTATGTTAGTCACGCGTTTATGTTTCCTGAAGAAACTTCCCAGATTGCTTTGGCATTATCCAGTACAGCTCACAGTCATCAGATGTAATGTTACAAACAATAGATGTGCTTAAAGTGTAGCTTTTGGCCCAGTTCTTACCCCCTTTAATGCCTTTGCACACTGAAATTCAATGTTCTTAATGGTAAGTGTTCTTTTACACGCTCCTTAAATAAGATTTCAGGCTGTGTTCTTGTCTTAACCTGGCTTTAAAATGCACACTCCCTTTTATTATTGTAGCACATGTGCATGGACTGCAAGAAAGACTACTGCAGCCGGTGCTTCACTCAGCAGGACCTTCAGCCATGGCTCTGCCACACTTGCCAGCGTTTCCGCGGCATCTTGTTCGCGCGAGCCGAGCTGATGAAACTCAAGGTGAAGGATCTGAGGGAGTACCTCCACCTGCACGGGGTCCCCACGCAGATGTGCCGCGAGAAGGAGGAGCTGGTCGAGCTGGTTCTTGGCCAACGGACCCCTACGTCTGACACGTACATTCCTCCCCCAGTAACCACACGGTTAGACCCGCAGGAAGAGCCGAACACTCCAGTCATTACAGCGAGCACGTCGGGGAACAATGGCACAACAGGACCTCAGACAACAGAAGATGGACAGGTAAAAAAATAAAATGATAAAAATCAGTCAGCTCCAAACTCTCCTACATGCACTACTCGTCAAAAGTTTGGATTAATTAAGATTTTTTTTTTTTTTTTTTTTTTATGTTTTTGGAAGTCTCTTGTGCTCCTTTATTTGATCAAAAATTTCTATTTGAATGTCTTTTAAAATGTTATTCCTGTGATCAAAGCTCAATTTCCAGCATCATTACTCCAGTCTTCAGTGTCACATGATTCTTTAGAAATCATAATAATAAACTGATTTTAAGGGTGCTCTGATCAGGATTTTCGGAGCCGGTCGTCTATCGCTGGAAACAGGATCTGCCGATACGGATTTATTTGAAGCCTTCTTTTTATCATGTAGATTTATTTATTAGTATGCTTTTTACAGACATTCATTCAGGGCCGGAATCACAAATGAATACAAATAAAATATACAGTGCAACTAGAAATTGAATAAGGAATCAAAATACTAGATGGTCTTCCCTGAATAAATTAATACAGATACATAATACAGATTAATCCTTCAAATTAAAGTTACAAACCTTATTCATTCAAGAGCAGTGAGGGTCATTAATGAGAATTACTTCTGGTGTTCTTCACGTGTCGGTCAAAAATGACCAATTTCTCTTTTTTTTCAACTAAATGAATGTACTATATTTTAGTTCAATAACGTATTTTTGTGTAATATTTTTAGGGGATTTTATGGTACTACATTATATTTACGCTGTAGTTCTAATCCATTTATTGACTGAGCATACACCTGAAAATGAAATTTCCAGCTTAAACTGTCATAAATTCTGAAAGCTTTAGAGCACACTTAATTTTGGTCGCGCTTTAAAGACGACACTTTGCAAATTATTTCTCAAGTGAAAAAAGTTAACTTTACAGCATTACAGCATTTTACATTTATTGTTGTGAAAAATTTAAAAATAGTGTTTAAGTTTTTTTTAAATGAAATGTATATTTAAAAAAAACACATTTTACTCTAAAACTGCAATAAAATCAAAGCCATAAATATAAACAAGATGTGCTCCATATTTGAAGTTAATATCTCAAAAAATGAGCTTTCAGTAAGATTTTATTTCACTAAGATGAAATTTGTCTCACATTCATTTCCAATCCGCTCGTTTTTGACTGCGAGGAGCACTTGTGACTGTTTATCAGGACCATTTAATTTTTTCAGATCATGTCCAACATAACAACTGCCAAAACCTTTACCAAGCTTCATACCATTCCAATGAAGTAAAAAAAACAATGTAAAATCTTTCGCTCCAATGCCTGAAGAGCACCTGAGGGTTAAGAACGAACAGTCTCAGCGGTGTACATTCACTTAAGACAAAACCGTCTGTTAACAAATCCTTTCGTGTACTTGAATGAAATAATCTCCGCTCACAGTCCCTGGCATGTGCTTCACTTCTCGGTGGGGTTCATAAAGCACAGCTTTAGAATGAAGTGGCTCAGTTTTGACATGGACGGTCTCTTAAGCACACTAAGGAGTGTGTGAAATACTTGTTGTAGCTTAAAGCGAGTTAAGAGAGCACAGCTTTGTTAAACTGTGTTGGCTGCGACCTTTGACCCTTAGAGCTTGACTGAGGCGACAGCTGAAAGCGAGATGGACGATGAGCTGCAGGTGGAGCAGGAGATGCAGGTACCTCCTGAAACTCCTTACACCTCCTCCTCTTCTTCTTCCTGCTGCGCTGTCTGGGCCATTAAATGGGGCGGAGGATAGATCGGTGACCCGTCACCCTTTAGGATGCCTGGGAATCTTTCTGTCATTCTTTTGCAATGAAAAGATTCGGCCTTTAGATGATTAATGCCATCCTCAGTGGAGTCTGTTTATAGAATGTCTTCTTTCATGTGGCCTTGTGCGTGGGAAAAAAGCTACAGGCTGGGATCACTGCTTCTCTGAAAGTCTATTTTCAAGTGTACTCTTTTCACGCCAGTCCATCTTAAAGGGATAGTTCATGCATAAATGAAGATTCGAGGGGCTACTCGCTGCAGAGCCATAACCTCCAGCTCCCCTTCTCTTGACCTCCTGTGGAGCTGCACACCCTAACCCCACCCATAACCCTATCTCTCCACCCATTAAACGGTTTAAGCTCCACCCTTGAGCTCCCGAGAGCTGGAGGATGTGGCGCTCTGCAGCGAGCGCTACTTGGAAGATTCTGTCATTTACTCACCCTCATGTTGTGACCTGTTGAACGCGAGATCCAGATGAGTCCGATCTCGATCGATCCATAGTCTGACCTTGAGGAGCTCCATCTGACACAGCAACAGACCCTCATGCTAGAATTAACACTGTTGCTCTTTTCACATGTGAAAGGGCTGTTTTTTAACCCTTCTGTGCTGTTCGGGATGTTTTCATCCACTGTGGGGAATTTTTGAGTCTTAATTTGGCCGTAACTTTCAGCAAATGGAATGATTTTTGATGACAAATCTTATTTTGACACATATTTTGGGAAAATGCTTTGAAAATGTTCAAAAACTCAAAAGTACTCTGTGGGCAAATTCACCACCCTTTCGTTACTTTTAACTGCTTTAAAAATGTATCAGATAAATATTTGTTTCACCTTTTTTGCTTAAATCTATTAATCAACCTCAGTCCTGATCAAAACTACTAAATTTAAAAATTCAGGATTTTAACTCTTTAATTGTCAAATTCATCAACGATGTCACTGATGTGGGAAAAAAACGTGTCAAAGATTAGAAACAACATTGTTAGTTTTTGTGCAGCATCAGATTTTAATGTTTTAAAGGGTTAAAATCCTGATTTTTTTTAAAAACAAAAAATTTGTAGTTTTGATCAGGACTGAGGTTGATTAATAGATTCAAGCAAAAAAAATATTTATCTGATACATTTTTACATTTTATGTTTTCAGCCACGAACATAACGAAAGGGTGGTGAATTTGAACAGTGCACAAGGGTTAAAGGCACAGTAGCCTAAAATGGACAGTGTAACTCTAAAGACCTGCGAGAAAGTGTAAAATGGACATGAAAAATGATACAACCACAAAAAGCTTTTTTATATAATAAAATGCAGTTGAATGCAGGATGTCCCTGTGTATCTGTTTACCAGACTAAACGTTAATGTGTGTATGGTCTAAAACATTTTAATTCAAGTTTCATTACATTAGGCGTCCGTGCTGGAGTTCAGTCCTCGGGGTGCTTTCACGTTTGCTTCGATCACACCATCCAGACAAACTGAACTTTCGATGTCAAGCGAACACTGGTGCGCAGCAACTGTATTTGCCCCCCTCTAATTAATTTACATGGGATTGTTTTCAACCTTTTTTTAAGGGAAATTTGTGTAGTAAACTCAGTGAAGCTGTCTACACTGCAAAATGAATCTCTTACTTACTGGGGGTGTAACTAGACACAAAAAAAGATTGACCTTGAAGAACCTTGGTTTTGAAGTCACAGTTCGGTATGTTTGCGGTATTGCACGGGGAAAAACAAAATTGTTTAATTTTTATTATACAGTGGTTTACCGAGCAAACTATTAGTCCGGGTGTCCACTCGAGCATTTTTCCTAAGGCTAGCATTTTTTTTCCCCCAATTGTTTTCGATGGGAGATCCATGTTTTTTTTTTTTTTTTTTTTTTTAAAAGCCAGGAGCGTGACTAGGCACCGGATCGTCGTGCTGCTAGTGTTTTAAAAACAATTGGAAAAAATACACTAGCCTCAAATGCTTTGGTGGACTCACTGCATAATAGCTTGTTCAGTTTTTTACCAGTCGCTTAGAGTTGAAGAATGTTCATCTTTGCATAGAACACCGTCACTTTTTTTTCTCAGCCGTCCAATCACAGGAGAGGAGGGGTGGGACAAATATAACACCGACCAACCATCACATTCTGCTGAGACAGACGACAACGAGCATAAAAATGGAATCATTGAAAATAAGGGAGAGAGCAAATACTTTACATAGTTTGTGAATATAAAAATGTCAATACAATCTACAAAATCAGATACTTGTGACTAGAGATGCGCCGATTCCAATTTTCTTTCTAAGAACGATAATTGACAGCATATACAAACAAAATCTACTTTTCTTCAACTGTTTATTTTCATTTAAAAAAAAAAAACGCAGGTAAAAAGTCAGTAATCAAATTGCAAACAACAGCACAAATAAATGCAGTAGATTAATGAGAGAGTTATGAAACTTGAAAGTTTTTCAGGTTGAGTAGGTTTTTATTCAGGTCAGAAATACTACAGAAACTAATCAAATGTAAAATGACACTGGATAGTCTTCATTTTAAAAATTACATGGAGATTAATGCTTACAATTAAAGTCATAAAAGTGATTCAGTCAAGAGCAGAACGTGATTTTCTTTGTCTTTTGTTCTCGGATTTAACAATAGTAGACTGCTGTCACTTTAAGAGTTTACGCACGGATCTAAAACGCTGTTGCACAACATGCGTGATGTTTCTCAACTCTTTTAACGTTCCAAAACTGACTGCGTTTAACTGGGTACTCGCCAAGACATCGTTGACGTCACGGTATTTGATCGTTTAGGTGCAGTAAGCCACTCATTTTGGAGCTTGTATAGATCAGTGCTGCATGCGCTTTTGGTGTCAATACCGCAATACATGAAATCCCGCGAATGTCTAATACATTAAAGAAGTGTCCACTTGAGGGTGGGCTGTTTTGGCTTGTCCTCTTTCTCATACATATCGTCTCTCTGTTGGTCAGACATCTGTGCTATATTGAGCTAAATAAGTGCAATGTTCACCGTGTGGTGCAAGGCCAACATTGACGCATGGTACCACTCCTTAGCATAATAAAAAGGCTGAAGATTCGAAGTCATCTACACAAGACCTTTAAACCGTCGATGTTAATGAACCATTCGGCATGTTCTGTACTTCTGCATTAGTGTTTGCATAATAACAGGATGTTGAACAAACGGCCCTCACACTGTCTTGCAGTCATACTCAGTCGTCCTCGTGTGTTTTTATAATCTCCATTTGCATCTATCTCGGCATGTTTATGTGGGCCAACCTGATCTAGAATGTCGTGGTTTTATGCCAGACACTTTATCAGTAAAGTGAAAGTAAAGCGATTTCTGACACACTGTAATTTTCCAGCATTTGCCCTCGGCAGGTTCTCTCTCTAAAGTTGTCTTTGACTGTGTGGAATGAGGTTTGCATGCTCTTGGTATGCCAAGAGATCATTTACGTAAACACTCACTCGGTCTCTTGCTCTCAGTCTTCAGACTCTGAAGAAGTGTTGGCTCCTGGGCGACGGGCGTCCCTCTCAGACCTCAGATCAGTGGATGATATTGAGGCTTTGAGTGTCCGGCAGTTGAAGGAGATTCTGGCCAGGAACTTTGTGGACTACAAAGGCTGCTGTGAGAAATGGGAACTGATGGAGAGAGTCACGCGTCTCTACCATGACCAGAAGGACCTGCAGAACATGGGTAAAGAATTTGATGCATAAACAAGAGGATGAGGGCTCACCTTCTTTCTTTTTTCCTTTTTGTCTCCTAAGTGGTATTGTAGTGTGCACCCTGGGAAAACATGACCTTATTTTCTGAAATAAATGTGAAATGATTTCTGTGGATTACATTAACATGGGCTGTATTTCTTTTTTACAGTGTCCACCGCCACAGAAGGCACTGGCACAGGTGGGTTCGTTTCTCATGACTTCGTTAATAGAAGAGTTTTGTCCATTTTATTGTGAAGCTGTGAATACTTGACATAATTGGTAAGCGTGCAGGTGAATTTCATGAATATGCATGTTTTAAATTAGCGATTTTTGTTTTATTTTGGTCAATCACAAATGAGATTAAGAAAATCTTATATAAAATCTAGCTTAAAATGCACATGCTAAATTAATGGAAATGCAACATGTTTGTTTTCATTTAATACCATTTTCAAAAACCACTTCAACCCCTTTTGACCTAAAAATGAGGCGCATTAGGCGTAACCATCAACTAAAAGGCCATAACATGTTTTTTTTTCTTATTTCTTGAATATACTGGTCCATCTCAATAAATTAGAATGTTGTGGAAAAGTCCATTTATTTCAGTAATTCAACTCCAATTGTGAAACTTGTGTATTAAAGAAATTCAATGCACACAGACTGAAGTAGTTTAAGTCTTTAGTTCTTTTAATTGTGGTGATTTTGGCTGATTTGAACCAAATCCCACAATTCACTATCTGAGTAAGTTTGAATATGGTGACCATATAATATGATGAGAATGTGAAATGAGTCATAAACACGTGCTGTATGCTTGCCTTGCATTACGAAAATTGTACATTAAACTTAAGTGTTCACTTAACCAACAGTCATTTAGTTGAGATGAATCATTAGGGAGTGCAGGACCAATGAGAACAGACTCAATCAACATATTTCTCAAATAAAAGTCAACGCATCAAGGAATTGTTGTCCGTTACCACTGCTGGCGTGTGTTTGAACTTTGTATGAGAAGTGTCTGTGTCTGAAGAAAAACTTGACGTTTATCAGTAATTATACATCATTTAAAAGGATAGTTCGCCCAAAAATAAATATTCTCGCCTTCAAGTTGTTCTAAACCTTTATAAATTTAATTCTTCTGCTGAACACAAAAGAGATTTTGAAGCGTGTGATCAATTAAACAATTGATGGAAGACATTGACTTCCATGGTAGTGCTGCGTCGACGCGTCACACTGTTTACGTTCATCTCGTGTAACGGCGGCTTCTGCTCCTGGAAACGGAGAAAGTTCCATTCTATCTCAAAAACCCGGACCGCGATGATCAAAAGTGTGGGAATACTTTAAACAGAGGCCGAATAAAACGCTCCTTTGTTCCCTTTGCAGAACCCAAATGGCGTTCCACCTGTGGAATTGGATCTCTGCCAGATTTTTGCACGTGCAAGATCATATTTTGAGCGTGCAAAAGGGCATTTGAACGGAGTTGAGGAGAAAATCTTGCGAGCGAACGAAAATCAGTTTTGCATTTCAAAGAAGTTTATTTGGACGTTCTCTTTCGCACGTGCGAGGTTTGAGTCGCTCGCGCTCCTGATTCCCGACTCGCTGCATCACAGACGGAGCGAGAGGAAAAACACACGTTTGTTCAGTGGCTTGAACACGATCAAAGTTCCTTTAAGACTGTAGAGAAAGTCTTTGACGCTCTTCATGTTAAAGTTCAAATGTCTTCCACTGGACGAACACACATGATGACTTATTTTTGATCAAAATCAAATCGTATTATTGTGTCCCAGTGTTTCTACACCTCAATGAACTGCTGAATTAGCTCTAACTTCTTACGTAAAAAAAGATCACTAGATTAATAAAAATAATCGTTAGATTAGTCAACAGAACAAAATAATCGTGAGTTGCAGCTCTATTCCATAGTATTCTGTGAAAATGAACTATTTGGCCATCAACAGTCATCAAAATATCTCCGTCTGTGTTTAATCGATTGGACAGCGCCACAGATTACAAGTAATGTAACTGACGATCCCTAGGACAAATCGCATTTTTAGTGTTCCTGGCATCACTGAGCCGAATCTCCTCATACTGATTAATCCACGTTCCGTGATTTCTCGTTTCCTTTTTTGCATGCAGACGCTGGATCTGGGACGGCCGTGGAGGAGAACCTGTGCAAGATCTGCATGGACTCGCCCATCGACTGCGTTCTTTTGGAGTGCGGGCACATGGTCACGTGCACAAAGTGTGGCAAGCGCATGAGCGAATGTCCCATCTGCCGACAGTATGTGGTGCGGGCGGTGCACGTGTTCAGGTCCTGAATGACATTAATAAAGCACCCGGACAACCCCAGCCCTTCCCCCGAACAACGCATATTGAATAAAACTGTCAGGTGGCCTTTAACTCTTGAACAGCTCTCTCACGGCACTTTAAATGATGGCGAATAAGATCTCTGCGTTCAGTTTCTTCCGTGTGCCTTCTGGATGTTTTGAAGAGGAAGCTTTATTTTTGATTGTTGGATGTTTGTGTTTCACATGTGCAGATGACACAAATCAATGCAGCATAAATGATCATGTGATTGTGAACACAGTGTCTTCTGAAAGTGCCTTGTATATCGCTGCCCTGCTGCTGCTGCTTCTCACACACCTGTTGCTTTTGTGCTCTTTTTTTCTTTAATAATCGTTTCTTGTAGAACCCACATATTGGATCTCAGGTTTAATCTGCCACCAACGTTCTGGCTGACGCTGTGAGAATGTACCAACAGGAATTCGACTTGCGCGACAGCAAATGAGACAGACGTGGGTGTGGAACCTAGAAAAAGAGTCATTGTTTGTTTAAACTGATTCTCATTCTGACTTTGCCTTGATGAATCTCACAAAAAAATGCCCCATCTAATGCAGAAAAATCTTCATATTCTTTATTTTAAAAAAGGAACAAAAGGACCGTACAGCGCCACAGTGCTCTATTTTAATAGAAGACAAACGGAGCTTCACCTGGTGAGGACCGAATGGGTTTGTCTACTATTAAAATAGTGTGTTGTTTTGGTCGTGCACCTGCGCACAAGCTTGTTTCTGCCAAATGACAAATAAAAAAGGTAATTGTGAGATATAATCGCGCAATTCTGACTTTATTTCTTGTGATTGTGAGTTTGTCTTGCAATTCTGACTTCTTTCCTCAGAATTTTCATAACTCGCAATTGCGAGTCCAATTTTGAGGAAGACCGACTTTCTCTGAATTGCGAGTTATAAAGTCAGAATTGACGCGAGTTTGATTGACAGGCGACCTAGCCAATCATAACCCCGAATCTGCCTTTTTATCTGTCAAAGCGGTCCGGGGAGTTAGTAAATTAACATTGGTGAACTTGAGCTCGAAAAATCGTGTGTCCTCACGTCTTTCCGCGCTTGAAACAACATTCCTTCTGATGTTCATTCATGTTTATTTGATGCTATAAATGAACTAGTGTGAAGAGATGATGGAGGAGCGACACATTAAACACACACTAGACGCTATTTACTGATTCAACTGCTTTAAAAATGTTAAACTTTGTTTCATATCAAAAGTAAACTCCATCTCGACGTGTTGCCGTGAGATTGCAGTGCTTGTCGGACATAGCAACAGTAACTAAAGGGGGCGGGTCTTTGCGAACAGTCGATTACTTTTTTATTCCGTGGCAGAAACGAGCTTCCATACTTGACTTTTTTATTTTCTTTATGCAAAATATTGTGATTTTTAGCGTGAAAGAGGATGTCATGCCTTCCGTACACCTTATAATAAAAGTTTCCATCTGAACCAACCCCTTCCCGACGGATGGTTTTGATTATGGAGCAAATATCCCATCTGAACCCAGTTTAGGCAGAGGAAGAATGTGTGTGTGTGGTTTAAGGAGCCTCTCCGGTATGACGGGCGCTCCGTCTAACTGCTCGATTCAGCATTCGGGACTTGCATAGTGGCGTCACAGAACAGCTGGAAGGTGTTGCTTGAGCTCGATCTCCTGGAGGGATTCGATGAGCAGCACTTGAGCCTTCGACACCCATCTCAGCGGAGGAAATATCAGGAGAACATGCCTCCACTCTCCCACTGGAGACAAGTAAAGGCCTGCCCGTGCGGCCTCCCTCGAGCTCTTCACGTTCACTTACCATCGACTGGAGCTATTCTTAGAAGCTGTGTGGATGAACGGACAACAATGTGAAGGAATGCTAGTGTTCTTCACAATCCACTCTATTCAGCCTAATGTCACTCCAACCCCATGTTTTGTGGTTTATATACTATAAGCAATAGAACAAAGGGGGAAATCCTATGGTTTCAGAAGACGTGGAGTATTGCACAAGTCATATGGAGTGATTTAACAAAAGTTTGCCGTGTTTCTGTGGAGCATGGCAGTATAAATCACCATCCACTTTCCATCTCCTTTTGGATTTTAGCTGAAAAAAATACAGGGATGGAATAGCGTCAGGGTAAATAAATAACACCATTTTACCTTTTTTTTTTTTTTATTTTTTTTTTAGAGAAAGGCACAATTGCTTGCAATTTTGTTCTGAATGTAAGGTTTTATTTCCAGGGTTGTCTTAAGAGGTTTCCGTCGACAGGAATCGTCCCAAAGAGATATATAACGTACTAAAAATAACAAATAAAGTGCACCTGTAGTAAAAGCATCTGCATTCAAGACGTACTAATATATATATATATTAAAAAAAAAAAAAAGAAAAATCATGCTTTTGATTACTCAACTTGATTTGCTCTCACTGTGAATAAGAGAATAGTCATTTTAAGGTTTAGGTTTGGATCAGTAATGTTGAGTGCGATCTGTGTATATAAAGAGGGAAAACTTCAATGCAAATGTGTTGTTTGATAGTGTGAAGCAGGTCATTTCTTAATAAGAATTGATAATGATATATTTAAAAAAAAAAAAAAACGTACTAAGCCACCAAAGTAGATTTTGTGTGTTTGGTCGGTGACCAATTTTTGTATTAAAATATCTTTCCGACGCTTTTTGTCTCGTTGTTTTGTTTTTCGAGTTCAGTTTTGATGTTGTCGAGGTAAACGGGCACGAGCCGAGCTCAACTGGTCGCACCGGTTCGTGCGCAGCCCCGCGCGCGCGCGCGCGCGTGTTATCACCAGGTGAGCAGAGAACAAAGTATTCTCGCGAGGGTGGAATATTGTTATTGAGTTACAGGTTATTGTTTGCTGTTTCCTCAGACAGTTGGCGGTCCCTCCTGAGGGTTCAACGGGAGGGGTGCATGTTCATAATATCGCATTATTTTTGTGTGAATGCATTTTTTTTACCGTAAGGAGTGCACGTTTTCAATAGTAACTGCGGGATTTATGAGAGAAAATATTTTTTTTATATTTATTCATAAATATTTTCTTGCTGCTCTATTTTTATTTTTTTAGAATGTTATTTTTTTTTAGGCACAGCGGTTTAGATCAGCTTGACTCCAAAATGTTATAAGTTTCCCTCTTGCACTACATCATTTATATATAATTTTTTAGTTGTAGCAATTTTTTTTTTTTTTTAATTAGCCTACTGAAATATTTATATGAAATAACATTGAGAAGCCACATCTGGTCAAGATCTATAATGGCCATTATTTTTTCATTCACCATCACAAATGCTGTTTTAAAAACAGTCATATTTTAGCGTATATAAGTGTATTGATTCACACACAGTAGTCAGATTCTGTATCATGGCACACAGTGACCCCTAGTGGATAAAAGAAAACTGGGTTAAGTCTAAGTATGCGTGTTAAATAAATTAGGTTAATAAAAATTAGCAGTAATTTTACCCGTTGCTGCTTTTTAACTCTTTTCATGGAGGAAACACGTCCCTCTTAAGCACTGTGCCATTTTTTTTTTCTGTGAAACAAAAGTTAAATGTGTCCAGCTATCATAGTTTTAGTGACAAGGGCATAAATTATGAACCAAGTATTAAAAATGTCCAGGGTTTTCAAGTCATTAGATCGCAGGAAGGTGGCGTTGTGCGCCAGGGTGGGGTGAAATGCCTCCACTCGGACAAAGCAGGTCGCTTTAAACAGCAAAAATAAATTAAATAAAAGTAATGTAATCAATTATTATGATTTTACAAAATCATAAAATCTTATATCTATATATGATGCTAACTAACTACCCGATGCTAACTTGAGGTCATTTTTAAATATAAATTTCAAATATTTTTATTCATTATTTGATTGAAAAACAAAGGATTGGGTGTTCAGAACAGAGTAGCTACAGTAATTATGATAGAAGGGTGTTTTATCCGGAAAAAAAAAAAAAAAAAAGTTTGATCATTCTGAAAATGTAAGTATATTCTCGCTAAATAACACAGGCCTTAATATTCTCATATCGTGTATAACTGTGATATTCCACTAAAAAACAAGCTTTAAAACACTTTTTCTTACGGCTGAAAATGAGGTTTTCTTTTAGGTACAGCAGTGTAAGTTTCACTGTAAAAACTTCTACATCACTCTTGTAGTCCAAGTCGTTATTTTGGGAAAAACAGTATGTCTCTATCCTACATTTTTCTTTTGTGTTTCACAGAAGAATGAAACTCAAACAGGTTAGATTGAGTTAATAATAAAAAAAAATTCTCTTTTTCAGAATTGCTATATGGGGTGCTCAAAAATATCAATTGCTCCTGGTTTTTGAGACATTTTGAGAATTAAATGCGTATCAGCATCTTCCTTTAGAATTAAGAACGGTCACATTTTAAACGCCACGAGTCAGAAGAAGAGGCTCGTGATGGAATAAGAAGAGAAAAAGTCAGGCATGGAACAGAGTTTCTTGATCTTTCTTGATCTTTCTGTTCTTCAGAAACCAGAAGTGAGTGTATTTTTATGTGTGCCTGCTGTAGATACTCACTGAAGTGATCGTGGAAGATAAAGTACAGTCAAGCCCTGAAAAATGTATTTTCATTTAACTGTGAACTCTGAAAGGGTTAGTTCACCCAAAAATGAGATTTGTATTCTCTTCTATTCTCTTCGTTCATCTTCAGAACACAAATGAAGATATTTCTGATGAAATCCGACGGTTCAGTGAGTCTCTATTGACGTCAATATTTAACACTTTCAATGTCCAGAAAGATACTAAAACATATTTAAAACGGTTCATGTGAGTTTAACCTTAATATTACAAAGAGACGAGAATACTTTTTGTGCGCCAAAAAAACCCAAAATGACTTTTCAACAATATCTAGTGATGGCTGAAATATTTACTCGCCATTGCGAGTTTATATCTCAGAATTCTGAGAAAAAAAGTCACAATTATCTTTCAAATAGTTTTATTCTGTGGCAGAAACAAGCTTTCATACATACACATGGTGATTTTAACAGGCTAGTAGCATCTTTGCAACGCAGATGTGGCACAGAATCTGCATCTGAAGTGGTATTTAGACGTGTTTAATTCAGTCATTCACAGGTGGGCTTGTTTATATGCCTCTATATTTGCATGTGTGTTGCACTTGATTAGTGCTGGTAATGTTGTACACAAGCCCTAATTTCTGCAATGTTGTACAGATGTGTCTTGTCTCATCTCACTTCCTCTCTTTATCGCTGCTCCGGCGCACCAAGCTGGTAAAAGTAGCGTGAACTGTAAAGTTATTGCACCTGCACAGTAACGTCGTCTAAGAGTTGGTTTAATGTAAGTTCAGAGGTTACTTATCTTGCATTTCAGCAACACACTTACATAAACTTACCATCAAACACACTTAATCTCACAGGTAGTGTTTAGGGCACTTTTGGACCATCTTTATAATAAATTTGTGCTGTTTTTTGTGTGTCCTTCTTGAAGCTTGATGCTTCAGTGCCCATTCACTGAAACTGTAGATCTTTAAAATTTCTTCTTTTGTGTTTCAGAGAAGTCATGGGGATTTGAAAGGACATGGGTGTGTAGCCTAAATGATGACAAAACTGTCATTGATTGACAGTAGATGGAGGTTTATGCTCTAACTGGCTGGGCTGGAGTGTCAAGTCTGAGTCGAGTCCATTCATTCACTGCTATAGGAGAGGAAGAACCGCCTAAACTTGTTAAATCATCAAAATCAACAACATGTATGTTAAACCCAAAACCGACTAAGCCATTGAAAGAGATGCTTCCAGAGGTCATAGATCATAAATTCATCTTTAAGCTGGCTATTATCAAACCTCTAATTACAATTACAGGCCGATCTCCAATCTACCTTTTCTCTCAAAAATACTAGAAAAGCCAAAAAAACAAAGGTATCTGCCAGGATTTCCAGTCAGTATTTAAACCGTAGTACTGAGACTCTCTCATTAGAGTTACAAATGATTTGCTCTTATCATCAGTTCGTGGATGCATTTCTCTATTGGTGTTCCTGGAACGTAGTAGTCCTTTTGACACTATCCACCACAATATTCTTTTGAATAGACTAGAAAATTATGTTGGAATTAGTGGAATTGCATTGGCATGGTTCAAATCATACTTATCTGACCGTTATCAGTTTGTAGTAGTAAACGAAGAGATGTCATTTCCATCACAAGTTAAATATGGAGTACCACAAGGCTCAGTTCTCGGACCGTTGCTTTTCACTCTGTACATGTTACCCTTGGGAGATGTCATTAGGAAGCATGGCATTAGCTTTCACTGTTACGCTGATGATACTCAGCTCTATATTTCCTCACGCCCTGACAAAACCTACCAATTCTCAAAATTAACAGAATGCGTAGCTGATATAAAAAATTGGATGACTAGTAATTTCCTACAACTAAATTCAGAAAAAAACAGAGATTCTAATTATTGGACCAAAAACTTCAGCACATAAAAACCTAGAATACTGTCTAACACTTGATGGCTGCTCTGTTAAGTCGTCTTCGTCAGTTAGGAACCTCGGTGTGCTCTTTGATACCAATCTTTCATTTGAAAGCCACATTTCTAGCATATGTAAAACCATCTTAAAAATATATCTAAATTGCGACATATGCTCTCAATGACAAATGCGGAACAGCTAGTTCATGCGTTTATGACCTCGAGACTAGATTACTGTAACGCTCTACTGGGTGGTTGCCCTGCTCGCCTGATAAACAAACTACAGCTGGTCCAAAACGCAGCAGCTAGAGTCCTTACTAGAACCAGGAAGTATGAACATATTAGCCCGGTTCTGTCAAAACTGCACTGGCTCCCTATTAAACATCGTATAGATTTTAAAATCTTGCTAATTACTTACAAAGCACTAAATGGCTTAGCTCCCCAGTACCTGAGTGAGCTCTTAATGCATTATAGTCCTTCACGTCTATTACGATCTCAGAATTCTGGCCAGTTGTTAATACCTAGAATATCAAAATCAACCGCAGGCGGTAGATCCTTTTCCTATTTGGCACCTAAACTCTGGAACAATCTTCCTAGCATTGTTCGGGAAGCAGACACACTCTGTCAGTTTAAATCTAGACTAAAAACGCATCTATTTAACCTGGCATACACATGACGCACTATAAACTTTTGTCTTCATATCCGTTAAAGGATTGTTAGGCTGCATAGATCAGGTCAGCCGGAACCGGGAACACTTCCTATAACACCAGATGTACTCGGTACATCAGAAGAAGAATGGCGTCTACGCTCATTTTATCCCGAGGTTTACCAATTAACATGATTGGCCGGATTTGGGCCGTGTCCGGGTCGGACGGGGAACCTGTGCCTGTGTGCGGCAGCAATGTGGCCCTGTGGTGTCGGCGGAGACTGTGTGAACTAGATTAAATATTTTGACTGTTGCGATTCCAAATGGGTTTAATGACCTGTAACTCTGCCTGAGTATCGGACAAGTGTTCACTGTTGACCAGAGGAGAACTGACCCCGACTAAGCCTGGTTTCTCCCAAGGTTTTTTTCTCCATTTGTTGGAGTTTTGGTCCTTTGTCTTGCTTAAGTTGGGGACACTTGCTTGATATTCATCAGTGTTTTTGGTGTGGTTGTATGTGAACTGAGCCGAGCCGGACGATTACGTCACTGTTTTCTGCTGTGCTGATATACATAAATTAACTAGACTAATAACTACTGATATTTGCAACGGAATGAATCAATAATATATAGAATAAGCTGCACAATGACACCATTTTCTTATTAATGTAAAACTGCTTTGCCACAATCTGCACTGTAAAAAGCGCTATATAAGTAAAGATGACTTGACTTGACTTGACTTGAACTGTCATGTACTCGCTGTACATCATTAAGATATCTACAACGTGATTATGACTACTCTTAGTAAGCATCAAAGATATCCATGGCACTTTCATTAGTCATATTTTTCCATTGGAAAATATTTTCTTATATCTACAAATGAGTTTTGACGAGTATAAATTAATAATTAATTGATGGATCCAGATGAATAATCCCTAATAATCTAATAATCCTTGAAGAAATTCATCCAATAGTTTTTGTTCTGTTAGCGGTTAGCACTAATCATTAGTCAGTGCTTGATAGTAACTGAATACATGTAATCTGGATTATGTAATCCGATTCCAAAAATACTTGTAATTAGATTATATTACATTTTAAAATACTCGAAATCAGACTACAGTTACTTTTTTATTGATTAATTCAGTTCTATTCATATCGATTTGTAGCGCTTTTAATATAGTTTCAAAGCTGCTTTACAGAAAATGCATGTTTTCTACATTACCGTTAGTCCAATTCATGTCTAAATTTCAGAAATGAAGTTCTCTGGTGTGGCTTAAAGGTCACATGACATGCAGGTCAACCAATAAAATATCTATATTTTAGAAGGGCTTTTATTTTGATCGTTTTTATTTTAACATGATTTATTTTATTTAAATATTCATGATTTAATTAATAGCTTTTCATCAAACTCACGCAGTTCCATCACAAACCGCAGTCTGGGAAAAACCTGATGTAATGTAGTATAATATTTAATGCACTTTGTATATTTATATTTTTATAGCCTATATTAATATGGTACAAAATTATCCTATTCAAATCAGTGTGATAAATGAGTTAGGCCAAAAGTAATCTACATGTAGTCGGATTATAAAACCTTAAATGTGTAACGTAATAGATTGCATTAGTAACTACAATAAATGTCATGCCATTTGGAATCAATAACTGATTACAATCTGTGAGTGATTTACTCAGTATGTAAATTCAGCGTCACGTCACACAACAGCAGATTCGACTTGGAGCAGGTACAATTCAGATAAATGAAAATATAATTTTGTCTAGTTGAAATTGAATTAGAGATATCTTTAATTACGTTTGCGACGTCATTACAGATATCTTAAATAGTATTTAGATTTAAACCTGTTTAGAGATCGGATCTGAGCTAGAATTGAGCACGAGTGATTCACACACACCTGCCACAGTTCATTTCAGTTTTCACTGTAAGAGGGCGCTGTAACAAACCATTTTAAAACTGTATTTTGAGCAGAAATTTTACACTAAAACAGCCACAGTCTCCATACATTCTGTTATTTTTCATTTCATATCTGAATCTGCTTAGACCCTGACGATTTCCTCTTGCTGCTCTGTTAAGATTATTATATTTAGCATTGTGACAAGTGTGACTTTTTTTTGCGGCGTTGCAGGTTTTTTTCTTCTTTGGTTTCAGGTCAAGTTCAGGGGGTTCGTTTATGACACCGCAGTGTTATTCTGGGAAAGTGTTCTGCAGCTTGTGCAATGCATTAGAACCAGGATATATCTATTTATGCACACATTCATGTGCAATATGCACAGATGACTGGGCTAAAGAACATACTATTTGGACTCCCCTGCAGCGAGTCTCATTCTGACCTGTCACACAAAGACCGTCTCACAATTTACAGCTGCAAGTTGAAGCGCCGCTACTTGACGGCAAACTCAGCATTGCTGCATCGATGTTCCACACCCTGTGAAGATCAGCGCTCGTCTCCACAGGAAATCCTCTCCACAGTGACTAATGGGCCAGCCTGTCAGAGAGATGGTGTGCGGCTGTCAGCTGGTCCCATGAAGTTTTGCCTTATCGTTCCCTGTTTAAGTCCTGCTTCAGTCACAAATGAACCTTACCGAGGGCCTTTGCAATTCATCTGAATAAATTTCATAAAATCTACTGTGAGGGAATTAATAAGTGTTTTTCCTCAGGTTTATTGCATATGCACGCAGGGTTGGGGAGTAACGAAATACAAGTGACTTAGTGACGTAGTTAAATTACAAAATGTGAGTGACTGTGTTTGATTTGAAATGGGTGGTAATCAGATTCCAGTTCCATCTGAAAAGTGTTTTAGATTACCAAAGTGATTACTTTGAGTTTTAATGTCATTTAAACAGCGATTGGTGATTCTCTGACTCTGACCGTCTGAAAAAGACGAGTTCAGTTTCATGTTTTCCACTGTTTTCATGTTTTGGGAGTCATTTTATAATTCACTCGTCACTGTGACTTTTCCTCACTATTTGTTTTTTTCCCTCACATTTGTGAGTTTGTGTTTCACAATTCTGACTTTTTTTTCTCAGAATTGCAAGATTTAAACTCACAATTGCAAGTTATAAAGTCAGAATTGGGAGATATAAACTTACAATACTAACTTTTTTCTTGCAAAAGTGAATTTAGTATGTGAGTTTATATCTCATAATTCTGACTTTTCTCAATATTGTGAGTTTATATCTCATAATTCTGACTTTATAACTCCCAATTGCAACTTTATATCACTCAATTCTGAGGGCAAAAGTCAGAATTGTGAGATAAAAACTCTCAATGACCTTTTTTGTGTTTGTTTCACACTTATTAGTATTCCAAAGTATTCTGAAGTATTTAGATGAAGTGACTAAACTTGAGTAATGTAACGAAATACTTACAAATGACTTTTTAAAGCATGTATTTTGTAATCTGTAGTGAAATACATTTTAAAAGTAACCCGCCCAGCGCTGGATACACATGGGTCAGGCATAACATTGTGACACTGACAGGTGAAGTGAAGAACACTGATGATCTCTTCATATCGGCGCCTGTTAGTGTGTGGATATATTAGGCAGCAAGTGAACGTTTTGTCCTCAAAGTTGATGTTAGAAGCAGAAAAAATGGGTAAGCGTAAGGGTTTGAGAGAGTTTGACAAGGGCCAAATTGGGATGGCTGGACGACTGGGTCAGAGCATCTCCAAAACGGCAGCTCTTGTAGGGTGTTTGCGGTCTGCAGTGGTCAGTCTCTATCAAAAGTGGTCAGAGGAAGGAACAGAAGTGAACAGGGTCATGGGCGGCCGAGGCTCATTGATGGCTGGCCCGTGTGGTCCGATCCAACAGACGAGCTCCTGTAGCTCAAATTGCTCAAGAAGTTATTGCTGGTTCTGATAGAGAGGTGTCAGGACACACAGTGCATCAGTTTGTTGCGTATGGGGCGGCATTGACCACTCAGGGTGCTCATGCTGACCCGTGTCCACCACCGAAAGCACCGACTGGGACATGAGCATCAGAACTGGACCATGGAGCAATGGAAGAAGGTGGCCTGGTCTGATGAATCACGTTTTCTTGTGCATCATGTAGATGTGGGTCGCTTACCTGGGGAACACAAGGGACCAGGATGCACTATGGGAAGAAGGTGGAGGCAGTGTGATGCTTTGGACAATGTTCTGCTGGGAAACCTTGGGTCCTGCGTCCACGTGGACGATACTTAGACACGCACCACCTACCTAAGCATCGTTGCGACCATGTACAGCCTTTCACGGAAACGGTGTTCCCTGGTGTCCTCATTCAGCAGGATAATGTTCCTGACACAAAGCAAAAATGGCTCGAGGAGCACAACAACGAGTTTGAAGTGTTGACTTGTCCTCCAAATTCCCCAGATCTCTATCCAATCGAGCATCTGTGGGATGTGCTGAACAAACAAGTCTGATCCATGGAGACTCGAAACTTACAGGATCTGCTGCGAACATCTTGGACACCCTCAGGGTTCTAGAGGAGTCCACGCCTCGACAGGTCAGGGCTGTTGTGGCAGCAAAAGGGGGACCAACACAATATAAGAAGGCGGTCATAATGTTACGCCTGATCGGTGAATATATGTTACCCAGCAATGTGTGAAATCCGGCATTGTGTAGAATGCCTGGGGAATATATGAAGTTTGTAGGCAATGTATGAAATGGTTTACATTTCCTAGGCATTCCATACAATGCCAAAGGGTTAGATGGCTTGTCATTCTGTATAATATAGCCTAGGAAAAGTATGCAACATAAATCAGAAACACCAGACATTAAATACTTTGTTTACAAACTTCAAGCATTCTCTATAGGCATTCTACACAATACCTGCTTTTCATACATTGCTGGTAACATATGTATGTATACATATATATATCGTTGTCATGACATGCATTAGTGGTTGTTCTAACAGGTTGTGCAGATGTGCGCAGAGCAGGTGTGGCCTCTGCGTGCTGTGGGCTTGTCTTGGCGTCTTTCCTTATCAATTCCAATCTGCACTCTGTTCTTGCTTATTCAAATGAGCAACTGCTACTTCGACTTCAAATTGATAGGTTTTATATTTCTATGCAAAATATGTTTTATGGTATACATGATATGATTTGTGTGTGTGTACAGTCACAAATCTGTATCTCTTGCAGTGCTTATCCACTGAAGTAAAAGGTGTCTGTCTTTTGAAGTCCTATGTTTTAATAGAAGACTAGCCTGACCCATAGGCACACGATTAACAGGGTTGGGGAGTAACGAGTAACTTAGTGACGTATTTAAAATACAAAATGTGAGTGACTGTATTTCATTGTAAATGGGTGGTAATCAGATTACAGTTCCATCTGAAAAGTGTTTTAGATTACCAAAGTGATTACTTTGAGTTTTAATGTCATTTAAACAGCGATTGGTGATTCTCTGACTTTGACCGTCTGAAAAAGACGAGTTCAGTTTCATCAACATTTTAATACTTTTAAGAGGATCATAAAAATTCTATTATTTTTATTTAGTTCTGTCCTGAACAAGACAAAATGACTGAATTTATAAAACAACTGAACTGTCCTGTCATGACCTGATGATCCACGACTGTTTTCATGTTTTGTGAGTCATTTTATAATTCACTCGACACTGTGACTTTTTCTCACTATTTGTTTTTCCCTCACAATTGTGAGTTTGTGTTTCACAATTCTGACTTCTTTTTCTCAGAATTGCGAGATTTAAACTCACAATTGCAAGTTATAAAGTCAGAATTGTTTTTCTTGCAATTCTGACTTTTCTCAATATTGTGAGTTTATATCTCATAATTCTGACTTTTCTCAATATTGTGAGTTTATATCTCATAATTCTGACTTTTCTCAATATTGTGAGTTTATATCTCATAATTCTGACTTTTCTCAATATTGTCAGTTTATATCTCATAATTCTGACTTTATAACTCACAATTGCAACTTTATATCACTCAATTCTGAGGGAAAAAGTCAGAATTGTGAGATAAAAACTCTCAATGATCTTTTTTGTGTTTGTTTCACACTTATTAGTATTCCAAAGTATTCTAAAGTATTTAGATTAAGTCACTAAACTTGAGTAATGTAACGAAATACGTTACAAATGACTTTTTAAAGCATGTATTTTGTAATCTGTAGTGAAATACATTTTAAAAGTAACCCACCCAGCCCTGTCGATTAGTGTTAACTTGATCTAAAGAGAAGACTGTTAGGAGACGATGAACTTTTAGGCATATGAAGCTGTTGCTACATCGCCTTCCTTCCAGTCACTGTTTGTTATAGTGATGTAACCAGAGCAATAATGTGGTAATGAGCTTCTGATGTCTTCGGTTTAGGGACAAAACTTTCCACAGGAAATCGCACTTCGCTTGTTTCAATAATTGAGTAACTTTCAAAACGTTGCTGCATTTTCTAGCCAACCCGGGGAAATGTCTTACTGAGCTTTTAAACAACGTCTTCACGGGTTTTAACGAAGCAAACATGCGATATTTAAATGGAAAATTAGTACACGTCATCAACACGTGACTGCTCCCAGATGGCTCGCAGCGCGCCAAAACAGCGCAGTGCCGCACAGCCTCCCATTGTTTCCTTTTGTCTGCATATACACTAATTAAAATCACCATAAAGCCTTTAAAATTACTTTATGCATCTCATTACCCCCGCGTAGCATGCAGCCTTTATGTGGAGCCTGCTTTACATATCGCTCTGGACAGCCAATCATCTTCCATCTGGCGTTGCGCGTCACGGACAGGTGCAACCAATCAGAGGCGGCGGCTGCCTGCCACCGCCAAGCTTGTGTGCGGAGACCAGCAGCACTCAGGAAGTGCGCGCGGCGCGAGCGGTCACTGCGCGTTCACTCTCATACATTTACAAGTGGTTTGTTTTCCACCGTGACGGACCGTTTCAGCACGAAATCCGAGGTAAGTTGTGAGTTTGCGTCTTTGCGATAAGTTGAGGATATGTGTATTAACATATCATGTTGTGTACAAATGTTTCATATCTTGACAGGAGCGTTTGTTTATGTGTTCAACGACAGGTGATGAGACAAGTTTATCATTCACTTTCAGATATCGAGAGAGGTTTTTGTCATTAGCAATTATCAAACCGTAGATGTTTTATTATAACTTGCCGCTAGCTGTAATTATTTATGTGAACAAGTGGAATTTCAACAAATTCAGAGTGTCCTCAAAGTGCCTTCGATGGCGTTGGACGGCAGTTTCAGGGTATAGCCCTATTTCTTCCTCTTAAATGTAACTTACGCCGTTATATTCACGGATAAAGTGCGGAGAATTACACGTCTAACGCGCGTTTTCCGTCCCGGCCGGCGGAATGCTCGAGCTGTCAGGAGCGGGAGCGCGCGGAGCGGCTCAAATGTGCGCGAGCGCCGGGCGGTGGTTCGTTATTTTGTTCTGCAGCTTTTGCACATTTCCGCTGCTCGGAGGACTCGGTTCTGGCGAGTTGTCTTGACGTTTCGACGAGCAGCACCTCGTATTCCCTCACATGTTCATCGAACATCGCTTGAAAGGAAAGTTACAGGAATAGTCAGGTAGTTTATTGTCAACTTTGGCCTTGAGGCGATAATGTCACGTTCAGTTTCTGAGAGGATTTTACCTCAGGTGGCGCGCATCATGTTGTGTATTCCTGTCAGCGTTATGATTTTAACGCGTTTATATGTGAAACAATCGAGAACAACAAACGGTGTTGTCGGGATCTTGTCGTTTGAAGCCAGCAGGAACACATAGAAAAGTATTTACTGTGGTACTTTGAGTCAGGTGAGGATACTGTGAATATATATCATATACCATATTTATGTATTGTACTATGGTCAATATTATATTGTTAACGTGGTACAATGATTTTTCGTTCAAGGTAATTTATATGGTAAAAACACGATTTTGCCATTCTCCCATGTCTGAAAAAAGCAGGTAAAAACAACTAATATGGTATTGCCATGCTGGTATATCCATTATCTAGTTTTTTTCCCCACTAATATTGCCATTTCTGAGAATATTTGCTAATATCTTTCACTTTAATTATTATATGTAATTGAGATTTGTCTCATGCTTTGCACAGTTTCATGGGGAAACACCTGAGCCTTATTTAGGGCCGTTCACTTGTGAAGTAAACATTAAAGAACGTGTATAGAGAGAAGTATGAGGAGGTTTAAAGTCAGTATGAAACTCTATTGTGATCCATATCCGGCTTCTTGAACAAGAAAAAATGTAGGGTGGGACTTGAATCAGGAATTGGTTGTGGTTTGTTATTGGTCGATCTCACGTGAGTGACAGGTTGCCCCGCCCTCGTGCCGTTGAACGTGTCATCAGAGAAGACATGAGCCGCAACGGGGATGGAGCGTTATTTTTATTAAAAATGGCGACGATAAATGATTTTTTAAATGATGTAAATAAAGTGTAATAACTGTGATATTCCATAAAAAAAACAAGAAGGTCAATTTTGTTTTCACGGTGACTTCAGACCGTGATGTAGTTTACTGTGGTCATTTGAAAAGAAAGCTCTGGAGTGTGAGGTCATGGGGTTTTTGTTGGCTTAGTGTACTGAGATTGCAGGCCAGGCTGTGTCAGATTTGAAGCAGACATCTGTTGGTCCTGCACAAACGGTCTGGATATTTAATCCTTCCAGTGGAGGAGGAGGAGGAGGGAAATGAGACCCCCACCCCACAGCTTTTGTGACAGGTGTCCCCCTGCCATTCAGCACCTCAAGCAACTTTTCCCGTGCGTGTGAGTGCGTTCGCGTATTTGCCGGCTCTTTGTCTGTTTATTTTTCTGTCTGCCGCCGCGTCTTTGCTGAAAGCTCCGCGTCAGCTCGTTTAAAACCGCCGCGCTTATTGAACGTAAAGTTCAGATGTATTGATCTGTTGACCTAATACTGCATTGTTTTGACGCAGCTGTCACGTGAGAGGCAGCGCTCTGTCTTTGTGTGTTTGTATTTGCACACACACAAAAGAGAGTGAAAGGACCGAGAAAACACACACCGCGGATCTTTTTGGCGCCATTTCCCAGCTGTCTTACTCCGTGGTGTGTACTCCAGTGTCACTGTAACATGCCCCATGAGACACGCTCGCATACAGTTAGTGCTCCGCCACCTGCGAGTGCTAACAGAACGTGCGTTTGTGCGTCTTGCTGCGTATGTAGACCTAGTCCTCCTGGGAGACTAAACTTAACCTTCTCCATTCGTGTCGCAACTTTCCTTTCTAGGCAGCGGGAGATCTAGCATCAGGTTTCTGCATCGCTCAAAGTATGTATTTGTTCACAGCGAGTTATTTACACTTTGCATTTAGTTACTTTTTCATATCAGAATTGACCCTTCAAAGCTGTCCTGCGACTCCCACCAATGCACGTTTCCCTAATCGGACAAACCTGATTCAGCTCATTAATGCTGACCGCAAGCAGTCGCCCACTGTAGCCTCGTTCACTAATCTACAGTCCCTCCAGAAAAACACAGAGTTTTTTTGTGATTGTTGCACGTTTTCTTAAAAAATGCAATGGAATATATGGGATATTTTTGCAATTTTATGCGATGAAATTGCGGGAACTTGTGGTTTGATGCAAAAGAGGAAAAAAAGCTGATTCCCCCCCAACAGCCTGTTCTCTCTCGACGACTACCTTCATGTCAAGAGTCATTTCTGATCACTTCAAGCTACAAAATCACAGAATATTGAAGATCTCCTTCTGTTTTATTTCAGACCTTCATGAATCAAACTTACAAAACATCGAGTCAAACAAGTTCTGTCGCTTTACAAAAGCAATACTCAACGACTTCTGTAAAAATGAATGAATAAAATATAAAAAAATGAAATGTGTGCTTCCTGTTTTACAGAGGTAGCGATACAAAACACATCTTCTGTTAAATGAAGAGCTTCCAAACTCTTCCTGCAGCGTGAATTATTTCACACACTACTAATATACAGCGTCGTCTGCGGTCCGACACGAATCATTTCCCCCCACTGTCATGTGACACAGCGGGAATCATCTTCTGCGCTTATTTTTGTTGTCGAATGAGAATGATCCGCGTCTTCATCACGGTTTCACCGCGGGGTTTGCAGACGATGTTCACGTCGTGTCAGGTTCCCATGGCAACGGGGGAAAATAATGGCGCTTTACTTGTGTGAAGTCAACTTTCTGCTAAGATATATGAGACTTTTGCAACGAAAATACAGGGATTATGAAATCATGCTAGCTCCGCATATTTTGCTTGCTGAAATCGGCATATGTGGACTTTGGCTGATTATGCATGAAATCAAGCGATCGCATAAACGCATTTTTCTGGAGGGACGGAATATAGTTCACTTGAGGGAATGAAGGAAAACAAGTGAGTGAGTTCGGACACTGAGTGCACCGGAAGGGCTTTTGCTGTTTAATAATCATTTGAAATTTAGCAAATTGGCAGCTCCAGCAGTAATGAAAAGATTTATCTTGAACTCTGTTAGGAAACCAATTTAATAATCACTTAGAAATGAATTCATATCTGTATGATATTACACCGTACCCACATTGGACCAGTGCGGTTTGAAAACGGATGGATGATTCAGCCGCTGGCGCCCTCTTCTGGCGAGATACAGGAATTCATTCGGCGTGACTTTCACAGTGCATTATGGGTATTCTCTAGCTGTTGCGCATGCATTAGTCGTACACTCATTTAGGGATGTTACTAACGCTTATTTTGGTAAACGAGTAATCGGTTGATTATTTTGATGATTAATCGAGTAATCTAATTTTTTTGGGGGGTGATAAAAATAGAAAATGTATTATAACAAATACCTGCAGAGGGCGCCAACGGCCTAGTGATTGTTGTTACGCAGAAGATCAAATCTTTAATATTGGCCACATGTTGACTCAAGTTTTAATGTTTAGCCACGTCTTTATGACAGAAATGCTACAGTCACTGTAATTTCTTGGACAAGAATGTGTGGGCATCTCATTCAGAGCAAGGGTTCAAACTTTTATTCTGAAATCGTGACGATCAGTTCACATATTTAGAAACATGTATTCTCCTGTGTTTGCTTAGATTTCTAAGCGATTTACGTTACAAATCTGATGAAATGGTGCACATTGATGTCGCCCGCGCACTTTTAGCCAATCACGATGGATGATGAGCAATCGGACGTGATGATTCCTGAGGGTTTTTAGCCTGATAACAGATCAGATATTGAACGTTAAGCTGATATTCAAGCGATCACAATGCCAGAGTGGCCTAAATATAAGTTACTTTCCCACTCTTTATCATGTGACTCAATTCTCGACTCATTATTATACGTTTTTCCGAATGTATGCAATTGCTGTTTTGACATTGTGTCTACATGGACATTTTAGTCATATTTGGTAATTCTTTTTAATGCGTTTGCCCTGATTTAATCATTTGGGAAATTTATCTATTTTGTTTTTAGGAGTTAATAATTGACCTTGATTGCAGGTGAAATATTGGATAAGTTTTGTTGGATTGGGTGGGTTTTGGTGAGCTTTTGGGCTGGAAAAATAGTCCACTCCATCTGGCAACACTGATCTCTAGGGTTGTGCCACATCTTACCATCCACGATAATACCGGTATAATTTTTTACACGATCAAAAAGTATCATATTGCGATATCAATGATATAACGGCGCAATGAAATACGGCGCTTTCACGTTCCATAGTGCGCACAAAAACAACACCCGTAAGAGAGTAAGTTCCTAAACAGGGATGTACTTCAATAGTGTGAAAGTGGTTTTGTTATAAGAGGTCACACCTCCAACAATTAAACACAATATTTTGCAAAAAATGCAAAAAACCTGTTGCCGATAAACGTGGAAACGCTACAAACGTTTCATCACTCAGCCGATTTTCTTCATGACCATCCCGGATAGGAGACCGACACATCTTTCCGATTCTGGGCTGATCCGTTTTACCAGCGGCACAGGCAGCAAAATGATGTCAAAATGTCTTGGCGAGTATCCTGTTAAACACAGTCAGTTTTGGAACTAAATTGAGAAAGAGAACGCATGTTTTGTAACAGTATATTTGGGTCTTAAAGTGACAGCAGTCCAATATTCCCGCTGCTGTCTGTCGTGTTCATCAAAGAACAACAGAAAATCACTTTCTGCTCTTCACTGAATACTCATGACGGCAGCTCAGTGGAAAAGGATGGAAAATGCCCTTCCTTTTGTTTGCACTAATAAATGCTTCTACCTGCAACCACCAATACAATGTTTTCCATATATTTTTTTTTTCGTCATAATATTCTTGCAATATCGTGATATAACCCCTACTGATCACAATAAGATAAAACGCAATATGATTGTTACATGTGTTTATGTCCTGAACTTTGTTTTTCGTCTCTCCACACGTGCTCTTTGTTTGGTTTTTCTCCCGCCACTCATCCCTCATCATTAGTTCATCCCCTGTTCATTTGCCTCATTATCATCTTGTGTTCCTGTTATTTAAGCCCTGAGTTTCATTCAGTCCTTGTCTGTCGTTGTTAATGTTAAGGTGTCTTGTTTGGATTAATTCCCATGTTCTTTATTAAACCCTGTTCCTGTGATTCTCCGTTGTCGTGTGTGTTTGTAACCGGCAAGATCATAACAATGATATATATATATATATATTTTTATTAATCGCAAAGGCTGCGATTACACTCACGTGACACGCAAGAGTAGAGCAATCTGCAGAGGAGCGAGGCTTTCGTCAGCACTCGTTCTTGGCGTCGGTGGTGTGTCCCTGTCCTAAGGCAGTGGTTCTCTCAGTCCTTTTGATTCGAAGGCTCTCGTATTCATATGCGTTGTTTCATCATCAATGTTTGTCATGTTTTAGCATTTTATTTTATATTACAGGTAGGATATTTGAATATATTAATAATAATTTATGAATTGAAATATTTTTAAGTCATCATGCAGCTACTGAAGTAAGGACTTATCAAACCGTAGATGTTTTTATTATAACTTGTTGATATAAAAAAAAGAGTTGATTATTAAGAGTTAAAAATGAAAAGTTGATTATTCACCTCACCAGATTGTCAATTCACATTAGCACGTTGCATCTCATAATGGCATTACCTGGTTAATTCTTGAATATTTCATCCACATTTGAATATTCTGTACTGTACTCACACCGCAACTTTCTTTCTTTGATTCATCTGAAGCCATACATTAGCTTTGTGTGAGGAACCGACTGAAATTGGACTTTTTGCTTATTAAATGGATTTAGAGGAATCGTACGGTCTTTTTTTTCTTTGGGGCGTGACAGCTTGTGCATGGTCACGTTTTGATTCTGTCGTCAGGACAATAGCAGTATGAACAACATTCTGCCGAACGTCTCCTGGTCTGTTTTATCCAAGAGAAAGAAACGAGGATGAGTAAATAATGACAGAGTTCTCATTTATTTGGCGCACAAATTCAGTCAAAATGGAATGCTACAAGTTTAAAGGGTTAGTTCATCCAAAAACAATGAGGTTGACCTTCTGCATGAACTTCTAAGGTTTGTTCTCACGTGTCAAGCAAGTATGGTTGAGCTTGTTATATGTTAACAAGAAATTAAAATTAAATTAAAATCTGTTCATCAAAGTGATTGTGTCTCTTAGTCAAGACTAAGATTAATCCACGTTTAGAGATTTATTGATCTCTCTATGAATGTTTTAAAGGATGGGTGAACAGACCTTCACTGGAGGGACAGTATCTATAACTTTGTGTTCCGAAGATGATCAAAAGGAAAGGTTTGGACTGACATGAGACTGTGTGGGGCATTTTTTTGGTGAACTAACCCTTTCATCTGTATGGAGCTCTGCCATTAAACTGACCCTAGAAGAAGTGGGTTTACAGCAATGCACTGCCTCTATCACGGCCATTGCAACGCAAACTCGTGTTCTTACATAATTCGTAAAACAGCCGTGTGAAATTGAGCTAGTTGTAGAGCGCCCGTCATTCTTTTTGATCTTTTAAAGCAATTGACCAGGTGTCATCACACTGTTTCTTGAGCATGTTTGTGTGTGCTTCCTCTTTTCAGTGACCTTAAGTGACAGCATGAGCAGGCCTGTTTGTATTTCGGACACGCACACACACATGCGCTCCCTCAGAAGACCAAATGTCACCCTCCTCCTCCTCTTGTCCTCTGTGTAGCCCACGCTAATCAGTTTGGCTATAGTAGCGGAGGCCTCCCGGAGAGTGTTGCTCCTTATAGCTATGACAGAAGGAGTGATGGGGGATGCTGCTCCAAACGCTTTTAAAGCCTCAGATCTGCAGTGTCAAACTTATTTTATCCTTCGGACGTTAATATCATCTTGCTTAGCTGCTGTACACCTCTCAGTCCCCGTCCCACAATAAACGGTAGACGACCTTGCTGTTGCCATGGAGATGGACTGAGCCGCACAAGTGACAGATGGAGGGGGTTACAGAAAGACGAGGGAGTGGTCTGTCTTCGAGGATGCGAAACCCCCACCATACCGTTGGAAAGTCCTGCAAAGTGCATCCCTGTAACATGCAGCTTGTGCTGGTGGATTACAGCTCACTTCTCAGCTTCTACCAGCCAACAAATCTCATAAGTGAGTTCACTTGAACAATAAACTACTAATTAATCTAATTAAAGTACTTTTAATACCATCAACACAACATATTGTGACTTGCACTTTCCCAGTCGTCAGAGTAAGGGCTGTTGCGGTCTTATGTCCAGCTCGAACTCACCCTGTAAAAGATACCCTGTGTCCTGTCATGGCCAGACGGGTGTCCATGGATAGTTCACCCCAATATGAAAATTATCCCATGATTTTCTATCTTCGCTCTAAAAAATGCATGGTAAAAAAGTTGGGTTGAAAATGAACAAACCCAGCAATTGGGTTGTTTTAACTCACCAGTTGGGTTAAATGCTTGCCCAACCTGCTGGGTAGTTTTATTGAACCTTTTTTAATTTAATAAATTACCCAAAGTGTGTTGAAAATTAACATTTATATAAGTTATTATTGTGTAATAAAAAAAAAAATTCCAGCCTGTTTTGGGTTCATTTGAATTATTATTATTATTATTATTATTTTTTTTTTTTACAATAGTTGGTTTAAGTAAAACTGCCCATCATGTTTGGCAAACCCAACCTGGGTTGGTTTCAATACTTTAGCATTATTTAGAGTGTTTTTTTCAGACGAACACAATCGGAGTTATTTTAAAAATGATCCCGGCTCTACCGAGCTTTATAATGCTAGTGAATGGAACATTGTATTTTGAAGCCCAAAAAGGTGCATCCATCCATCATAAAAGTAATCCATACGGCTCCAGGGGGTTAATAAAGGCCTTCTGAAGTGAAGCAATAAATATCCATATTTAAAACTTTATTAACTATAATATCTAGCTTCCAGCAGACGGCGGTACACATTTAAAATGTAAAATTTTATTATTTCCTCTCCAAACAAGTTGACCACATTAGGAAAAATTCAGAATCTAGGTTAAAATAGCAAGAATCTTAAACCTTTTTTTTATTTTTATTATTAATTCACAAAGTCAAACCCTCTTATCTGCTACCATTGGGCTCTGATTTAGGATAAAACCTTACGTACAGCACAAGTGTTGTTTGTTTTACTTCATAACCTCATAATTTTGAATCGATGACCCCCATCCCCCTAAACTACCCCAAAATGATCAAAGACCGGCTGTTTCTTCAGCGCCCCCCACTACTGTGTCCCCCTCAGACTGGAGTCGAATCACCTCTTCCAGGTCAGTGCTCTTCAGTCTATCGATGATGGAGATTGAGAGAAGGAAGAGTGAACATGATGAGCAGAGAGAGAAAGGGGAGAGAATGAGAGGTCAGGCTGACAGACGAAGATCTTGGGGATTTATGGCAGGCCAACTGAAGGACGGAAGAGAATGACAATAGAGAGGAGCAGGGGAGGGTTACGGCAGGGCGACTGTGTCTTAAGGCCACATGCAAGGATAAGAGCTCACATGTAATGGGAGGAAAAGTAGAAGGTGATCACCATGATATCACGCCTATAAAATGCTCTAGACTGCCGCCATGATGCTAGGGAGTTACAATGAGGTCTCAAATTGGTCTGATTAAGTAGCCTGGTCAAGGTTTATGATTAAATGAAATTTCCCACGCAGAGGAGTGGATGTTCTCGAGTTGCATTTGCATCGTTGTGGATTTTGCATTCCACCAGTGAGCTGTGAACGGCTCGCCACCGCAGAGCAATGATGCGTATGTTTACATGTAAAATGCCGCGTCATCTGTTTAGTGGTGTTGTGCTTTCAATGCATCACGCTGCCATGGACACAACCGTTTCGCTTCTGCGGGTTCAAGCATGTGGAAACCACAACATGACTGAGCTAAAATCTGCACAACGATGCAAAAAAGTTCCCTTACATTAGACTAGGCTCCTCTGACTGATAGTTAGTTTATACATAATCTGTCATTAAAACACCAACGCTTGTTAAAGATCAATATCAGTGCATTTATAATGTGATGCTGAGGCATCTGATTGTGGCTTTGAGTGGCTTGTGTCGCATTGAGAACGTTTAACTACATTTTATGAAGAAAATGTGAGTGGTACTGGTGGTTGTGGAGTTGCTAAGATGTTTTATGTGTTTTTTTTTTAAGACTTGCTAAATGGTTGACAGTTTGTTTGCCTGTGCCCAGCTTAATAGATGTTTGGAAAACCCTTTGTCATAGTTGTCATAAATGTATTCTCACGAAAGGTGTGTGTACTGCTGGTCAGAAGTACTCTAGTCCACGGCAGTGCTTCCCAACCCATCACACCATCACTGCACGTTTTCAAACTGATCGATCGTAGAGACTCTAATATCTGAAATAGATACTTTTCCATTCCAAATGTTTTTAAAAGAAGGTGCTTCTACTAAACAACGAATTCATATATTTGATAAATAAAAAAAGTAATATTGCGAAATATTATTACAATTTAAAGAAAAAAAACTGTTTTCTACATGAGTGTATTGTAGACAGTAATTTATTCCTGTTAGCGAGGATAAATTTTGAGGAATAGAAAGTTTATATTAATATAACATTAATGTATTTACTGTCACTTGTTCAATTTAATGTATACTTGATGACTAAAAGTATGAATTTCTTCAAGTTTGTAAAAAAAAAAAATCCTACTGCCCCCAAATTATAATAAAAATGATATTTTATAATATTACAAAAGATTGTATTTTAGATAAATGCAGTTCTTTTGAACTTTCTGTTCAACAAAGAATCCTGAAAAAACACAACTGTTTTTTAACATTGATAATAATAATAATAATAAATGTTTCTTGATCATCAAATCAGCATATCAGAATGAATGAATGGAGTCGGGCTGGTGATCTGAAGGTTGCCGGTTCGATTCCCACGCCGGCAGGAATTGAAGGTGTGGATTGTGAATGAGCAACACTCTCTCCACCTTCAATACCATGACGAAGGTGCCCTTGAGCACCTTGTAAGTCGCTGTGGATAAAAGCGTCTTCCAGATGAATAAATGTAAATGGGTCACGTGACACTGAAGACTGGAGTAATGATGCTGAAAATATCAGTTTTGATCGCAAAGTATATTCAAATATACAACAGTTATTTTAGTTTGTTATATTTCACTGTATTGCTTTTTTCTTTTTTAAATTGAATTTCAAATAAAACACACACACACTAACAATAAACAAAGACAAACAAACGCAAAGTGCTGAAAATGAAACAATTACATACCAAAAAAGTGGTTTCTTAAGTTGTAAATCAAGCTATACAAGAATCTCTTCCTGCACAGATTGTTCAGAAACGACGGAAAAGGAAATTGATCAAGTCCTCTTAAAAGAGATGATCCGAGTTTCTATAAAAAAGAGTGCAGAGGTTTCCATAGTCTCTCAAAATGTAAATATTTTTAATCAATCAAATAAATGCAGCCTTGGTGAGAAGAAAAGACTTACCGATCCCAAACTTTGAACGGTGGTGCATATTTTGGATGTCCAGTATCGGTGTGCCGCCGATCACCGGGTTAGGAAACACTGGTGTTTGTTTTTTTCACCAGGCAAAAATGATATGTTCTTTAACAAGCCACTTGATTTGAGACATTCTCATCTGTAGTCTTGAATACTTAGGGCGAGGAAATTGAACAAACCTCCAACTCAAGTATGAGTTTTATAAATAGTGATGCTTTCCTTGGCAAGCACCGGTAATTAGAGGAACAAACCTTTTGTTGCGATTGAGAACAAGCACACGCGTTTCAATAAACGGAGGTCAATAAAGCCCATTGAGGACGGTCCTCGAAAAGTTGCCTGTGATCTCAAGAGGCTTTTTAAAAGCCTGTCCTGCAAACAGGTAACAACCGACTTAATTTACAGTGCATAAACGAAATCTTTTGTCGTCATGCGCTCGCTGTGCTTGTCCCTCTCCATTCTTGTCTACTCTTACTCAGCAACAAGTTGTCTCTTTAGTGTCATGTCACCAGAGCAGTGTGTCAAGCCACGGTGACCCGAGTTCCCTTACATTTTCTGGGTGGCCTCTCCCTCACCCAGGCAAAGAGAAATAGAGATTGGGGGAGGGCAAGTGACATATAGAAAAGGAGAGGAAGAATAGAAGGAGAGACCTCCAGCCACTTTGAAGCTTCTCTCTGGTTCCTGTGTCGGGCTTCTCCCTCGTGGGACAAAAGGCCTTTATGTGTGGCTCAGGCAGGGGGCTGTAGGGGGGTATTGTGGGACTGGGGCAGTGGGCGGCAGGGCTAGGTTCCCCCGTCTATTGATTTGCTCTGTACATTCTGCCTCACCCCCTCCACCCCAGCCAGGCTTACCAGCTGTCTGCTCTACACCTCTCCCAGCCTCCTCCGAAAGCCCCGGCCACAAAGACACACGCAGATCATATGGGCATTTGCATACTTTTTGGACCGGAGGCTTAAAGGAGCTTCAAGGAGACACGCTCAAGAATGTACTGGGAGCACAAGTATAGACGGAACCGTGCTTGTTTTGAGCTCACATGTGGCTTGACAAGAGCGTCGGTGCCGCATAAGTGGATGACCTAAATTTTGTGGTGTAACCTTTACGCTCTTGCACATGTTGGGGGTTTTTTCTCAATATTATGCAGTCTCTACATAGGGTCAAACTCAGTGAATAGCGCTGAAGAAGTTTACTTTGGCAAATGTAGTGCTTGAACTTTGAAAGTCTGGCTTCCAGTATGTTGCAGTTTTGGCAATATTTTGTAATCAAGTTCTGCAGGGATGACATATTTTTGTTGGCCAAAACCCAGAAAAGTCCTTTTATTATTGTTATTATTTTTTTTTCCGGCTGTCGATTCAACACGTTAATTAGATGAATTAATTACAGTAAAAAATAACACGCTAAAATTTAACGCACGTGCCCCAGACATGTCATACAGACACATCGCCCACTACATTTAAAAAATAAGTGCTATTTTTAACATTTTAATTTTGTTTTTAAATTCAATTCAAATGGATTAAATGAATATGTTTGAACTATAATGTTTTTTGCCACATAAAATCTTATTTTGGTTATCATATGATATTCCCAGACTGCATTCCCGGTTGCAATGTCAAACAAGTCCCAAATATAACGAGTGCAAATGCGTAGTTAATTTAGACGCAATATTTTCTATTTTGCCAATGAAAATATAAAGAGAAATCAGAAGTGTTCTTGCAATGCGCAGCAGTGTTTAATTTCTGAACGAACAGTCAAATCAATGATTCAGCAGATTCGTGTATGACAAACTACAGCCATGAATGATTTTTACTGCCACCTACTGGTATTTGGAGTTTCTTACTTAGTCTAATTTTTTTTTTTTTTTTTTTTTTTTAAATGATTTCACTTTTCAAGATTAATTAAAAAAAAAAAAAAATCAAAGTTATAGTTCAACTAAAAAGGGAAATTCAGTCATCGTTTACTTTAACCTCATGGTCCAAAAGTTCATGTGTAATAAATTCTTTGTTGAATCAAATAAAGTTTTTCTTTTCTGAATCAACTTTTTATAATGTCTGTTCATTAGACATTCTGTTCTCTGCCCAAATTAATGTGCGATTAATTAACCTACACATCATGTAATTAATTAATTAACATTGTTAATCGCTTGACAGCCCTAGTTTTTTTAAAACAATTTTTTTTTTTTATGGGTCGTGATTCGCAACCCGCCCACAAAAAAACAAAAAACATTAATCGCACTATATCGTCCAGTGCAATTCATGCATTCAGTTTCCGCACAGCTACTTCCTCTGATGAGGTGGAAATGACAATGAAGTTGTTCCCAACCACAATACAAATTGCATTCAAAACAGTTCAAAGAACATGAGTATAAGCTACTAGATGTTTTACACAAACTAAACCACTCACATTCAAGTGGTGGATGGCATCCGGACCATGTTTTCATCCGGACAGCGAGACTGTAGCACCGTTTTACTGTTTTCTTCATTCAAGCTCTTTCATGCGCATTCTCTCTTTCTCCAGACGTACGCCTCATTAACAGTGCGCCTCCACTGGCGCGGAGCAGAGCGAGCGTTTTTAATTCATTCCAGTGGCAGTTGAGCTTAAACGCAAACCTGGAGTTGTCATTGTCCATCGTGACGTTTCACTGTAGACAATCGTCTGATGCCAGTTTGGTTGACAACCCCAATCCTACCGCACAAGTCATGCAGAGCCGGAACACGACCAAAACAGTGTTCTTCTGCAAAATGCATGCACTTTTGTTTAGTTAAATGGTTAGTTCTCCCAGAAATAAAAATTCTGTCATTAATTCCTCGCCCTCATGTCGTTCCACACCCGTAAGACCTTCATCTTCAGAGCACAAATGAAGATATTTTTGATCCAATCCGATGGCTCAGTGAGTCTCTATTGACAGCTACTAAAACATATTTCAAACAGTTCATGCGAGTACAGTGCTTCAACCCTTAATATTATAAAGCGACGAGAATACTTTTTGTGCGCAAAAAAAAACAACAACAACTTTTCAACAATATCTAGTGATGGCCGATTTCAAAACACTGCTTCATGAAGCTTCAAATCTTTTGTTTCGAGTCAGTGGTTCGGTGCTGTATCAAACTGCCAGAGTCACGTGATTTCAGTAAACGAGGCTTCCTTATGTCATAAGAGTTTCGAAACTTTTCGAAATTTCAATGATTTAGGTGATTTTGACTGTTTGATACACGAACCGAACCACCGATTCAAAACAAAAGATTCGTAACGCTTCGACGCGGTGTTTTTAAATTGGCCATCACTAGATATTACTGAATAAAGTTGTTATTTCGTTTTTTTGGCTCAGAAAAAGTCGCTTTATAATATTAAGGTTAAACTCACATGAACTGTTTTAGTATCTTTCTGGACATTGAAAGTGTTAAATATTGATGTCAATAGAGACTCACTGAACCAAAATATCATTTGTGTTCTGAAGATGAACGAAGGTCTTACGGGTCTAGAACCACATGAGGGAAAATGAATGTCAGAATTTTCATTTTTGACCCTTTAACTGCTAGAGGGACAAAAGTTAGATATTGTACCTTTTAACTTGGTGCCAACCAATCATTATGGTTTATGAAAGCTGCGTATTTAGTGGAAAGAGTTGCCTCAGTTTACTCTGTTCTTGTGATTATACTGTAGATAGATTGATTGATTCATAGAAAGCGGAAGACTAGAAAAGGACCCCCCCCCCCCACACTCACTTTCCGGTGTGGGAGACGGTTTGGAGGTTACGTGCTGTAGGGGTCCTGATCGGGTCCTCCTCCTGTCTGTCTCCTCTCTCTGTCCCTTTTGTCATCTATGCTCATCAGTGTTATGTCCATCATCATCATCGTCACCGAGAGCATGCCTCTCCTCTAACAATCAGGCTGAATGTGTGTGTGTGTGTTTCTCCAGGGGGCTGTGCAGCTCTGAGCGTGAGGGGATCTGAGCAGAAAGAGCCCTGTCATCTTTACTATGATGGCCAACACGGTGAGTTTGTGTTTTCGTAATGTGTGAACACAAGGTTATATAATTAAACAGGCATTCAACTCTTACGGTTTCAGTGTCAACATGTTAAAACCACTCTGTTTCCGCTGCTGTCAGGACAAAAGCAGTTCTTATGAAGGTGGGCTTTTGAAAGTCTTTTGAGGTCATCTGGTGCTCAGTTCTGCGGCTGTAATGCCGACACCTGTCATTATGTGAACTTAATTATGGGAGAAATTGCTTAAGTTCACCAGGTCTTTGAGATTTCTTGGCAAAATATTCCCAAATGTTAATTGGATATTTTGAAATGGAACTCTAATGGCCCGTATGACAATAGGCTGAGAATCTGTGCCGGACATTTCTCATTTCGTTTAAATGTCCTTCTGTGATGTCATGTTGATTAAATCATGGTGACATGCTCCATGACCTCCGACCCCTATGAATGGATGTCTCTGTAAACTCGGCCGACATCTGTTTGCTTGTCCGTTTAAAGCCTTAAATTCTATCAATTTTCACAGTCTTTCAGTGGCTAACACTCCTGATTTAATGTAGCCCTCCGACCGAGCGTAGACGCCGTAGCCAGTTCATGCTTGGAGTTTTTTTTTTTCCCCCCTACAACACACGCAGCCGGCTCTGGTGTTTCTCTGCTGCAGTGAGATCTCGTGCTCTCGCGTCAGAAACAGACCTCTGTACAGTGATCTGATGCCTCAGTTCACAGAAAGTCTGCAGATCTGCATTTTTTTTTTTCTTTTTTAATACTTGGTCAGTTTGTAATTTAAAAATTAAAGCACATCAGTTTATCACATTGTAATTTGTGTCAGTGTAAATTTAAGGCTGCGTGATATGTCAAAATAAAATGGAACACAATATGGCTTATTGATTGTCGAATTGCGCAGACTGATTTAATTGAATAAACACATGCGCTCCCGAATCCAGATCGGCACTGCTCATCCACGATACAGTGCTTCAGTCAGCTTTGGAAATGATACGCACAGATGCATATGTAAATAGTAATAAAGAAAAAAGAAGGATCCAAGTATGGATTTCGGTATCAGAAGAGAACTTTTTGTGAAATTACATTGTATGATTTACAACAATCCTAATATTTCTTGTTTGTGCTTCAACTAAATAATTACTTTGGCTATCTTATGAAATGACAAACATATTTAAGTTTGAAATAACCAATCATAGTCATTTCCTATCCTTCCTTCCGTCCTTTTTTCCTTCCTTCCTTCCTTCCTTCCTCTCTTCCTCTCTTCCTTCCTTCCTTCCTTCCTTTCTTCCTCTCTTCCATCCGTCCTTCCCTCCTTCCCTCCTTCCTTCCTTCCTTCCCTCCTTCCTTCCTTCCTTCCCTCCTTCCTTCCTTCCTTCCTTCCTTCCTTCCTTTCTTCCTCTCTTCCATCCTTCCTTCCTTCCTTCCATTTTTCCTCTCTTCCATCCTTCCTTCCTCTAATGCAATGACTTCAAAAAACGACACTGTAGTTGGTTAAAACTTAAAAATGTTTTGGATTCACCTTCCTTTCTTCCTCCCTTCCCTCCTTCCTTCCTTCCTTCCTTCCTTCCTTCCTTCCTTCCTTCCTTCCTTCCTTCCTTCCTTCCTTCCGTCCTTCCTTCCTTCCCTCCTTCCTTCCTTCCCTCCTTCCTTCCTTCCTTCCTTCCTTCCTTCCTTCCCTCCCTCCTTCCTTCCTTCCTTCCTTCCTTCCTTCCCTCCCTCCTTCCTTCCTTCCTTCCTTCCTCTCTTCCATCCTTCCTTCCTCTAATGCAATGACTTCAAAAAAACGACACTGTAGTTGGTTAAAACTTAAAAATGTTTTGGATTCACCTTCCTTTCTTCCTCCCTTCCTTCCTTCCGTCCTTCCTTCCTTCCTTCCTTCCTTTCTTCCTCTCTTCCATCCTTCCTTCCTTCCTTCCATTTTTCCTCTCTTCTTAAAAATGTTCTCTTCTTAAAAACTTAAAAATGTTTTAGATTCACCTTCCTTCCTTCCTTCCTCTCTTCTTTCCTCTCTTCCCTCCTTCCTTCATCTAATGCAATGACATTCAAACATATTCAAGTTTAAACTATTTGAACTAACTATATTTAACTATTTTTATTTTCTTCTTTCCTCTCCTACTTCATTTCTTCCTTCCTTCCTTCAAAGTGGATTTTATTATTTATTTGCTTATTTATCTGTTTTACAAGAGTGACCTGGCCAAGAAGGTGGCAATAAATAACATCAACAAAAACGTCAATATTCATTTGTATTGCGATCTAATATTTCAGTTCCTTTGAACTCTTCATTTCTTCCCCGTTTAGGTTGGAGCAGCAGCTCTGTGTGGAGATCTCAAGGCCTTTCTGAGCCAAAACCTGTCCAAAGGTAAGCGTTACTCTGTTACTCTCTTATATGATCACATACATACCTCTGCAAATACAAATACAAGTTCAGAAAATTCAAAGGTATTGAATTTGCTCGTGCAAAAGTTCTTCAAGTGTAGGTTCATTCAGAGCGCAATAAACCCTTTCCTTGCATTTTCCTTTTTTCAGTTTGGCAGTAAAAGAAATTACAGGCAATTACTGGCAGGCAGTAAACTTTTATGTACTACCGTTGTCTTGAAATGGTTGTGTTCAAAGAGAAAAGGAGGGGTTTGGGCACAAT
Source organism: Opsariichthys bidens (assembly GCA_037194245.1). Classification (NCBI taxonomy): domain Eukaryota; kingdom Metazoa; phylum Chordata; class Actinopteri; order Cypriniformes; family Xenocyprididae; genus Opsariichthys; species Opsariichthys bidens. The sequence goes on from CM074284.1 coordinate 30,435,383, forward strand.
CAACAATCAAAAAATAATTACTTGTGTAATTGCACGCATTCTTCGACAGATGAATCTAAGATAAGTGACTGGTTGAGACTTGAAGCCTTTCTGGTGCCGTAGGTTACATTATGACATGTGACAGATTTAACTCACCAGAATCTTTATACATCAGAATAATATAACTCCGATTCTGTTTGGCTGAAAGAAGAAAGTCTTGATTAACACCAACCTACTGAATCCACCTTTTAATAATCAGAATCAGTTTGAATCAAGAGCTTGTGAATCGGAATTGCGAAGTCAGCGCTGATACTGATTCTTAACTGTGGATTTAAAGGAACGTTCAGGATTAAAGTCCATCGACGACATTTATTAAAACAAACAAGAAAACATTGACCGTCATGTACCGACGTTAGTCCTTTCTGTGGGGTGAATGAACAACAATATTATTTCCTCAAGTAGCCCATCAATAAAACTGATGCTACTGTTTTTGTTGGAGCGAGTGAAGACAACAATTTGTTTTAATGTCGCTCTAGTCTTCTCAAGTCAGCACGTGATTGAATACTTTTTAATTGTCATTGGCACTTATCCAATGCCGCTCGGGTGCCAAATAAAACTCCTGCACACCACATCCAGATGTGCTCTTCCCCTCAGCTACCCACCAGCTTGGGCCAGTCTCTGAGAACGTGTGTTCAGGCCTCTCCATCTATTCCGTTCCCATGCTCTCTAGGGCTTCCCACTGCTCTCAGATCAGTTCAGGCCAGAGCAAGCGAGCGCCCATCGCTGCCTGCTCTTTAAGTGGCCTGCAGGAGCTGTGAGAATGTCGCCGTCTGTGCGCGTACGGCGGGAGGAAGTCCTGCAGCAGGCGCACACACGCTCTCATTGAACGCGGCTGCTGTGAGCGCGTTTCCCACTCGGCATGGGTGAAAGTCCAAGTGTGGGTGGGTGGACTCCCTCTGCGCTCGCTCGGCAATGCCTGGCGAGCCTCTCAAGTTTCCACTGAATGGTAACAAAAGGGACACTGAGAGAGAGAGAGAGAGAGAGGAACACCAGGTCCCAGCCTGCCTTCGAAACATGCTCTCCACTCCTCTTCAGGTAAATCCTGCAGCCCCTATTCTTTTTTTTTTTTTTTTTTTTTTCTTCATCTGGCTCTTTGTGCATCCAGTGATTGTGTCGGAGCAGCTGGGAAGGCTGCACGTGTGTCGGGACCGCACGCTGAGAGGAACATACACTCTCTCTCTCTCTCTCTCTCTCTGGGTCACTGTGGAAGTGCCTCCACAGATCTGTATTCAGTGGGAGGAGGGGTGAAGCGGGCGTCCCGGTCTGTGTGTGGGACTGGAGCTCGAGCTTTTATTAGGAAGCGAATAGTTAAAGGTGAAGTATGGAAGTGCTTGTTGTGCCGCTTCATAAACAAACAGGTAAATGACGAGATTCTGATGGGACGGTTATCATACAAACTTTGTATAATTTTGTAATAACTTTTTGTTATTGTTATTCTTTGTAAAGTCATAAGTTATGTGGTTGGCAGAGAGCAAGTATGCGTTTAGGTGAGTGTTTTTAGTGCAGCAGAACTGGCTGTTTGCTGAGAAGCTCTCAGGCACTGATGTGGTTTTGAGTCGTGTTGAGCGTGTGTAGTTTGTTTGGGCAGCCCCAGGAAGTGACAGTGTTTTCCTCCTGTTGTCTTGGCCCATGTATAGAAGTGTTTTCTCTTTGATGTCTTCCATTATGCGCTTGCATGTATCTGTGTATCCAGATTGTATCTTAGATTTGTACACTGAGCACTTGGTGCATGTGGTTTATCATATAACACACACAGTTGGCTCAATATTTGTGTGTGTGTGTGTGTGTGTGTGCTGGGCTGCTGCTCAGCTGTATTCTAATGTGGCTTTGCTCATTGTTGCTGTAAAGAGCATGTGGCACTGACGCATTCCTGCGCTGAGGCCTTGCACAAAACCCCTTCAGACCGCAGCCAGTCCTGCTGCTGTACGCTAACCATCTGGAGCGCATTGTAAAGATTCATTCGAACTACTTTGACACTGTTTTTGCCTTTCAACATAAAATACTGACACTGTTTTGGAAATTTTATTGGAAGGTTACCCAAAAATGACAATTCTCACAATCATTTACTCACCCTCATGTCATTTGAAAGCTCCATGACTTTACTTCCACCTAGGGGTGTACGATATTGACAAACATATGTCTCTGGATATTTTCTGGGATTTAGTTATCGATAACGATAATTGGACGATGTTTTGCGGAGTCTGTTATCGTGCTGGTACCTCGGCAGGTCGTGGACAGCTGACTTCATATTCTGTGTGGTGGCCACAACAGTGACCGAAATTATTTCTTTCAATGTGTTCTAATTGCTTTTTACCTTTTTTTTTATTTTATTTTTGTTTTTATTTTTAGCTTTATAAATCCATTTTTTCTTTCTAAAACCTAATTATATGCATGCATCGCCTTTTGTGTCAGTTTCTTGCATCAAATTCTATGATAATGATGATAATAATAAGACACAATTACTCTGAACAAAATTATGAAATTAAAACTGTCACTAGGAGGCAGCAAGGCACCGTTAATTAGTGAGTCATTGAGATTCAAACAGCTGCAAACGAAGCATTTGACTATTTTAATATGTGAGTCATTGAATCATTCATTCAACTGATTTGTTCAAAAAGCCGATTCATTCAGTAAGGAAACACCGCTGTGTGTTGCTCAGAGATGCCATTACAGTGCTGTGGTTTTGTTTCAAACCATTTTTGTTGGTGAAATGGAGCAAAATAGAACTAATATAAGTTCTTGTTTATTAAATTTGTATAAAGTCAATATCACCACTGTTATCATGCTGATATCTGGAGAAAACGACACTCTTTGTGCAAAGTTTAACTTAAATGATGTTAAATGATATATAGCACCAAATAAAGATGAATGAACATCAGAAGGTATGATGAAAGATACCAAATGTCCAAACACTCTTAAGTAGCCTATACAAATCAGTTCATTTGAACTTTTAATATTATATTGATGAGCATTAGTTGAGATGTTTCTTGCCCATGAGGAAGTTTGACAAGAACTCTACCTGATAGGCCCCAATTAATCGACACCGAATCAAATCTCAAGCTAGTGAATCGAAATTCAATCGAAATTTGACATTTGTGTCAATGCCCAGCCCTAATAAATGTGTGTCTGGGTGTCGTGCAATAAAAAAATCAGGACATTGATCTGGGAGTCGGGACATTTGAAGGCACTGAGGCCCTGTCCCATATAGCACTCTTCACGTGGGCTTGTGGACTCCCAGTGCCCACCGCGTGTCCGTTAAGTCCACAAGACCGTTTTAGGTTTCAGAAGAGTGACCCCTTTTCGCCTGTTCTCCCGATGCGCTCTTTTGCTGAGCTCACAAGCCTTGCGACAGACGGCATTACGTCACGAAAGTTTGGACTCCATTCGGGACAGGGTCTGAAAGTTCACGCCCGATATGTCCCATAATGCACTGTGAAATCGATGCTCTCTATTTTCCATTAAAGGAAGTTCTGAAGTGTGAAACATAATGACAAACTCGCTACATATAATGACACGATAGATGTTTTGCAGAACGCACCGTTATTTAATTGCGTAAACGTACATTGCTAGACGGGTAATGAACGTAATCTAACATTTGCAATTATTTACAGCTGAAATGTTGCAGGGTTATGTAACAATTTAAATAACGTAAATAATATCAGAAAGAAATCAGTTCTGCTGTTGTTCATCAATGCCAGTAGAGATTAGGCGTGGCACGGTTCACAAAACCCACGGTTCGGTTCGTATCACGATTTTAGGGTCACGGTTTTCGTTTCTGTACGGTTCTTGTTGTTATTTTTTTCTTTTAATCTTTAACACTCCTTCAGCATATGATATATAGCTTATTAGCTTAATTATCCACAATTTAGGATACAGTATTAAGATTTTTGTAATGTAGTCATGCACTAACTGAATTTGACTCGACTTTCAGCACATTATTGGGACCATCTCTGAGTAAAAGCTGATGCAGCAAGAGAGAAGACATTGATGATGACATGCTTTTAAAAAAGGAGAATGGATATTGCTATCTCTACAGGAACTTGTGCCTTTTTAGCACACAAAGATTGAAATTAACTTGCATTTATCAAACTGCCAACTTTAGTGTTGTAAAATTAAAAGACAAAGAGAGGAACTCTTAAAGCTGTCTTTGAAACAAATCAAAATACTTTGAAGATAAATGTATAATACAATGTAATGCTTTAGTTATCACTGAGAGGTGGCTTCAATGCTGCGGACGGTAGAAGTTGTTTCCTAACCGGCTCTCTCCTGTTTGTGCTTCTCGACACATTGCCGTGAAGTCTTCTCAAATGAACTGTCATATCAGAAGTGTTTCCATTAGCATAGTGAATGCATTTTGCGCAATGCTCGCACACAGTCGCAGTTCTATCGACTGTTTTATTTCCGTTGTCGTCGTAAGTAACATGAAATCCAAAATGTTCCCGCACACCGGATTTGAGCGACACGAGCGCATCCGCCTTCATTAGGGGCCGTTCACATATCGTGCCTAAAAAAGTGTGGAAAGCGTGGCCATTTTGAGCACGCTTGCCACGCGCCTACATAGGAAATCACGCATATGCGCGTGCAAAAGACGCGATATGTGAACGGCCCCTTACTCCACTTTTACTGTCTATATGCATGTTCGCGCGAAACTGTCTAAATATGAGGCTACATTGCGCATGCGTCGAACCGTCGAACCGAACCGGGACAAGCGAACCGAACGGTTTCGTGCCACCCCTAGAAGAGATATACAACTAGGACGGATTCATCAGTGTCCCAATGTGTCGTGAGCACAGTCCTTACTGCCCTCAACAGTGCCCGAATTTGTGTACATGATATGCGGTTATACTCACAACTTAGGCAGCTGAACGAGACACACTATGATTGGTCGATATCAGTAGCACGACTGTGTTTCATTTCATTCAATGAGTCTGCTGTTGTAATTTATGAGAAGTAAGAAAACTTCTTTGTATTGGTCGTTGGTGCATAGTGTCAATAGAACATTGTAAACGTAGCACTACATCTCAACTGCAGCTGTAGATGGACAAAGACACACTGTGATGCAGACGTTTGGAAGATTTGACCGAGTTCAGGACGAGTGTTTTGGTGTGTGTGAGTGGGAGTGTTGGCATGTCGTCTCATTCACACAGTTCAGGGTGTGTTCACCCTATTGCGTGTTAGTGCGTGATTGCGAGCTCCATTTGCATGGTTTTGCATCGGATATGCCACAACCTTTACATGATTTGCATCTCTATTCAAAAGACACCACAGAATACGAAGAAAGCAGAATCTTTTTTCTTTTTCTTGTCTTGCCCTTGATCACCATACTGTAACCTTCCCTTATCCCACTATACGCACCAGTGTCTTCCTGGGGTTTAAAGAGAGCATTCATAGCGGAAAATCACAGTGGCCTTGAAGACATGTCTTGACGCGGTTGCATTGGATAAAATGAAGTGATATCTGCAGATAAATTATGCTAGATGTTTTCTCAAAACCTGATGTTGCAGTGCTTTATAGTGGATGTGAGAGGTCAGGTGTCAGAGCAGAGTAGTTCATCACATCAGTCCTGCAAAGTCTACTGTACCATATTTGATAAACAAAGAACTCTAATTTATCTACATGACCGAAACTTTGCTGAAAAACCTGTTGTACACAATCTACTACATCTGATTGATCAAGTCAAAGGGCTTTTAGTATAACTGTAAAAATGTCCTTCCGGTCGTGGTTCATGTGTCTTCATGCTGTGAAATCTTTGCCGATTTTTATGAAGTAAATGTAAGAATAACTTTTATATTGTTAGTAATACTTAAGCAATGTTATCTCATCTTTTAGTGCTAAACACTTACTGGACTGAATCAGTTTACTTAATTATCCACACATCTTTTTATTTTTTAGAAAAATCATGTTAAAATGTGAGCATCAAATATGATCATCAGGCTTTTGAGGGACGTTTATTTGCACATTTATCAATTTTCCTCGTATTACATTGCATCATACAGTTTAAAGCTGTGGTTGCTTATGATTTAATTTTTAAAACCGTAGTTAGTGTGTAATGTTGCTGTTTGAGCATCTGCAAAGTGACGACGCTCAAAGTTCAATGCAAAGCGAGAGATTTTCTTTTAAAGAAATCACTGATTAAGAACTACAACAAACGGCTGGTAGAGACTACAACGAGCTTCTTCCTGGGTTAGTGACATCACTGACCCTAAAATTTACATAAACCCCGCCCCCGAGAACACACCACAAAGGGGGCGGGGTCATGTTGGGCTGCTCTAGAGAAGAGGAAGAGTTGTTGTAGTGTTGTTGATGCCGTCATTTTACACCGGACTGCTTCACAAACGAGGGTCGATTCAACGCTGGATTTGCACAAGATTAACATGACGGCACATGCTAGATCAACTACATCAAAGTATCCACTAACCGTTCAGAAACGTCCAGTTGCATTCTAAAAGTTGCAACTTCTTCCTGAGTCTCTCCATCACCGTTACAGACAATCCTCTTTTTGTCTGCGAGAGATTCTCCAGCTTTGTTGATGAGCAACTAAAACACGAGCTGTTAAAGCTCCGCCCTCTTCTGGGGCCGGTTGCACCAGCTGGACGTACACCCGGGCGTAAGACTAAGCTTAACGTAAAATGCGTTTATTAATACCGTTGCACTATCTAGCCGTTGCGCACGTCTGAGACTAAATCTTACACCTAGTCAAAGGTTGGTGTAAAGTGAGAAGTCTTGACTTGTTTCCATGATGAAAATAAAGGCAAAGAAAAACGTTGAGATGATGGAGCGTCTGGTAAACGGGCTCCACGATCAGCTGTCGTCGTGTTTTTCAGAGCCGTCCTCTGTACTCAAGGCGGGTCGGGATTATCTGCTAAATTTGAAAGCGTTATTAAAGTGGAACTTGCTCCAAATATGTGTGTACTCTACTCTGTAAACAGGTTTAGCCTACAACTTGCTCCCTAAATTTTTACTTCGTGTAAACAGCTGTTATCTTTTTCCAGATAAAAATCGTTGTTTTATTCGTTACGGAATTGTTTTGCTTGCATACCAAAATATACATATACTTACTGAATTGCTCATTAATTTTTCTTTTTTTGGCTCAACAGTAATTTTTTACTTTTCGTTGGAGCCAATGAATTCACATTTGTAACCATAGTAACGCGAACGGTGTCTCGACTAACAGTGCTGAACACATCAGCGTGTTCGCGCATCGTCTACGCTAAGCGTCGCTGCGCCTAGTCATAGTTTTCGAGTGCAACAGGAGTGAATATTTATTTGGACGTAACTAAGTCCAGAGTAGAGCCCAACTGTTTTATGTCCAGCTGGTGCGGGGAGCAGCAGCTCATTTGCATTTAAAGGGACGCACACAAAAACGGCGTGTTTTTGCTCACACCCAATAGTGGCAAATCTGACAAGCTACAATAAATAATCTGTGGGATATTTTGGTCTGAAACTTCACAGACACATTCTGGGGACACCAGAGACTTCTATTACATCGCATTATAGTTCCCCTTTAAAACTACAGAGCTCTGATCATAAAACTACTCATTTAAATATCATCTTTCTAAGACAATATTGGGAGATGTTGCATGACGACTGACATGTTACGCGTATCTCCGTTTGAATTGTTTGTTTTTTTTCCTGTCACTCGTTTAGTCGTCATTAGTTCATTCTTGTCAGGTGTGTTTATTAATGAGTTTTGTTTTGTATTTATACCCTCAGCGTCTGTTCAGTCTTCGTCGAGCGTTGTTTGTTGTTTGGAATATTTCTCCTGCTTATGATTAAACGTTGTTCCTGTGTATCTCCGTCATTGTGTTCAGCTTTAACCAGCAAGAACGTAACAGTATGTTTATGCATTTTATGGAAGTATCTGCTATACTGTTATAAATCAATCGGAATTTCATCTTCGTCATAAAAATCAACAACTGTACCTAAATGTATATTTTTGATCAGTTGTGGCCTCTGGATAAAACTGAGGTGGCTTTTTTCCTCCGTGAGTATGGACTCCATATTCTCACTATATCATAATTAAATGCCCACATTTTTTTGCCTGAAAGATGTCCTTATAATTTAAACTGACTTATGTGTCCAAATACTTTTCGGGCCACTCATTTATCTTTGAATCTGACTGAAGACAGTGGGTAACACACATACACAGAAATATATTTCGATTCATCAGTTCAATTTGTTATGTTATGGTTCATAATTGTTTTAATTTTTAGTGGAAAGCTTTTAATTGATGGTTTTTCACTTGCCCCATAGAGTTTGAGAACATGCCCCACATCATAAAAGGTCACAATCCTAAGAGTTTGTATGCATTTCACATACTTTAACAGAATGTGGTAAATGTGATTTTCAAATTGGTGATTGACCAGCGTGATTCAGCATCGGGACAGATGCTGCTGAATATGCAATTATTTTGTGATGCATTGAGAAAGCAACACATTGCATCACTACATATAAGTACTAATGTGAATTGCATTTTTACTTGCAGCTAACAGGCTGTAAAACTTAATTTGCTCGGGATGACAACTTTATGAACAAATCACCATTTCCATTCAGCGATCCAAGCTGTGATCCATTCAAGCTTCTGCTCGTCTGTGAAATGTTTTTTTCCTTTCAGAAACGCTCAGCTCTTATTTGTGAACATCATCTTGACTGTGTTTGTGTTTGCAGGCAACATTTCCCTGGTAACGCCGTCCAGCTACAGCCCAGCCGCCAAGATCACACTAGGAACGGTCAATTCAAATGTGGGAGCCCAGATGGTTAGTGTCACGCCACAGCAGTACACGAACACACACGTCTTTAAACTCATGTAAACAAGCAACACTTCATAATCGCTCAAACACACAGAATAAAACTAAGGCTATAGACTGACTTAAATAGTCACAAATGTGACAGAAAAGTACAATTGATTGTATATTCGCCATTGGCGACAGTGGGGAAAGCTTTTGCGTTCACATTCATCTTTATGAGCATTTATTTATTTATTTATTTATTTATTTTAAACCGTTTAAAACGGTTCGGATGAACTATCGTTTGGACCAAAGTAGACTGAAAATGTAGAATGCAAGAAGCAAAATGTGTTTATTTTTATACTATGATATAAATATCAACATTTATCTCCCTATAATTCCACAAAAAGTATAAATGTATATAAAATACTTCAATAATCATTTTTAAATTGGTGAACTGATTCATTGAAATGGGCACATTGATTCAGCAAAAATGAATCGAACATTTTTGTCGTCCTTTTTGCTATTTGTTTTAATCGCACACTTTATGAAGGTATTGCTGTCACAATGCTGTACTCACAACACAAGAAGCAGATGTGAAACCGGCTTACTGGCATAGTTTTCAGGAAACTACTGAAACACAAGTTTCAGTATTCACATTTCATATCATGAATATTTCATACACTATAACTGAAACACAAAACTTAGGCTCAAAAAAAAAAAAAAAAATAAATGTAACAAATGTTACAATTAGGTTCCATTTGTTAACATCAGAGAACTAACAATGACAAACATTTTATTTTAGTGTCCTTGTTACATGTCTGAGTAAATGTTGAAATTAACATCAACTAATATATGAATAAAATCAAAAGTTGTGTCTGTTAAGATTATTTAATATACCTGAGCTGACATACAATGAGTATTGAATTTTTATGAACTGACTTAAATAAAGATGAATAAATACTGTAATACTGCTCATTGTAAGTTCATGTAAATACTGACTAATGTGTACTAAAGAGTCCTTATTTTAAAGTGTCACCGATAAATAACGTCCCATTCACGAATTCCAGCTCCTTGTGCAAAAACTAGTTTGAAGACAGGACAGTTGTGCTGTAGTTCATTTTGTGGCCAGTAGTGGGCAGTGATACCTTAGAGAGCAGTGACTGGATGTGCTCGTCTGCTGTACATAGACAATAGATAACTGAGGGGGTGGAAAGAGGGTCAGTACGGCTGCACTAAGCTGAACAAAAGAAAGGAATGTTGAAAAGATGGAATCGCACAAAGGAGTTCAAAGGGAGAGAAGACACTGCTGGAGGGGAGTGGAGTTCAGAGGCGATGGCGAGACCGTGATGAACGGCTGTAAACATCTGCTTTGTTTTGTAAATGCATACAAATATCATTTTTTCAGTGCTAAAATTTCATCCTGTTCCAGCTTAATAGAACAAGTGAGAACTGCAATTGTTAGCTTGACTTCCTGAGGAATGGAAGCCGTCTGCATGTCAGCTACTCTCTCATGTGAGTTTCATAACTTTTCAGGACCCGTTTATCTCGACGATGGCAGTGGGAAGCACTGGAAGCAGCCGTTATTTTTGCAGTTGTGTTTGGTGCCGCTAGTGGTGCCTTCACCGAACAACGAGTCCAGCGATAGACGGAGCGGAAAGCAGAGGCCCTCTTCGGCTTAAAGGGGGAACAGAAGCACGCTGTGTGTCCGCACCTCTGCTAATGAGCTTATTAACGAGTGAGACCCTCGTTAGGACCCTCACTCACTCACTCACTCACTCACTCGTTAGAGAGATGTTTGGCTCGTTGTTCAGATACACGGTTACATGCAGATTCCTTTCCGACTGAACAGATCTCACAGTTACATCCTCCACTCTCGACGTCACCCGCATGTCGTTCAACGCGGTGCGAGAGGACAAAACGGGAAACTTCTTGCGGAGAATGCACTGTGTACTGTAAGAGGTGAAACGGCATGACGTGACGGACATTTCAAATCGTTTGCAACAGCGTTGATTACCGTTAATTAAAAGAAAAACTGTTAAAACGTTTGGTAACACTTTACAATAAGGTTCATTAGTTACTGTATTTACTAATCCTCGTTAACGTTAATGAAAGTACAGTTGTTCATTTTAGTTCACAGTGCATTAACTGTTTTAATAATGTATGAGTAAATGTTGAAATTAACATTAACAAAGATTAATAAATGCTGTGGAAGCGCAGTTCATTATTGTTAAGTGTTGCCAAAAATTGTAAAAAAATAAAAAATTAAATAAAAACCTTAAAAACGATAAGCATATAACTCATGTACTAAAACTTAAAATTAAATGAAAACTGAAAAAATTAAAATAGAAGTTATTTCAATATATTAATAAATATATAAATAATACTAGAATAATGCAGACATGGACGGAGCCTCGCAAAAAACAAAACAAAACAAAAGAAACCCTATATTGTGGCCACAAATTAAGTTCATTATTAATACGCCAGCATGTTTTACTAATTCATTCCTTCGTTTTAAGTGAATGGTGCGCACGATAAAATAAATTGTTCCCTCTATTTACTAAATTGTGGCCGCATTGTAATAATTTCTTCCCTTGTTTTAGTTGCATCAAAACGAGAACAAATTATTTCCACGTGGACATGATTTACCAAACCAAGTGAACAAATTCAAACGAATGAACGAATTCTTAATTTTTGGCCTCATAAACATGATTAAAAAAGCACTGTTAAAAAAATCCTCTTATTTCAACTTAAAAGCTTAAATGAAGTGTAACCAAGTCATTTCAACTTCAATTATATTAAAACTGACTTAAAAAAATCTATTTGAATCTTGTTTAACTTATGGAATTGCTTCAATTATTTTTATGAGGTAAAGTACAGTAAAGTTGCCGTGACTTATTGATCATATCTTTTTTTTTACAACGTATGATAACGACAATAAAATGGCTCTTCCTTTTTTTTTATCAAGTGTGTCAGTTTAAACATTTGGCCTATGAATTCATTCAAATTCAACTCCACAAACGCGCAAATCACTTACAAATTTATGTACATATACAATAACATTGAGACCATAATGTTTTATTTTGATAAGTGTATGATATTGGGAATCACCTGCATTTGACAATGGAAACGTCCATTTAATCATTCTTTTAACTAAATAAATAAAGTTATAATGTGATGAGACGCTTATTGTCTATTAAATTGTTTCTCTTCAACTCAACTCTTAATCACTTTGTATACAGTATACAAAGCAATATGTCATATACTGGCAGAAATATTTGGTCATCTGGGGCGTTTTGCATAAAGAACAGAATGTACCAGTAGTATGGTAGCACGCCTCTCTGAATACATCCAGAGATCTAGGAGGAGGATAAATATTTCGTAACGCAGCGGTGATGGATGAGGATGTCCTTGCTGTGTTGGGCTGCAGGAGGCGTTTTTGCTCTCCCCGGGGGCTGCAGCACTCGCTCGCGCGCATGTGGAGAGATTCAGGTTAGCAGAGAGGAAGTGAGGGAGGCAGCTGGGTAGAAATGAACTCAGGGAGGCCCACGTACACCATCATGGCTCATTTTCATGTGGATGATGACTATTATGTTATAAAAGAGGTCGTCCAAAGCGAAGAGGTCTATTGTAACCACAGAACGCTATCCGTCAGCTTTCTCATTCATCTCGGTGGCAGTTGTTCACTGGACGTACACAACCCGGATGCTGCCGTCTTTGAATTATGGGCGAGAAACATGTCCCCCTCCCATAGTAATGGTGTAGTTCCAGCCACCGACTGCCCAAACTAACGTGAACCTTCCCTCTCTCCCGGTCTTAACTTTGCATAACCTTGCCCTGTTATCTTTTCTGTCTGTAGATTTTAAGCACACCACAGAGGGTGTCTCACCCTGGAAGTATCCTGATTGGCAGCCCGTTTACGCCACACACGACACCGGTTGCCATGGTAACCCAGGCGCACCCGCCCGAGGGCAACGAATGGACCCCGGGGTGAGCCACATGCCCATTTCTCATGCATGGATTTCAATATAAACGTCTGAAAGCACCCCTACTGATGGGACTCTAATGTCCTCATATGAAGTGATGGAACTTTGAGATTTAGAGAACAATGGTAAACTTTAACCCTCGTGTGCTGTTCGGGATGTTTTCATCCACTGTGGGGAATTTTTGAGTCTTAATTTGGCCGTAACTTTCAGCAAATGGAATGACTTTTGGTGACAAATCTTATTTTGACACATATTTTGGGAAAATGCTTTGAAAATGTCCAAAAACTCAACAGGACTCTGTGGGCAAATTCACCACCCTTTCGTTTTAACTACTTTAAAAATGTGTCAGATAAATCTATTAATCAACCTCAGTCCTGATCAAAACGACTACATTAAACAAGAAAAATTCAGGATTTTAACTCTTTAATTGCCAAATTCATAAATGATGTCACTGATTTGGGAAAAAAACGTGTCAAAGATTAGAAACAACATTGTTAGTTTTTGTGCAGCATCAGATTTTAACGTTTTAAAGAGTTTTTTTTTTTTTTAATTTAGTCGTTTTGATCAGGACCGAGGTTGATTAATAGATTTAAGCAAAAAAAAATTTTATCTGAAAAAATATTTATCTGATACATAAATTTGAACAATGCACAAGAGTTAAACTTTAAGATATGGGTCATAAGTTTTTTTCCACAAATTTTGTATGTATGCATGCAGACTGTATAATATGAAAAGTACACTTTTCAAGTAATCTTTTCAGAAAATTTTGGAATATTTTTTCCTCTCCCCGAATTTGTCACTACCGACACACAATAATAAATAATTTAATGAGAGGACTTACATTGACCCAATAATGCTTTGTTTACATCTACATTGCAAATTTTGCTATTCAAAAAAAAAAAAAAAAAAAAAGTTTTAAACATAACAATTACAATTTTAACAATATTTCAAGTGTGATTTATGACATTTGTTGTATTTTGAATCCAATCTTAGGCATAAAGTTTATCATGCTGATTTCAAAGTTAAGGATTCATTAGTTTGAACCGAACACTAACATAACATCTTATTTTTGACAACATCCATGTTTCGGACGTGACGGCACATTTTCAGTAGTGACCACATCACATTGCAGAATTTTAACTTGCATACTATAACATGATTTGCATAACTGTACTACAATTTAGATTTTTTTCCCCCCAAATAAATGATTATGTGTTCCCTTTTGTCACTATCAAAACAGTGATGACGTGTTTCGGTCGTGACAATTTTAGATACTTTTGAGCTTAGATCAAAGATGATAATCAGCACATGGTTACCTAACACAGTTCCGAACAGTTGTACACACATAAAAACTACATTTTATGTGGAATAACACCCAAAACGTTTTGCTTAATTGGAGAAAAAATGTGTTTGGTAGTGATGTTCGTAGTTAATACTTGCTTTTTTGGTTGTAATACAGCAGTTTGCACAAATTCTGTAGAAAGGCCCATGTAAGCTATAGATATTTCACAGCTTAAAATTCAGATATATTTGGCAAACTCAACCTTGAGTATTTGTTGACCATTTGTGGCCTTCTCTTTGTAGGAACAAAAAAAGGACGCACGACTACATCGATTCCTATTATTCAGACAGGTGGGCATCTGTTTTCACATTTAACGGTTTTAAAATGGTGTTTAAAAATATATCAGGATTAGAAGAAACTGCGATGACACTTGAAATGTGTTTTGCAGGGACGGACTGTGTTCGAGTGACTCCTCGTCCAGGTGAGTGAATTGAGTTGGGTGACACTGGGATCAATAGCCACACTTGTCTTTAAATGGATGTGCCCATGGGACAAATGTGTGTGTGTGTGTGTGTGTGTGAGAGAAAAGGAGAGCTGTAGTCTCACTAGGATTTATGAGGCTCAGATGTTATGCAGGACAGTGGAGGATCACAGCTGCACACCCAGTTGTGCTTCAGAGCTCCTGTGTCCCTAATGAGTTCTTCTGTTAACATACAAACACTCCCACAAGCCCTCCTTCAGCTGCTCTTCTGTCTTAATTTAACATTATTAATGGCATGGACACATCTGCGCTCCACTCCGTCTTTTAACACCGTTGGGCTCGTTACTCAAAAAATGTAATTTATTACACAGTACTAAGTTACTTCTTTCAAAAGTAATATTATTACTTTACTTAATATTTTCAGGCAACTGTAATTAGTGACACTACAGAAGTTGTAATTGTGTATCTTCCCCATAAAAGTCTTCTATAATGTTACCAACAGCATATTTCCGCCTTATCATTTCACCAAAATCCACATTGGATCGCAGTCAGAAGTTATTACTAACACTCAGTGGTGTAGAAGTGTTACATTCATTTCATGAAATGTCATATGAAGTAGTTATAATTTCTCTGTTACCCATAGAGGATTCTATTTCATAATACGTTTGTTTTCCAAAATGAACACGTTTTTAATTATAGTAATTTAATAATATAATTGATATCAGGATCAGAGGGATGTGGGGGGGCAATCCATGTAATGCCAGAGAAAAGTAACGCCACAACTTACACAACCGTGTTCAGATCATCTTTTCTCCTGACAAAATCAATATAATGGCAATATTTCCATGAACTGAATCCATATTCTGTGCACAGTAAAAACCCCAGAGTTAAATCAACTCTGCTCAAATGACATTTGGACCCTCTCTAAATAGTGTTAAAGTCACACTGAAGCAGAGTTAAAGTTAATGAGATAATTAAGCAATTCATTAAGTGACGATTGAACATTACTGATGAACACCTGCTGTTAACAAGCAGAATCACTAAAGAATAGAGAAACACAAGAACTACAACTGATGAAATCAACTGAAGATAAAAGACATTCAATCTCTGAAGAGTGTGACTTTAACACTATTTAGAGAGGGACCAAATGTTCTCTGAGCAGAGTTGATTTAACTATGTGGGAGTCGTGAAAATTATGAAAATAAATCTAGGAATTATTGGATTTAAAATCAGTAGATTCACTGTTTGATGGATGGTAACTGTGAGATTGTTACTGAAATCTTACTACTAATTTGTTTCACTACTAGTTACTGCAAAAAGTCAAATTATTACTGTAACTAATCACTGGTCACTAGTGTTGATGATGAAATGGAGCAGCAGTAGGTGCTGCTGGTGTTCAGTTCCCCTACACTGTACAGAGTTCGTATGGGCATGAAAAACCAGGGAAAGACTTCTAAAATATGAATTTCCAGGCCTGGAAACGTTTTGCAAAAGTCATGTAAATTTGTTTCAAAATCTTTATATGTAGAATATATGTTTAAGTGATAATATTGGTCAACCAAACTACAATACTTGAGGATCATTCAATCCGTCCGACTGCGGCATTCCATCAGATTTAGTTTCGAAGCAATGAGGATCAAAACCACGTTATGCAATCACAGACGTTTCTGTTGAGCTCATGAATCTGATGGCCAATCAGAGCAGAGCTGCGCGCTTCTGGATAAAATGAGAATCACGATGTTTTTGGTTTCAAATCAAGATCACTATTCTGAAAATACTGAACAAGATAACAGTTTACTAGAGAGAACTAATTAGTTGCTGACCAAATATTAATTGCTGGAAAAAAAATTAATTAATTTGAATGAATTTTTTTTTTTTTTAAATGGTTAAATTCAATGACTCAAATATTTGTTTCATTACTGGATGAATCAGTGTTTTTGAACAAATCTTTTAAATAAATGATTCAATGACAAATCCATTTTTTGACAGTCACTTGTCGCCACCTAGTGGGAGAAGATGTGATTAAAACCAACACAACACGTTCATTTCAAAAGGTAGCTCATTCTATTTTGATACGCATCGTAGTGTTTATATTCTAACTGAACTTATATCCCAGTACCTCGAATGATTTGAGTATTATAAACACTTTACAATAAGGTTCATTAGTTAACATGAACTAATAATGACACTGCACTTCTACAGCATTTATTCATCTTTTAATGTTAATTTCAACATTTACTAATACATTATTAAAATCTTGTTAACATTAATTAATGGACTATGAACAAACACTGAACAACTGTATTTTCATTAACTAACGTTAACGAAGATTAGTAAATACAGTAGCTGATGCACTGCTCATGGTTAGTTCATGGTTGTTAATATATTAACTAATGTTTAACTAATGAACCTTATTGTGAAGTGTTACCAAAATAGCTAATGTGTTTTTCAAAACTGCTCTCTCTGGCTCAGTGCGGTAGAATGAACTTCTGAATTGAGATTGCGATCTTTTTATGATTAATCGCGCCGCTCTAAATCGGAGGCATTCAGATTAGTCGTCACTGAATCCAAGAGTTTTTGTTTGAAACTCGTGAATTCTCCAATTATGAAGTGCAGTTTCGATGTAGTCCGCTTGATTTTAACTGGAGTGTTTGTGAGCGGTGAAGCTCGTGCGTTATCGACGTTAATAATCATTATTGCAATATCAAGCGCAAGCGCTCTTCACAAACAAAGCGCGTGTGAGCATTTGGAATCGAAAGTGGCCTTCTGTTAGTGAGTTTCGTATTTTAAATGTATAAGTCCACTGCATTCCAAACTACATAAATGATGACTTCATAGAGCATTTCTGGTTAAAAACGAATCATTGGAGAGGGAATCGCAATGCATTGATGGATCGGTTTTTCTCCCACCCCTAGACTTTATCTTGCTGATTGATGGTTCCAATGAGATGAATGGTAAATAAGAGTTTTAAAATCGTCTTATTTACCAAATTTTGTATTCCAAAACTTTGTCACTGCCACCTAAAGTTACGGTCAGTATCACTGGACACTTTTATTCACTTTTATTCAACATTTTTTGCTTCCCATTGATGTGTGTTAATCCGTTGCTACACCGTTAGAGTTCTGAGGATCAGACAGTATTTTATCTAACCGTCTTACGGTCGTGTCAGCGTTATTTAAACAAATGTTTGTTTTGTATTAAACCTCATAGCTTGTCAGTAATTAGTTCAGATATGCTGTGACTTGAAATTTGAAAATGGATTTGTATTCTTACTGTACATGTATACACATATTTATGTGTTTGCCTCAAGTCATGGAAATGTATTGGTAGAAATGTGTACACACTCTGACTGTAGTGCCTGTTTGGTTTGTTGGCACTTGATCGAGTTCTTGTGAATATTACTGCACACAATCCTCAATATATTAAAGTGTTAATCTAAATATTTGCTTTTACAAATATAAGTCAGTAATTCGAGCCACTCAACATTACAGTGTAATTGAAATGATCATTTTTTTTATCTTGTAATGGACTTAAATACATGAACAACACAGTGGCTTATCTAGTGGTGAGAGTTTGAAGCGGCATTATCACACTGCGCTAAACCCCAGGTTATCGTTCAAAACCCGTTCCACACTTGTAATTTAGAAGTGGGGTTAGCAATGCTTTTTACTCGGGGTTGTGTAACCCTACTCCAAACAACAGGGTTACCAATGCTTTTTACTCGGGGTTGTGTAACCCTACTCCAAACAACAGGGTTAGCAATGCTTTTTACTCGGGGTTGTGTAACCCTACTCCAAACAACAGGGTTACCAATGCTTTTTACTCGGGGTTGTGTAACCCTGCTCCAAACAACAGGGTTACCAATGCTTTTTACTCGGGGTTGTGTAACCCTACTCCAAACAACAGGGTTAGCAATGCTTTTTACTCGGGGTTGTGTAACCCTGCTCCAAACAACAGGGTTAGCAGTGCTTTTTACTCGGGGTTGTGTAACCCTACTCCAAACAACAGGGTTAGCAATGCTTTTTACTCGGGGTTGTGTAACCCTGCTCCAAACAACAGGGTTACCAATGCTTTTTACTCGGGGTTGTGTAACCCTGCTCCAAACAACAGGGTTAGCAGTGCTTTTTACTCGGGGTTGTGTAACCCTACTCCAAACAACAGGGTTACCAATGCTTTTTACTCGGGGTTGTGTAACCCTGCTCCAAACAACAGGGTTACCAATGCTTTTTACTCGGGGTTGTGCAACCCTGCTCCAAACAACAGGGTTAGCAATGCTTTTTACTCGGGGTTGTGTAACCCTGCTCCAAACAACAGGGTTACCAATGCTTTTTACTCGGGGTTGTGTAACCCTGCTCCAAACAACAGGGTTAGCAGTGCTTTTTACTCGGGGTTGTGTAACCCTACTCCAAACAACAGGGTTACCAATGCTTTTTACTCGGGGTTGTGTAACCCTGCTCCAAACAACAGGGTTAGCAATGCTTTTTACTCGGGGTTGTGTAACCCTACTCCAAACAACAGGGTTACCAATGCTTTTTACTCGGGGTTGTGTAACCCTGCTCCAAACAACAGGGTTACCAATGCTTTTTACTCAGGGTTGTGTAACCCTGCTCCAAACAACAGGGTTAGCAGTGCTTTTTACTCGGGGTTGTGTAACCCTACTCCAAACAACAGGGTTACCAATGCTTTTTACTCGGGGTTGTGTAACCCTACTCCAAACAACAGGGTTAGCAATGCTTTTTACTCGGGGTTGTGTAACCCTACTCCAAACAACAGGGTTACCAATGCTTTTTACTCGGGGTTGTGTAACCCTGCTCCAAACAACAGGGTTACCAATGCTTTTTACTCGGGGTTGTGTAACCCTACTCCAAACAACAGGGTTAGCAATGCTTTTTACTCGGGGTTGTGTAACCCTGCTCCAAACAACAGGGTTAGCAGTGCTTTTTACTCGGGGTTGTGTAACCCTACTCCAAACAACAGGGTTAGCAATGCTTTTTACTCGGGGTTGTGTAACCCTGCTCCAAACAACAGGGTTACCAATGCTTTTTACTCGGGGTTTGTAACCCTGCTCCAAACAACAGGGTTAGCAGTGCTTTTTACTCGGGGTTGTGTAACCCTACTCCAAACAACAGGGTTACCAATGCTTTTTACTCGGGGTTGTGTAACCCTGCTCCAAACAACAGGGTTACCAATGCTTTTTACTCGGGGTTGTGCAACCCTGCTCCAAACAACAGGGTTAGCAATGCTTTTTACTCGGGGTTGTGTAACCCTGCTCCAAACAACAGGGTTACCAATGCTTTTTACTCGGGGTTGTGTAACCCTGCTCCAAACAACAGGGTTAGCAGTGCTTTTTACTCGGGGTTGTGTAACCCTACTCCAAACAACAGGGTTACCAATGCTTTTTACTCGGGGTTGTGTAACCCTGCTCCAAACAACAGGGTTAGCAATGCTTTTTACTCGGGGTTGTGTAACCCTGCTCCAAACAACAGGGTTAGCAATGCTTTTTACTCGGGGTTGTGTAACCCTACTCCAAACAACAGGGTTACCAATGCTTTTTACTCGGGGTTGTGCAACCCTGCTCCAAACAACAGGGTTAGCAATGCTTTTTACTCGGGGTTGTGTAACCCTGCTCCAAACAACAGGGTTAGCAGTGCTTTTTACTCGGGGTTGTGTAACCCTGCTCCAAACAACAGGGTTACCAATGCTTTTTACTCGGGGTTGTGCAACCCTGCTCCAAACAACAGGGTTAGCAATGCTTTTTACTCGGGGTTGTGTAACCCTGCTCCAAACAACAGGGTTACCAATGCTTTTTACTCGGGGTTGTGTAACCCTGCTCCAAACAACAGGGTTAGCAGTGCTTTTTACTCGGGGTTGTGTAACCCTACTCCAAACAACAGGGTTACCAATGCTTTTTACTCGGGGTTGTGTAACCCTGCTCCAAACAACAGGGTTAGCAATGCTTTTTACTCGGGGTTGTGTAACCCTGCTCCAAACAACAGGGTTAGCAATGCTTTTTACTCGGGGTTGTGTAACCCTACTCCAAACAACAGGGTTACCAATGCTTTTTACTCGGGGTTGTGCAACCCTGCTCCAAACAACAGGGTTAGCAATGCTTTTTACTCGGGGTTGTGTAACCCTGCTCCAAACAACAGGGTTAGCAGTGCTTTTTACTCGGGGTTGTGTAACCCTGCTCCAAACAACAGGGTTACCAATGCTTTTTACTCGGGGTTGTGTAACCCTGCTCCAAACAACAGGGTTACCAATGCTTTTTACTCGGGGTTGTGTAACCCTGCTCCAAACAACAGGGTTACCAATGCTTTTTACTCGGGGTTGTGTAACCCTGCTCCAAACAACAGGGTTACCAATGCTTTTTACTCGGGGTTGTGTAACCCTGCTCCAAACAACAGGGTTAGCAATGCTTTTTACTCGGGGTTGTGCAACCCTGCTCCAAACAACAGGGTTACCAATGCTTTTTACTCGGGGTTGTGCAACCCTGCTCCAAACAACAGGGTTAGCAGTGCTTTTTACTCGGGGTTGTGTAACCCTGCTCCAAACAACAGGGTTACCAATGCTTTTTACTCGGGGTTGTGTAACCCTGCTCCAAACAACAGGGTTACCAATGCTTTTTACTCGGGGTTGTGTAACCCTGCTCCAAACAACAGGGTTACCAATGCTTTTTACTCGGGGTTGTGTAACCCTGCTCCAAACAACAGGGTTACCAATGCTTTTTACTCGGGGTTGTGTAACCCTGCTCCAAACAACAGGGTTACCAATGCTTTTTACTCGGGGTTGTGTAACCCTGCTCCAAACAACAGGGTTAGCAATGCTTTTTACTCGGGGTTGTGTAACCCTACTCCAAACAACAGGGTTACCAATGCTTTTTACTCGGGGTTGTGTAACCCTGCTCCAAACAACAGGGTTACCAATGCTTTTTACTCGGGGTTGTGTAACCCTACTCCAAACAACAGGGTTAGCAATGCTTTTTACTCGGGGTTGTGTAACCCTGCTCCAAACAACAGGGTTAGCAATGCTTTTTACTCGGGGTTGTGTAACCCTGCTCCAAACAACAGGGTTAGCAATGCTTTTTACTCGGGGTTGTGTAACCCTACTCCAAACAACAGGGTTAGCAATGCTTTTTACTCGGGGTTGTGTAACCCTGCTCCAAACAACAGGGTTAGCAATGCTTTTTACTCGGGGTTGTGTAACCCTACTCCAAACAACAGGGTTAGCAATGCTTTTTACTCGGGGTTGTGTAACCCTGCTCCAAACAACAGGGTTACCAATGCTTTTTACTCGGGGTTGTGTAACCCTGCTCCAAACAACAGGGTTACCAATGCTTTTTACTCGGGGTTGTGTAACCCTACTCCAAACAACAGGGTTACCAATGCTTTTTACTCGGGGTTGTGTAACCCTGCTCCAAACAACAGGGTTACCAATGCTTTTTACTCGGGGTTGTGTAACCCTACTCCAAACAACAGGGTTAGCAATGCTTTTTACTCGGGGTTGTGTAACCCTGCTCCAAACAACAGGGTTACCAATGCTTTTTACTCGGGGTTGTGTAACCCTACTCCAAACAACAGGGTTAGCAATGCTTTTTACTCGGGGTTGTGTAACCCTACTCCAAACAACAGGGTTACCAATGCTTTTTACTCGGGGTTGTGTAACCCTACTCCAATCAACAGGGTTAGCAATGCTTTTTACTCGGGGTTGTGTAACCCTACTCCAAACAACAGGGTTAGCAATGCTTTTGCAGTGTTAACCTTGCATTGCAGTGCCAAACTTGTACAGTGTAAAATGTGGTGTTAGAACAGGCAGCCAATCACGTGCCTCATATTCATGCGATTTGGACAGTCATAGAAACACTGTGAATGGTATAAACAGTCATTTCAGTGTTGACGGGGAAAAATGTCGATTGATGATAGAAACCATGAAAATTAGAGTGAAGTAAAGACTATTTCATTCTTATCTTTATGGTTTCAAAAGTCCATTCAGGATAAAATTGATATGTGACACTGACACTGCAAATAATAAAGGGATCGTTCACCCAAAAATGAAAATGATCTCATGATTTACTCATCCTCAAGCCATCTTTGGAAGAGTCAGGATATTTTTAAATCTATCTCCCGATTGTGTTTGTCTGGAAGAAAATAGTCATATGCATTCAGGATGGCTTTAGGATGAGTGAATCATGGGATAATGTTCATTGTTGGGTGAGCTATATCTTCAGTCGTTAAAACGTGAAGCAAGATAACCCAGGATTCTATTTAAATCGTGGGTTTAGAATTTCAATTTTATATTCTGATTTTTTTTTTAAATTTTATCGTAATCTCCTGTTTAGGCCCTGTTAATTATTTATAGCATTTCTTAGAATTGCTCACAGTACAAACACGGACACAGATTGTTACCCTTCTGTGGCTCTCCTCGGTTTTGCTGCATTCTGGCAGATGTGTCTTCTCCTGCGAAAGGTCAGATGAATCTCCCTCCCCTCTCTTCTCTTTCCACTTCCTCTTTTTCAACCCTCCATCTTTCTCTCCCTCCCTCCCTCCCTCCCTCCCTCCCTCTCTTCTGTCCTGAGACTGCATTTCTCTGATGCTGAAACATTCTTCACAGGGGGGAACACATCTCTGCACTGTTGCTAAGCAGAAATCAGTGTATGCATGCATGTATGTTACACGCGAGGACCCGTGAGAGTGTAAATGCGTGTCATGCATACGGACACACACATGCGCTGCGTGAGAGTCGCTCTTACGGCATTGCAGTACTTCCAGTCAATTAGGGGTGAATGTTGGTGAGCTGGGGGTCTGGAACTAATTTGTCCTGACGACTAAAGCCCCAATCAGCCACTGCTGCACCCTCCCTCCCTTCCCCCGTGTTCCTCCCGTTTCTCCGCACCTCTCTCCTTCATTGAGCGACAGTTACGTAATTCACCCCACAGTGCAGTTGCGTTTTTTTAATATATACAGCATGTGAGAGCGAGAGAGAAAGAGAATGAATGAATTTTCCTCCGGACCGTGGCTTGGCACACCACCGAACCCTGAGCCATCTCTTTGTTTTAACTCTCACATGCCCTTGCACGCAGCACAGCCCCTGCGGCACGCATGCATTCCACATCCGATTGTGCATCACAGCATGTGTGACAATAGTGAAGCACAGAAAGGTTGATGTTCCCTAACTTATGATCACAGATGGATTATGCAACCTGCCGGTACCTGTAAAGCCCAGAGCATACTGTACTTCAGATCTAAAGCAAATGATATGCGTATTCGTGTGGCAGAATGCAGGTGCTCGACACATGCGCACCTTGCTATTTCTCTCCGGGAGTTATGACTGATAAACATGCCTTTATACATATATTTTTAACCGTCTCAGCCTGGTTGCCTTCAGAAGGTTGTTGTTCCGTCTCATCGGCTTTTCAACTGTGAAATAATGGACTGCATCCATGTTGCTACGTGATAAAATTAAAAGCGAAACATCAAGCCGCATGTTTGCAAAAATCTGGCTGTGCAATGAGAGCCTCATTCATGAAACGTTTGCAAATATACAAGCAAATTTGCGTTTTTTTAAATGGACCTTTATGAAAACTCTTCTCCAGATTCACATGTGTGTATAATAAGGAATTCCAAACATTCGTAGTTCGTAGGGCACGTTTGCGCTCATTCTAATCATAATTAGCATAATCCCCGCCCACAACTACACAAATTATGCGTCCACAAATGCCGTGGAATCTTCTGGACTTGGTTTGGCTCCAGTATGTTGCATAAATGCAGAGCCTAATTGACTATATGCCTAGCAATAAATATATTTTTTAGCCAGCTAAAAAATGTCTTGTGCTCTTCTGAAAACAGCCAGCTGGTGGCGCTTGAAAGAGCTTTGCAAGCGCAGCGTTTTTCCAGCCGAGATGCTTTGGATGTTAGGATACAGAATATCCATGGCAGTGATGTGTTACTAGTATATCATTTTAAGGAAAATTACTGAATATAAAAATGTAGTAACCAGCAATATTAACTTCATTGTTGTTCGGTCCTTGTACAAGTAGGATGATTGGTCGGTGTTGTGTTTGTCCTGCCCCTCCTCCACTATGATTGGGCGGCTGGGTGACAGTGACGAGCCCTGTCTATCACCCGAAGATGAACAGTTAAAAAACAACAACAACAACAACAAAAAAACAGGTCAAATCAACTCGTGAAATAGTATTATAGTACATAATAGTCATCAGTTTGCCTAAATTAGTACACTTAATGTTCAAATGTTTTACGCATTATTTACTTGTGGTAGGGAATATCTTTCGTACCAATTAACATTTTAAAAATATGAACATTTTTGTGAATCCGAAAATTTGTCAGAACGGCTTTACGAATGATTTACACAAAAATTTCATGAATGAGGCCCAATGCGTCACACGCATAAAAACCGAAGTATACTTTAGGCTTAAGGAATCTGCTAATGCTCAAATTCTCTCTTAAGTTTTCCTCTCGATTTTGTTGGACCTATTTTCACATCATGAGCACTATCTATTTTGGAAATGCATGTTCTAGATCTCGCTGTGAACAAATGTATGGCAGACTTCTCCAAACATTTAGTCTGCTTTTAATGCATGTCGCAGAACAAAAGAACTCTCTGGCTTTCATGAATAAATCGAGTGAATGGTTGTATCCATGCAGTAGTGCTGTCCACGTCACATTGAGTCAGTCACTCTCTCTCTCTCTCTCTCTCTCTCTCTCTCTCTCTCACACATATCGTGTGTGTTTGACGCATCCTGCAGTGAGCTACAGTGACACTACCCAGGGCTAAAGACCCAGTGAAATATGAAGCACACATGAAAATGTGCACACACATGCATGCCAGGAGCGCAAAGAGGTGTCACAGCCCTGGACATGCTGTTTCTTTGCCAGATTGTGTGTGTGTATGTGTATATATATATATAGAATCACACACTGGAATCAATAAATGAGAAATAGATATGATGCACGTAAACATGAAATATAGGATGAAAAGTGATAGTGCAACACATATCTGCTATTTGTGGCAGGGAAGAAGTGTATCTCTGCTCGTTCTACTCTCGAGCGTGCCGTCTACAGTTACAGAGAGCAGAACTCACAAAACCACTTTAAACAACAGCCCGTCATAAGACTTCCTAAGAGTGTGTGTGTGTGTGTGTATATGGAGCATGTGTGGCCATTAATCTTTTCCCCAGACATGTGTTTGGAATACACATATTGCCTGCTGGGGAATTCTTGCACACATATTTACAGTTGCAAATTTTGTTTGAT
The DNA here is from genome assembly GCA_037194245.1 of Opsariichthys bidens. Lineage (NCBI taxonomy): Eukaryota > Metazoa > Chordata > Actinopteri > Cypriniformes > Xenocyprididae > Opsariichthys > Opsariichthys bidens. The sequence continues at coordinate 30,461,164 of CM074284.1, forward strand.
CACATTTTACCGCAACAGTGGAAGAAACAAACTCAATTCCTTATTCTGTCATTAATTCCTCGCCCTCATGTCTTTCCAAACCCATAAGACCTTCGTTCATCTTCAGAACACAAATGATGAGAGATATCTGTTACGCAATTGAAACTTTGCCACTTCAAAAGTTCATGAACAGATCGTGTAAAAGTAATATGAATTGAGTGGTTTAGTCCAAATTTTCTGAAGAGACTCAATGGCTTTATATGGTGAACAGATTGAATTTAGGCTTTACTCGCATGTAAATATTGATCAGCAAACATAAACAGAAGCTCAACCGGACCTGCCTGATGCACAAGATTTAAACCTCTTTTGTGCACAACACGAGAATGAACCTCACGGGTTCTTGCGGAACCTCAAACGTGTCGAGAATATTCTTGAGCTTCCGACTGAATTCTGTTCATCACATGAAGCGAGCAAGACTCTTCCGCTCAATTCATAAGCATCAACTCTCGGATTCCATCAAAAATATCTTCATTTGTGTCCTGAAGATGAGCAAAGGTCTTATGGGTGTAGAACGACAGGATTTTCATTGTTGGGTTTATAAAACACCTTTTCCAACTAAAAATGGAAAACGTTTCATTCAGCTCCATTCATTTACACGACAACAGCTTTTTGGGGGCCTGAAAATGCAAACTTTTGAAAACGGATGAAAGTTTGGATGCAAAATATACTAAATAAACGCTACGCTCCTATAAACTGTAATACACGTACGTTACGAAAACACGAATTTGCGTAAACTGTGACATCATGTGCCCATGTATTACTTTTTCAGTCTGTTGGAGCGTCATTGGCATCGCCAATTACTGGCTTGGCAGCAGAATACAGTGTTTTTAGCCGTTTTTACAGTAGCCTCTCGCTGCCGAACACATGAGATCCAGGGGGTATGGAGACAGGGGGTATTTAAAGTGGGAGGAGTTGGATCTAGATCCAACCCCGCCCCCTGGATCTCATGTTCTGCAGCGAGGACCATCTCTTTTGCACAGATCTGTACACGAAAAAGGCAAAAGAAAAACTTTCCATTTTTAGTATGTGTAAATGCACCCTTGGTATATATATATATATGTAGTATGTGTTACTACAGTACATTCATTTTAATTGAAAGCAAGGGTGAAGTAATTACCCTTTACATTTAGTGTCCAAACATGAAGCGTACAAACTCTCTCTTTCTCTGTCTCTGCAGTAAGAGAATGAAGAGGGCGGATAAGAACGGGAAAGGTCTGAGGCACTTCTCCATGAAGGTGTGCGAGAAGGTACAAAAGAAAGGGACAACGTCTTACAACGAGGTGGCTGATGAGCTGGTGACCGAGTTCACCCACGCCAGCAGCCTGATGCCCGCCGACTCGGTGAGTGTCACAAGATCATGATAGGACTTGAAGCTTGATTCCTAATTATGGTCCATATTTACTGTTGTTTTGTTAAAAAAAAACCTTTACGTTTGGGGAATAACTCCCACACTCCGCCTTAAATGTCATAAAAGTTTTTACATAATGCTTTCTTGCTGTGATATTTGATATTTATCTATAAATGCTTACCTTGTCTCGGACCGCTCTTTCAGTAATGAAATATGCATTAGTCACCATTATGCCTCACCTAAGTGACCATCACTTACTCGGTGTCTGTTTACACAGCAGAATAAAACCGAGCTGGACTGATAAAAGATGGTCAAGTTCTACAGCTTCCTCCTGCGGCCTCATGTTAATATGAGCTGTGATTTATCCTTCTGGTTTATGAAGAACATCGAGCACTTCCTTTAGTTCTGCACAATGTCCACCTCTCGTCTGGCTGTGTCCCAACACCCTAAGCAGGAACAGACACTTCATGTTGAGCTCAGATAATATCTCTTTTATCATGAGAGTTTGGGTTCGGACCGTTGGCCTTAGATCATTGCATAAGGACCGTTTCTACCTGGAGTGAGAGCGGCGTGTTGTGAATATTTTCCGGTATTAGTTCTGACAGTCCACCCGATGTTTCCTGGACTGAAGTTTTAATCTCTCTGCCCTGGTGGAATGCTAAAAGGTGTAATTAAAAAAGAATTAGGGTTAGGGGTATGACTCGACTGGATGATCGCACATCTCCATGCGCTGTGTGACGTTAATAGTGTGTGTGTGTGTGTGTGTTTGCACTTGCAGCAAGCGTATGACCAGAAGAACATCCGCCGACGTGTGTATGACGCACTCAATGTGTTGATGGCCATGAACATCATCTCTAAAGAGAAGAAGGAGATACGCTGGATTGGTCTGCCCACTAACTCTGCCCAAGAGTGCCGCAACTTAGAGGTCAGTGTGTGTGAAAGACAAACTACAATCACAAATCACCTTACCATTCATCCCAG